>BMAU01018376.1:600000-1175479 GCA_019973935.1 Trichonephila clavipes | reverse complement strand
TCGAAGAAAAATCCAAGTATATAAAAACTAGGAGATTGTGTTCAAAGAACAAATCCATCATGTCTTATCGAATACATCCTTTGAGCAGCCACTCCATTTCTATTTTCAGCCCCATACATAAGATACATGTCGGTGAGATACGAATTAGGGAAAGTGTGCATTCTGCTCTAAGTCTCTGCAAAGAATGATGATTAAAGCAGCAAAACGCTTTCAGCTATCAACCTCAACAACGCCCTCTACCGTCTTAATATTTCATTTTACCATCTACATTAATCTGCTTATTTCGGTCCCCTCTATTTGTCTTTGCATTTTTGCTCCATATTTTTAAACCCCCTGTATATATATGTGATTAATCAATTTCCCCTTATATGTCCGTTTGTCAACATACAACCTAATACACTTCAACTAACCTTCTCGCATAACTACTACTAAAGGGTGTTTTTTGAGAGGTATAGAACTTTAAATTGCAATAAAACAACGATGTATTATTCGATTGACATGAATTTTTTTTATTCGAAAGATAATCTTGTGGCATTACATTTTAAATATGATTTCTGGCATAGGCATATGATTTCTGGATGTAGTCCAATCTGGACGTCCAATTTTCGATGACTTTTTCCAACATTTGTGGCCGTATATCGGCAATAACACGGCGAATGTTGTCTTCCAAATGGTCAAGCGTTTGTGGCTTATCCGCATAGACCAATGACTTTACATAGCCCCACAGAAAATAGTCTAGCGGTGTTAAATCACAAGATCTTGGAGGTCAATTCACAGGTCCAAAACGTGAAATTAAGCGGTCACCAAATGTGTCTTTCAATAAATCGATTGTGGCACGAGCTGTGTGACATGTTGCGCCGTCTTGTTGGAACCACAGCTCCTGGACATCATGATTGTTCAATTCAGGAATGAAAAAGTTAGTAATCATGGCTCTATACCGATCACCATTCACTGTAACGTTGTGGCCTTCATCGTTTTTGCAGAAGTACGGACCAATGATTCCACCTGCCCATAAAGCGCACCAAACAGTCAGTTTTTCTGGATGTAACGGTGTTTCGACATACACTTGTGGATTAGCTTCACTCCAAATGCGGCACTTTTGTTTGTTGACGTAGCCATTCAACCAGAAGTGCGCTTCATCGCTAAACAAAATTCGTTTATGAAAATCGCGCGACCATTATTTTCGAAATAAAATTGCACAATTTGAAAGCGTTGTTCAGGCGTGAGTCTATTCATGACGAATTGCCAAACCAAACTGAGAATAAATCACTTGACAGCTGTTAAATCGGTCGCCATCTTGGAAAGTAATGCCAACTTAAACTTCTATACCTGAAAAAAAAACACTCTGTACTTTAACTGTGCCACTAGCCATAAGCCTGAGAATTCACTTTTTCTCTAACCTCGTACACTGACTTTGAATTCACGCACGACCGGCGTCTGTTGCATAGAGTGCGCACGCTCTAGTCATGCCTTGGAGTACACACAGCGATTAGTTGAGTCTATATAATATAATAAACTAAAAATTCGAACAACAAAATAACTGCTTCTTATATTTCAGCAAGATTATTCACAAAAATTCAATATATATATATATATGAACATTCAAAATAATTACTCCTCATCACACAATCACCTGATGTGCGTTAGGAAAAATGTCCCTTGAAAACAATATAAGAATAGAGAACAAATCGCTTAATTTTTCGCTAGAATTTGTTTGTTTTCTGAGTTCTTGGTGCACCTCGCGTAAAAAGAACCTATACATGTCCGGATGCGATTGAAAGAAAATTGTTGCCCACCGTAAAGCAGGATAATTCTAGCCTTTGGTTAAAATTCTACCCCTGTTAAGCAAACATGGAATTGATTGATCAGTATGGATAGAAAGAGCGACGTGAAGGCTAACAACGATCCCGACATACTAACACTTGAAGGGACAAATATCTTGTATGCATGGTCCGTATTTATCGATCAAACAGATCACAGGTCAAGAATTAAGGAGTGTGGCACACCAACAAGCATCCGAGACGTTGTCTGCAGCATCACGGACTGTTAGTACGGGGGTCATGGCTTTGACTTCCTCTAACTAGATAGAATAGGCGTCTGTGGCTGCAATGATGTGTTGAATGACACAGTGGCGCAACGGAGAACATTAGACCCCCTTCCCCCCGAAAAGTCAGGTTTTGAACCCTAAGCCGAATCTCACAAAGAATTGCAAAACCATAGCATAGCATACGCTTTTGGCCCGCAAGAATCCAGGGTCTTCCCCACGATGCGTGGGTGCGCGTTACGCCACTGGAATGACGCACACGCTCATGAATGGCGTGATATATTTTCAGATGAATCCCACTCTTGCATACAGCACTATAATAGCCGTATCTGTGTTTATGGCACTCTCGTATTAGGCATCGGCGTACTGGCTCAGCATCAAGTTATGGAGTGGTGGGCCATTTGATACTAGCCCCATCCGTAATATAACGTATAACATATATTATGACCAACCGGCGTTTCACTTCAGTGTTACTGCAGCTTTTATCTGCGAGCCATCCATAGATCAAAGTACCAACAGGAAGATGCATGACTACACGTCACATGCAACACTCTACTGTTCCTCGATGGGAAGCCTATCCCACTTTTGTCATGACCAACACGTTCATCAGAACTTTCACTGATTGAGCACGTCTGGTCTACGTTCGCACAGAGACTGGCATGACAAAGCCTACCAGTGGCTACAATATATGAGCACTGAGAAAGAATCGAAATCGCATGCACTGTAACAGCTCAAGCTGACATCCCGAGTCTCTTTCATTCTATGCCTAGGCATGTAAAAATACTATTGTCCAGAGAGGCCCTCCCACAGTACTGATTTTTGTATATCCAAATTACCTGAAACTGTGTAATCAACTTATCCTTATACTAAGAGGTATTTCCAAAATAAACATAGCTTTATCTTTTGTCCTTGAAGCTGTTTCTATTTTAAAGACCAGTAACATACATAGAATTACTATAATTAAATTTTCATGTTGAGAGGGCCAGAATGGTATGAAATTTGAGCCACAGACGCTGGAGATCATGCACTGGAACTTTATTAAATAGAGAAATACAAAAAAATGCGACTGAGTGATGGTGAAGAGTTACAAAAAAGCTATGTAGATGGTCTTTACGAATGCCATGGCTCTTCATAGCTCTTGACAATCTCAGAACAGTGTGTTCTACGGCAGAATGCAATAAGTCAACGTTAATTTCACGAATAAGCCAAATAATACAGTTTTTGATATGCGTTGTGGGTTGCTTTTGGCGGACTTTATCCTTTAAATATCTTCTTCATAATCAGAAATTACAGGGGAGTGAAATTAGGCGATCGTAAAGGCCAAATTGCAGGAAAAAAATGGTAGTTTACAAGCTCTTCAGTGAAAGTTTGGCAAACACAACTGTTCTACTACACAATAAAAATGATAAAATACACCATCCTGTATAAAAATTGTTTTCTGTAGGCAATCGCGTTGCAGGTTTTGGAACAAAAACGTTTCAACATATCTTGATACTGTTGTCCAGTGATGGAGCTGGTCTTAAATACTGTAGGTGTTACTTATTCAAAAAATAAGGGCCAATGATGAAATTTAAAGTGAAATCGCACCATACCTTAGCCTTTATAGTGTGCTATGGCCCGATGAACAACAGTGGATTTTATGTTGCTCGGATGCTGCAGTTACGAACATTCGCTTAGCTATAGTAGCAAAAGTAGTCCTCTTCCGTCCACAGAACGTTCCACTGTCTAACAGCTTCGATTTCTAATCTTGGATAAAACCGTAGTCAAATTGATTCACAAACTTCAGTATTCTTGTCCTCACGTGAAGACTTTGGATTTTGTAAGTTTAATACTCCAAGATTAAATTCCATGTCGAGATGACTAGATGTTTCCTAGTCTGCCGAAGTCATCTACCTGGTAAAATACCTAGTTTCCTTTTCTTTCAAACTTTTTCATCATGCCAAGCAGAGTGATGTGTATCATTAATCCGCGACGTATAGTGTTTAACCGAAAAAAACTCTTACAGCAGGACCAGGGACTTCTTAAGGCATGACCCAACTGGGCCCGAGCCCGGGACCTCGGCTTTTTTTAGGTTGGGGCTTCATCTCGCTCTCGACTCAGCCTCAATAAGATTATGATCCGAATAAGTTTAATGGCCAACGATTCCTGAACATACGTCTCCGAAAAACTGGGTTCGAACTACATGCCAACTCACTACAGTGGCAAGACTGCATTATTATGTGATGACTGTCGTCTATGTCTCGACCTTGGCCTAACACCACACACCATCATTACTCATATCGTCAACAGTCGGTCGATACGGGTTGAATCTATGTTTGTGAGACTGTAAATCATGCAGATTTGTTTCGGGTCAGCTTTTTTACGAGTATTAGACATCACATCTATGTACTGTCAACTTTTAAGGGTCAAAGGTAAGGCTTTTTTTGCATAGGGGCCCAGGGTCTCAAGACGTCCCTGAGCAGGTCAGACGTTTTTTTCATTAAGATACAAAAGTTTCGCCAATAGAACTTTTCTCTTGGTGTCAGCATGATGCAACAACAAACTGAACACAGTAATTTGTGTATTGTTTCTCTAACATACTGAGTAATTTACATATGTTGCGAAAATGCTCTGTTTATGCAAATTATATTTAGTCAGTGTTAAAGCATTACCTATTAGTGAAAGGTAATTTTTTTATTCAGTATAACATTTCTTTTCACTTTTTTTGCACTTGTATACTATTTAATTATAGCGCTGAGGTTCTGTTGTCCATTAGGGCATGTGAGCCTGTGAACTTCTTAGTCAGTCCCGCACCTTTATCTCTTTGCCATTCTGGCATCGAAAAATGATCCGTAGTATCTGCTATCCAAATTCTATGTCATTATCACTCATACAGCCTCTTGAAGTGCCACCTATCGGTGTGATCTTTTTATCCTATTTTTTATTTAATAAATTTCAACCGCATGACCTCAAGAGTTTGTAGTTCCAATTTCATGCTATTAGGGCCCTTAGAACGCCTTTCAAAGCATATGAAAGGTTTAATAACAGCCCTGTATATATATTGGCATTTTTTATACAAACCTTAGAGATGACTTTAATTAAAGGTGTTACTCAAATAAAAACCGGTTCTCGTTAAAAATATTCATCGTTTCTAAAGAATTTTTTGAGTCCCCGGCATCACACTCACTATTCTAACAATTTTTTAAAAAATATGGTTACTTCATATATCAAGAGGATAAATCTTTACCCCCTCTACTTACCAATAACAGAATACTTTTAATGATATTTACATTTCTACGTCTAATTCATATTCACCTTCTCAAGAAGATGGATTATTCCATTAGTGACATTGTACTGTAATTCTAAATATTCTTTTTCAAACAAAACATTTCATTTTTGTTCTAATGTGCAAAAGGCAAATTTCGCAGCTTTATAACTTTGATGTAGATTTTAAACACAATTTTTAATATTAAATATAAGATTTTCAATCAAGTTCAATTTCTTTGAAGATTCAATATAAATGCAGCAATTTCTCCCTACACACAATTGTAAATATTTGTAAAATTTCAAAAGTTATTCCTGTTTAACTTTCTTATTTATGGGGTAGGCTCATGTATTGCACAAGATAGTTAAAACAAAACTCTTATTCACAATATATAAAAATTTTACTCACAACCTATGAAATTCTTAATCTATTTCAGTAAATCCTGGACTGAATACTATAGTTCGATCCTCTCGTGACTCCAGTGTGACTATTTCAACAGAACGAAAATTCGAGCAGCTGCTTAAGGGAGAAGGTACAACTGAGCATTCAACTGAATACTGCAGCTGTGGATGGCCAAATCATCTTCTTATTCCCAAGGGAAATGACAAAGGAATGGACTTCCATCTTTTTGTTATGGTTACAGATCATCTAAGTGATTTGGTAAGCTTTCACTATAATATACACTGACCTTTAATGCCCTTCAATGTGGTTAGGCAGAAGTCTAAGGGCCTGTAAATTTATTTTTCTGAATACTCTTTTAAGTTGTTTTAAATTTATCGAGATCTCAATATATGGAAATGTCCTGCTTATAATGTCTGTATCATTTGTTTAAAAACATTTTGCTGTGCTTAGACATCATGCATAACCTATCCTTCTCTTTTCAGGTTGGCCAGCTGACAGATAAAAATATATGTACAGATGCAGTAAGTTATTGTGGAGTAAAAGATCCCAGACCGTAAAGCCATGGGATTCCCATTTGATAGAAGCATTGTTGCAGATTCAGTGAAAGAATGGCTATTACCCAACATGTCCCTCACAACACAGTTAAGATTCTTCATTCATCTGGACACTAAACATATAATCCAGTTTTACACACATAAAAAATGAATATCATCCATATCTGTCAAATTTTTCATTATAAATTCTTTAAAAATCCTATTGCGAGGCAAACATTTATTTATTTTATTATATAATAAATTATTTATTAATAAAATAATTGGTAATATATGTATTTAAAGGCTCAATTATGAAAACTACCAATGAATTGCACAAACTTAAAACATTTCTGTTTTTCTTTATTTAAAATCAAATAAACAAACAAGATTGCTATAATTACCAATTTTAATATTTCATTACTTTAATTATCAAAATAGCAATACAACATACAAGTAAATTTTTATGTAAACATTTTGACAAAATAATTTATTCTTTTTCATAGCCTTAATTTGTAAAATAATTGCTATTCAGCGCAATGTAAGCAGATTTTAGAAAATTTCAAATATATATATATGAATACATAAAAATTTTCAAAAGAAATTCATACATAACAAATATATATATATGTAAAAATTGCTAATGATAATTTTGTATTAACATTTCTTAGAAATAAATTTTTCTATGGTATTTTGAATGTAATATCAACTTGAAAAAATATTGAGTAATTGAATAAATATATAACTTATAATTATTAATAAAAACAACAATGACAAATTTTCAGTTTTAAAGATTTTTTTTTTCTCCTTATTAGTTTTGTTTTTCTTATTCAATTTGTTTTTTTCATTCCTTAGTAGAAAATATTTTATATTTTGTGAAAAAAGAACTAAATTAAAAAATAACAACACTGATGGCATGATTGAATTTATTACATTAATAAAATTATGTTTTTGATGTATTAAAACCTTGTGTAAATTTTCTAAGAAACCAAGTCAAATCACAGCAAAATCAAGAATATTGTCCTGTTGTAGTAGCTAAACTTTTAAGCTATTTTTGTAAATTGCTTCTGTATATATTAAAAAGAAATAAATAAAAACTCAAGAGAAAACTCAAAATCTATATTCAAGTGAAATTACCACTGAAAACTTGAATCCAACAAATAAGAGCCATGTTAAAAAATAAAAGTTTATAAATGAAAAACCAATATAATACAGAAGAAAAAGTATTCAATAATAGGATATATATGAACATATAAATAATGAGTAAAAACATCGATTTGAATACATAAAAAAACATTCTTGAAGAGAGGGGAAGTTTTAATTAAGTTTAAAGTCGAAGGGAGCTTATTATAAATTTGGGACATGTTCTTCGAATTTTAAAGGTTTTATTGCTACATACAGAGTTCATTTACATACTTTATACTAGAAGTTTTCAAACTGGGAACTCAGGAGGTATGAATTAGTGCAAGGGGAAGTATGAAATCTATTTTCTTGTTAAATATTTCATAACATATTGTAGTGTAAAAATAAAAATATATATATGCACATATTAATCTATTTTATTCACATAACATTAAATATATTCCACCTATTTCAATCTAATTTTTGTATAAACATTTTTTAAAATTGCAAGACCTGTTATTTCGGAAATTGCGTGATGCCACTGGAGAGCAAGAAAGTTTAGATTATTTTTAAAAGAGAGTACAATAACAAAGTTTGGACACCACATTACTTTGTACAATAATTTCTATAAGGTTTCTGAACTTTTTTAAAAAATATCAATACAAAAATAAATAGCTGATAACTCATCTTTTGGACA
This sequence comes from Trichonephila clavipes, assembly GCA_019973935.1. Taxonomy (NCBI): domain Eukaryota; kingdom Metazoa; phylum Arthropoda; class Arachnida; order Araneae; family Nephilidae; genus Trichonephila; species Trichonephila clavipes. The sequence goes on along the minus strand of BMAU01018376.1, from coordinate 1,167,440 downwards.
GCATTAAAAAACATTTCTGCTTTAATATTATTTAAGGATACTATTTTTTTGGAAAAAAGACAATTATTTCTAATATAAATAACACACATTGTTTATAAATTATACTAATTGTGCATATTGTTGAAGTAAAATGTAGTTAAGACATATTTTTAAATGATGCAAATAGATTTTATATATCAATGTAACAGAGCAAAAATTAACAAAATATAACCAAGTTTAACTTATTATAATTATACTTTCTCGTTCTCTAGGCAATTAGAATAACATTTTTAAATAAAAATTAACTTCCTCTGGTACCTGCTTAAATGTATATACTAGTGAAAAAATAAATTTTTAATGCAGATATAAGCTAACAGAATAAAAAGTAATGAAACAATAATGCAATTTAAAATGTAAGACAATGTATGTTTCTTAAAATACTTTCTTTTTATGAAACTTCTAAAATATTTTTTGTATTTTTATTGAAAAACCTTTCTTTAAAATTGAAACTAGGTACATGTTAATGCCAGAAATGAAATACAGTTAATTTCTTTAATATATTCAAAATACATAAATAACGTGCAGAACATAAAGTAAATAATTCAATACAAACTCAATTCATGAAAATTAAATCATGATATTAACAAAAAACCTAAAGATATTAATTTTTATATTTGCAATGATAGCAACTGAAAAAATTTAGGTAAAGAGTGCCACATTTTAACATTTTTCAAAAGTCGTCATTATTGCAAGTAATTTCTAACATTATTATACATTTCTAAAACAAGTTTGGCACTTGGTCGCTTGGATGGATCCCTATTCTTACAAATTTTATGAAAATTAAACAATTTATATTTTAAAACATCAGTTTCAGTTCTACCACCTAAAATAAAATTGCAAATATCTGGTATTTTCCAAATGTCAGTTTTTTCATTGTATTTTGGCATACTTTTTGGATCATACTTCTGTTCAGCAAAAGGCCATAACTGTTCTGGGGCAACAAATGAGTCTTTTAAGGGTTTGTTTCCACAAAGAACACCTCTTTTATCAACTTCAGGAGTAGCATCTAAATCATTTACAACAAGCTTTAAATCCTCAGTAATTAAAAATTGCGACAATGTTTTTTCCAAAGAATTGGAGTCACACATTACTCTAACACCAATGGGGCTGGTGTGCAAAAAATTAATAATTGATGCATAGTTAATGCATAAATCTAAACGCAGCATCACAGTATCATGTTCTTTTAAAGAATGAGTTAAATGATAATTCACATTTAAGGCACTCCCCAGAGCATAATACTGAGTTAAAATATTATTTTGACAAAAGCCAATAAGCTGAACAGTATAATTACTATTCAGAGATTTGATCATGAAAAGATTTTGCTCAAAATCCTTTTCATATTCCTTTGAAGAAAGTACCGAGAGCACAATTTTAAACTTTTTCCATTCTGCTAAATAGACCTAAAAGGCAAATGAATTTAATAAATCAAAAGGAAACAATCCCTAAATTTATACTTTTTTGTAGTTAAATTTTTAATAATACAGTAAAAACTTATTTAATTAAAGAACTTTTGTTTCTCAATCTGAACAACAAAAATTTTTCTATGTCAGTTTACTTCTAAATTTTATGTCTACTTCAAAAGTTACATTTGTAACTACATAGTCTAATCTGCATTTAGAATAAGCAGAAATTATAATAAAAATAAATGAAAATAATATAGTGTTGAAAGATAATTTATAAATACCAAGTTTAAAATATATATATAAAGAGAAAAAAAAAAGCAATTTTTAAAAATGAATGAAAACACGTTAGAGCAATAAACATTGAAAAAGTTGTTTCCTATACAAAAAAGTAGAAAGTTTGATGTATTATTTTGATTTTTTTAAGAAAATTGAAATAAGTTTTTGGAGTAAAATTTTTATTTAAACTTCTTTTGAGATAGTGGGATCTGAGATAAAAGTATAAAAAATATCAAAATTTTCACTCAACAATTTTATTTTATTTGATAAAAATAATAATGCTTTTTTAATTCATTCTCCACTCTATTCAATACTGTTTTAGTCAACAATGTCAATTGTTTACTCCCTATTAAAATAGAAGATTGATTATAATGCATTTTAATTTATATCCTAAAATTTTTTTTAAGTAAATCTTACCGTTTTGACAACACTTGTAGAAATAGTAGACAGTAATGTTATTTTAGCATCACATTTTAACCATGGATGGCAAATTTTCATTCCAGGCAATGAAAAAGTTCCATTAGGACACACAGGTTGGCAAACAGACAAGTTTCTTGTTAAGTCTTTGTGACATAGTTGTGATACATGATTATTTGCAACGAAAGATGGATTATTTAAGTACACATAAATAGCAAGAAGGCTGATAGAAAAAGAGAATAATATTGTTCTTGAATTCATTCAAGCAACATCATTCTTTGTTCCAAATCAAAATATTATTTCAGAAGCCTGAAAAACAATGGGAGCTGCATAATGAATTTGTATAAAATATTACTATATACATAAAAGTTATATATGAAAAATATTTTATTTTTTCATAAAAAGTACTTTAATTTCTACAATTACTTTCGGCATTTTTAACGGCAATAATGAGACAATTTTCAGTTTCAACAATTTGACTCATTTATGAAATGTATTCTATAATGATAACATTAAATGATATACACACATAGAATCAGAAAGTATAATTTCTGTATTTGTTGACGGAAAATAAAATTACTTATTATATCAAAATCTCTCATGAACTATTTGTAAGCTCTTATCATTGAGCCAGAAAAAAGGGTGATATTTTCAGATATTAATTACTTATAGAATAAATAAAGAAAATAAAGAACAAATGTGTATCTTATCAGACAATATATAATTAGTATGAATGACATATTAAAACAATGTGATATTATGCTGAAAATTAAAAATGTGTTTGTTTCTGTGTGTGGGGACAGGGGTTGAACCCTCCTCTTGTGTACACCATGGCTCCTCATAATTAGTAAGATTACAAATTACACGGCCCTAATGAAGAAACATAAAAAAAAATTAAGTTTTAAAAGTTAATAGACAAAGGTTTAATAATCTTTTTAGAGCACCAAGTTTTAACTTTATTAATAATACAGCCTTGAACGATTTTCAACTCAATATGATTATCATTAGAGCATTTTAAATTAAGAAATAGCTACCAAAAATACTGGTTACTTTTTAATTTAAAAGAAAGAATATTTATTTGAAGAATCAAAATAGTACAGAAAGTAGATACTTCAATGGCAAAATTAACATATGTTGAATTCAGAAGATATTGACTTTTTACATTTGTAGTTGCACCACTCTTAAAAAAGCAGTCACAACAATACTTATAAAAGCAATTAACATAAATATTGATTAAATTTTCATAAAACTCAAATAGAATAATATATAATAAACAGCTAAATTTTTATAAGATAAATATTACAGCACATAAGTTGTACATCTTCACAAGATGAACACTTGCATTTTAAGTAAGAACATCTTCCAAAGAAAAGAAATTTATGAATTCTAATAATTTGTTTACTTTTCTTAATCATGTGCAATTTATTTTTTCACACACCTTAACCTTTTTACAACAACAAATACTATTGCTATAAATACAAAAAAATTTAACGGAACAAATTGTAAAAAATAAAATGAATTATTATGATGTAGAATTATTTTCTATAAATGAATATAAATTACATTCCTGTAATACTTGGCAACAAAATTCCTTTTGTAACATAATCGAGATATGTTGTAAAATAAACTGCAAATTTTGAGAGAATGCAAACAATTTATTTTGTGAATAGCTGAGTTTTGTACAATGTAACACAAAAATACTGACCAGAATTTTTTCTTAAAAAAAAAGCAATGGGAAAAAAAAAGTTTAGAAAGAAGCTATATTAGAATAGTGATTAATTCCTAAGGAGAAACCTGCTTTTGGCAATTATTTATAATTCATACTTCTATGAGTTTATTAAATAAATGTGATATATATATGCAGAAATAAGTATCAGAAAGAAAAAAAGTTTTCAGAAATGAAAGTCAACTAATACTTGGAAACAAATTATAGAGATTATTAGTAAAAAATGGCGCAATGATAAGTTAAGTAAAAATATATTTATATAATGGTTTTTTGACACTTGTGTGTTATATATACATATATAAAGACAATATGTAAAAAGAAAAAAAGTTCAATAACTTTTTAAAAATAGAACTCGCAGTTACTTCCTTAAGAATAAAAACGGCCCAATTTAAGAGAAAATATACGCTTATAAAAGCTATATTTAATTTTTTCCAATTTCACATATTTCTTGTGCTTCTTAAATTTACCAACATTTCAAATATTATACGTATTTGTAGATAGCACACGGTATGGCACCAAGAAAGGTTGCCACAACAATATCTAATAGTCACGCCTACACTCGCCAAATTTAGATGAGGATTTTGCCAAACTAGCCAAGTGTATTAGAATATCGTTTAGTTCTAGGTTTGAAATTCAATAACTCGTGTAATATATTCCTCAAATATATGAAAATTATATGTTAACAATTTTGAAAAAATGGAAGATATGCAAGTGTTTTCAAAATTTGTTTATATAGAAGCAGTGCAGGTTTAATCTCATTTTGGGTCCTGGGCGCAGAAGATCTACGGGCGCACTTGCAGATCGAAATTTATTACTAGAAAACCTGGTTAAGTCCATCTTATTCGGGCCTTTTGGCACCTTTCCGGGCACCTTACCTCTTAGTGCCCGTCCTAAGCACCCAATGGATAAACTGGCACTGTATACAAGCACGCAGCGACTTTTATAGATCATTACAAAATATACAATTTAGAATTTCATTCATATAGCGAAAAGCCAAACTTGAGGACAAAATTGAGAAATTGGTATAAAACGGAATGCAGTGGCTTACACAGACTACTTTTATGAGAGGGGTTTGCATTTTAAAAAACACATAGATGAAATCAGGGAGGCTGAATCTTTATGCGAAGTGTTAAAAAACTCTTAATGTTGAGGGGGTTGAATTCACAAACCCTACCCTTGTGTACTCCACTGGCTGAACGAGAAGACAAGATGGACTAAAAGACCAACCAGGAGGCTGACAAGAATAAAATATAGGTGGATATACCTGTATGTAGGGTGTATCAGTACACGGTTACAAACTTTTAGAACATATAGAGTAAACCTAGACGATAGGAAATCACAAGGAATGTATGATCGGAAACGCTTTCCTAACGCAGCCGTGACGACACAAGAAAGACAGGACACGAATAAGAGAATAAACATGTTTATCATCGTCAGAACAGCAAAAAATTAAAAAAGAACGTTAAAGGGACAGTAAGAGCGCATGTCGGAGGGGTGCACGTTGTTAGTATGTATGATCCACCAGACGGTCATTTGAAAAATCCCGACAGGTAGGGACGTCTGGAGACTTATTGGGCCTTGGGCCCCTAAACAAATGTAAGCCTCACCTATGACTCTTAAAAGAAAACAATACATGGCATGCGTCAAGGGTGGGCTATATTTTCCGGTGAACGGGCTACTACTAAAGTTTTTAATGTATTTCAGTCCACCCAATGGCGTAGGTGTGCCCATTCTGTAATAAAATTGTATGTTTTGTTCTCTTAACCCTTGTTTTCGACACTGTACCCCTCTTTTAAAATATGATAAATTACCATTTTTACTACAAAAACACAAAATTGTCAGATTGAATTCTTGAACAACTACGCGCAAACTTCTATACCTTGAGTGTAATCAATGCAAAGATCAGAGAACATATGCGAACTGATGAATCTGAAACCGAGTGTGGACTCAATTGGTTTGCTACCAAGTTCCGCGTCATTCCAATACATAACATCAGAACGAGAACCCAACAATGTGGAGTGAGTGAATATTAACGTCGCTCTGTTCAGCTACATGAGGGCTTTGGGCGACGGATCTCGTAATATTCAACCAATGTCAAGTGACGAGGATGACACCAGAGCTGTAACCACCTCTCCTAACTACCACACCAACAGGAGGACGTTTCAGCTCTCGACAGATTTCACGTGCATCGCTCCCCTACACGGCAGGTCTTTGGTGGTACTCGGCTCGAACTCATGACACGCCAGTCACGATCCGATACCTTGACCGCTAGGCAACCGTGCCCCCCCTCCAATCATGTGGAAGCGTGGGTTGGGGTATGATGTCACAAAATCCAATCCCGTGTTGTCATGAGAAGGGCAGATCATCAACATTTATTCAATCATCGTTTGGGGAAAAATTTATTTACACGTCTGTTGCAGTAATTGCTTCCTTCCCCTACAATAGCAGTGAACGTGTTAAGCGTCATCGTGCGCTTTCAATGAAGGTACATGAGTCGTCTACACGTTAATCGAATCTTTTGTTTAAGTAAAGACAGTTGCATCGATTGTGAAAAACCGATCCTCCAGTCTAGTTGGCGTCTGTATTCCATCAATATGTTTCTTTTAGTATACACATCTTTTTGTCTCAATGTCAAAATGTGTTGGTGGTACACCGATAGAACGCGATCGACTTAATACCCATCCCTGGCATACGCTGTCAAATATTCGTACAAACAATAACCCGAAACTAATAAATGTGCATGATTTACCATCACACATACCAGCTCGACCGACTGCTGCTTTTTGATTAAATAAGTAGTGATGGTGTAACGTTTGGTAGGCCTAGGCCAGTACATGGACGATGGCCATCACATGAAGCCAGTTGACATATCGTTCGAAATTCCCAGTGTTTTGGAGAATACAACCAGAAATAACATTTGACACTTGAAAACATTCTAATTATGATCTTAAGGCTGAGTCGAAAACGAGAGGAGGTCCCCATTGCGGCCAAGGCCCTAGGCCCAATCCAAGTTGGCCCATGCCTTAAAACGTCCCGGCCGACATGACTTGCGACAGCCCGCATGCTAGTACCGGGATTGTTCTGTACCAGATTCAGGACAATCTCATTGTTTGGTGTTCTTACTCTTCGCTCACATTCCTATGTGTTCATTATGAATGATTCGCTGTAGGACAATCTCTCGTGTAAGCGTGCAAAGAGGGCGTGGTTGGTGTTTGCCTCCTGCGGTAACGTTGGACGTAGAACCACTATGCGGTGCGTTCATTGCAATCAGTGATCCCATATTCAAGATGCATATCAGTGAGTTCAACGTTTGTGTAACATTCCATCTTTCATCTTTTTGTCGGCAATAATAAACATGTTTACTCTTATTCTTGTCCTGTCTTTCTTGTGTTTTGTGTCTTTACTATCTCGCTGTAAAAGCGGTTCCAACCCTGCATTACTATGTGATTTCCCGCCATAATCTTACGAGGTGTAGTAGAATTATTTTTCAACGATGGATCCACTTTGAACTGAACCTCAATGTCCATCTCAGAGGTTTTTGGAGACATTCAAAACAGTGAAAAGATACACCACCTTGTGGCCATCCATTACATAGTCCAAACAACCAGGGGAATTGGCATCGGGTGCCATTTTGTTTGATACCCTGACCCTTTTGGTTGTTATGTGTAACAACACCCTTACCACATACAGGTAAGTCAGCGGGATGCTTTGCCCCGTAATGTTGCCTTTCCTTTCACGGACCATAGGCTTACTTTTCAACAGGATAATTCCAAGCTGTGCATGCAACGCTTTTTCACTACTTATCTTTGGCTTTTCATACACTGCACTGACCAGAGGGATCTCCAGATCTCTCTCCGATAGAACACTTTGAGCTTTGATGAGAAAGCAACTGTTACCATCTGTCAATTTTATGACTCAATGACCAAACGGATTAGAGCTTGCCTCAGGGCCACAGGTAGGCCAACGAAGTATTGAAAAGTCCTGCACAATAGACGTAGTAGTCTGGGGGAGGGCTAATCTATGATAGCCGGCTCACTCTAATTGTGATGCTTGGAAGCTTAATGAGACAACGTTATGTTGAAGTGGTTCTTCGATCCCACGTGGGGCAGTCTTTTAGGGGTTGTTCTTCAGCATAATGCTGTTCCACATACAATTAAAGTAATTCAAGACTTTCTACGTCCTATTTAGATTCTTCTATGGTTATTCTGCACTGTGGACATGTTTTCTATACAGCATTTGTGATACCAGCTGAAACGCCAAATGCCACAGTTTCAATATGTATAGGATTTAGAGGTAGCTTTTCAGGATTTGGGGACCCATTTGCATCATGACAATATCCGACGTCTTATCAACTCAATGTAAGATCATGTTAAGGCATGTATTGCAACAAGAGTCGGTAAGACGCACTATTGAAGCTACACCATATTTATCTAATAATTTATATAATGTATTTGTCTTATTGTATGTATCATATTGTCTAGTGTATGCACTATATTCGTTTAATTGTCTTGATTTAGGTATCCTTTGAGTTTCTCATTTGTTTCTCATTATGTGTATTAAATTTCATTTCAACCCTTATCTTGGTGCGCTATTTTTTTTCAATATTCTGAGTATACAAATAATTATTCATAATCTTAACTATGATGGTAAAATTTATTAAAATATATAAGACATATTTTGCGACAGGAATTCTCAGGTTCCTTTTTAGTTCTTAAGCCCTATTTATTTAGTTCGCCTGAACCAAGGCAGTCTTCCAAGAAGACATTACCTGAAATCCCTTTCGGAAACCCTGATTATATAGACTCATATTTTTGTTGAATATTAACTCTGATTCAGCTTCAGTAATAGAATCGAAATAAAAGGCATGTAGAAACATTTAATTAAATTGGCACATAATTCATCTGTAACTGTACACAAATATGAAACTCACAAAATTTGTCATTTATTCAAAGTAAAAAAAAAATCGTTATATATACGCGCAATCACAGAATGTATAAAAAAAATATACTTTTTAAATATAAGTTTGCTTTTTCACCAAACAATTCATTTTATTTCAAATATAGCAACCTCCTCGTTAAATAGGCGGAGCTTCTCTTCTTTCAATTTAAAGAACGAACCAATAAGAGATGAGTAATTAAAGTTGATTCTAGTTGTAAAATCAGATTTTCGTCGGTCAACGAATCCCGTCTAGTATATTACTCGTTTTCTTTCATAAAATATCTGTCTATATATAATGTTTAAAGATTTTGATTATTGAGTTAGTTTGAGTAATTACCTGCAATAATTTTGATGAATATTTCATCAGAATTATTACAGGAAATGAACAATAAAGAAATGAATGCAAATTAAGAATTATAAAATAAATTGTGGACAGATGTCGCTACACACAATTCAAAGCTATTCATTGCCTTGTAATGTTATATTATGACACATATTTTTATTTTTATATTTCATATTTTTATATTTTATTTTATAATATCAATGCGGATTTCTAGGTCTACGCAGATTTTCTAGTGCCTATTTTTCTATTTTCAAATTTGCGTAAAATCTCCATGGTTACATCTTAAAATAATATTTTATCTTTTACTCGTGTGTGTGACATAACAATACAAAATTTTGAATTATTGAATTATAACCTTTTGAATACGGTTGAAAATGCTTGGTGGGCACTAAGAGTTTCTCTTGACTTTTTCTAACAATTTGAAAAAGTAAATTACAAAAGTTATTTATAAAATAAATAAAAGGGGACACATTAAGTATTTTGAAGAAAAAAAGGGGGAAAAAAAGAAAGAAATATATTTTTTATACAATTTTTTTTTTTTTTTGTTTTCGTGACTTTTATTATGTCTGAAATATATCACCATTGTTTTTTATAAAATTGGGAATACGAATTAAATATTCAACTCATTAAATGCACTCTTAACTGCATACGTTGTTTCATTAAAAATAAATTATAAATGGAAAATATTACTATCTAAAAATAAACGAAGCATTGAAAATAAACCAAAGACCACAGAAGGTCCCAAATTTTGGTATAAGTAACAACATAGATAACTAGCATAACAACAAAATTTTTTTTTTTAAAAAATTGGAAACTATCGAATTTATTAATTTTATAAAATAATAACACACATAATGATTTTAGCATAACTGAATTACACAAAAATTAAATAATTAATTAAATGATTAACCCCATTATACTATTTAGTTTTGTATTACGCGAATTTACTGTAACTATATGTGGGTATTGAATAACGGTAAAGTCATATAAATTTACATCCAGTTTTATAGTTTGAGCTTCCTTCAGAGTAATTTTATATCTTTGATGTAACACATGTTGTGTAAAGGTATTACAAAAATAGCATATCTAATACATATTATAAATGCGAAAGTTTGTGAGGATGTTTGGGGGTCTTTCACGCAAAAACAACGGAATAGATTTTAATGAAACCTTACAGTAATATAGCTTATACATCAGAATAACACATAGTCTGCAAATTATAGCATAGGCTATAATTTATAAAGATATTGTTTGAACTATCCAAAATAAAACGATATTTGTTAAGTAAGTAGGAAAAAATTCTGCCATATGCAAGCAATTCTGGGCATGCGCTGCAAAAAAGCCCACCACAGCATACATCTATCTTTTGTTTGTGAAAAACCCTTTTTGTTTTGGCTACACAAGGTGCTCGCTTCTAATTAATTCCTGTGATCAGCATAATGCCTATTTTTTTTAATTGCAGAATAAAACTAAGTTTTGAAGGGAGAGGTTGTTATAAATCTCTCTTTATTTTAATGTTTTTTGTTATGATTTTATTATGCACATTTGGTAGTAAGAAATTGATCTTTTTCAAAATAAATGCTTTTACCAGTTTAGGTACTTAAAGTAAATAAACTTTCTTTTCACACTGCATCATTTGGACAAATTTTCAAAATTTGGTTGTGGTTAGTAGTTAATTATAACGCTATAACTTTAATTGATTAGGCAGATATTGCGTTTTTAAGTATAAAAATAGTTATAACTACTGTACTGTATTTTTGGAGTGAGTGAATATTAACGTAGCACTGTTCAGCTACACGAGGGCTTTTGGCAACGGATCACGTAATTTTGAACCATGGTCGAGTGACGTGGACGACACCTGAGCTTGCACCCCTTCTCCTAACTACCACACCATACCAACTTAGAAAGAATATTCTACCAATACTTAGCTGGAATATTATTTGAAATCCACTCTTCCAAGATATATGGCAGCACGGGTTCTATGATGAGTATTTTAGCGGGGAAGGCGAATAGTTTTGTAGCAGATATTGCGTTTTCAGCTGACGGCATTTTCAGCGGATTGCAAAGATTATTATTTTTGTCCCGAAAAAATGGTTTATGTCAAAATTTAAGTGTCTTATATGCTTTTGTATGTTAGTGAAGACCTTAGAAAATGATTTGACTATTTATTTTAAGTGAACGGTGTGTATAATTAATTTTACGGTGGAATATCTTTATTTAATTTATTAACTCTAACGGATTAAATTTCCCAAAGTGGAGTATTTTGCTTATGTATATCCCTCAATTTTCAATGTAGTGATCCAAAAAAAAAATATTGTATGAAAAAAACTGCAGTAAACCATAGTGCGGTGGATAAAGTATTAACGTGCATCACACCCCTATACGGCGGTCTTACAAAGCTCTAATAAAGCTCGAGCTATGAAAGTAGCTAGGCATTTGCCAACTTGACTATATCGTTAACATTTAGCTATGTTTTTCATTTAATCGCCATTATAATTTAAGAAACGGCGTTACTTGCGAATAGTACAATTTTAACATAAAATAAATACAACAGAAAGTAATATTAATATATTATACTTTCAGATATAAATTATTTACTCTATTTTAAGCGTTCATTACACAAACTTTTAACAATGTGTTACTTTTGCTGAGCAGAGATCAGCTTAGGGAGGTATTTTCAGAAATCGACCCTCAAGAGTGTTACGCGGAGTTATAAATAAAAAAAAATAATCCTTTTTATCAGCTATGAACTACAGACTTAAAAATTTAACACAAGGGTGTGTTTTTTTCTTTATTTTTTGCTCAGCTGAGATATGCAAAAATCTTTTTTTGTTTAATTTGAAATTCACGTAAAATTAACTCATTAAAAACTTCCTTATCCTTCAATCTGCGTTAATTTTTCAGTTCACCCGTGCGAAGAACGGGTATACCAGCTAGTTTATTAATAAACTATAATAGTAAGAAAAAATAGCCATATAATTAAATAAAAGTGATAATAATAACAATTATATATTAAATAAAAAATTGCATTTAAATAATTAAACAGCTGTCGCATTGTTAGAAGAGATTCATCAAAAACAAGGTATATTGGCTTAATAAAGGAATTTCAACGACTTTATTGAAAAAAAATTATACTTCCAGAAATCATATCTTTAAAAATTTACGTACATTAATAACTTTTTATGCAGTTTTTTCTTCTTTGTAATTCCCAATATACAGAAAGAAGGAATTTAAAATATATGACAAATTTTTCTAAGATGACCATTGCTTTAGAATGTAAGCCCTTTCTCAAAAAGCAAATAGTGGGACCAATGTCCATACATAGACACATCAATGTTCCAGTGCAATTAATGACCTTGGCGGAGGAATAAGAGCAGCTTCTTGTCCACCGAGGTTGTCCAAAAATACCGTAGCGCAGTGGTCTTCAAACTTTGTAGATTAACAGAACCTTTAGAAGTAAGTATAATGTGTGTTTTCGGGGAACCCCCTACCATACACATCCTTAGAAGAATATATCTTAAAACAATATTTAAAGTAGATCAACACACATTATGGATACTTTATGTAAAGACAGTTAGAGAAAAGTATTTTATTTTTTACTGAACATTTTTAACATGAATTATTATAATTTATACACATTAGAAGCATTAATTTATGCTTTAGGTCAGAGTGTTCCCCAACCTTTTTATCACCGCGGACCGGTCAACGTTGGATAATGATCGCTGAGGGGGAGGACGTTGATTTTTTATATTTTAGATTGTTTTGTTTTAATAATTTTGGTTTAGTTGTATTTAAACATGCCTTCTGAATAAAATACAGCTACACCAAAAATGAGTATAAAGGGATTTAACAAGAACTATAAAGCGATTTTCATAAAAAGTAGCCCAAACCCAAGAAAAATATGCAGCAATAAATAAAATGGAAACAATTCAATGTTTCTCTTATGTGGACCAGTAGTATTTGATCCATTGACTGGGGGCTGGAGACCACTGCTCTAGGTGATACTGCTTTACCATTACATTGAATGACTGGGATGTGTTTGTAATTTTTTACACAAACTGTCGAAGACTAGCACTATTGAAGTTATTTGCAGTCGCATTTCATACTCTGTGTTTATAATTTGTTTCTATATTCCTTTATTTATTTATTATTTTTTGCCACATATGGTAAATAGATCGTTACGAATGAGATTAAAATGTTTATAGCTGTAGGAGAAACTTCTATGTATTTTGCATGAATTTACAGCCTAAAAATTAGAAAGCCGCTCTTACTTGAATTAAGATTTTAATGTCAAATCTCTTGATATGTCGAGGACTTTTCCCCTCTCCTCCATTGGCAAGTCTTTTGATTTATCATGGTATTCGAACGGACTTTTTGTCCATACATTCTTAATTTTCTCCTCTGGGAAATAATTTCTTATACTTTTTTTTACACTCATGTCCATAAATTAAGAATAATTCAGAATCACAGAAATTGAACTCTAGAATAAAAATTTCACCTGTAGAATTATCACACACATCTTGAAGAATATGCAAATTACAGGAAACCACCAGATGGCGTGGATATTACGTCACAATGACGAGAGTGTAAGAGAGGGGTATATAAGGAATGGTGGCAAAGAAGTAAAATTGTTCACAAGCACCTTAAAAGCCTTTCAGTGCAATAACCGCATAGCTATGGCCCAAAGGAAGCATCTGGATGATTTTTTACGTGATAGAATAATTGGACGACTGGAATGTGAACGTACCCAGCTGGAAGTATTCGAGGAACTTGGAATCGCCCAGAGTGTCATCTCCAGGCTTTGGCAACGATTCCAAGATGATGGTAATGTGAGTAGATGTTACAGCACAGGTCGCCTCCCGAGTTACAACGCCGAATGAGGACCGGTATATATATTTGGCAGTTACTGTCAAAAGAAACAGACGGGGCACAGCATCAGACCTGTCTCGTCAGCTCTCTTTAGCTACCGGTACGACAGTTTCAAGGCAGACCGTGTACAGACGCTTAGGGCTGATTGGTCTATATGCTAGTAGGCCTGTCAGATGTGTTCCACTTATCGCAACTCACTGTCGCCTGCGATTAACCTGGAGTAGAGAGCATGCATTGCGGATACCACAACAGTGGTCTTGTGTGAATTTTTCCGACGAGTCCAGGTTTAGTTTGCAGACTGATTCTCGCCGGACTTTAATATGGAGAGCGCCAGGTACCCGTTACCACCAAGAGAACACCATTGAACGACACCATTACGGTGCTGCAGGATGGCTCGTTTGGGAAGGAATTATGTTCAGTGTGTAACGATGACAGGCCACATCTATCGGGATGTCATTCTGAAACAACATGTACGTTTGTTTCGGGGTGCCATGGGTGCTGAATTTCTGTTTATGGATGACAACGTCCGTCCTCACCGTGCAAACATTGTAGACGAATGCCTTCAATCGAAGGATATCCCCCGTATGGATTGTCCAGCATACTCACCGGGCTTGAATCCAATAGAGCATGTGTGGGATATGCTTGGCCGACGAATTGCAGCCCTTCAACACCCTTCCACATATCTACCGGAACTTCGGAGGGCATTGCTTGATGAGTGGTGTAATATTCCCCAAGATCAGATTGATAATTTGATACTCAGCATGCCTAGGCGTTGTAAGGCCTGTATTGCATCGTCCGGGAGACATACTCCGTATTAACCATCATACTAACAATGTTATACTGTTTTTTGTAAATAGGTTCTTTTTTGAAATTTGCTCCAGGGAGGAAAAATCGCAATTTTTATTAATTATGTCAAACATATAGCATCTTTTTTGCTCTTTACCTTTTGTTTAATAAATAGACTTTACAAATAAGTCAAATTTGTTTTGTTTCTGTCTCTTTCTTTGCCTGAACTACATTATCCTTAACTTAGGGACATGAGTGTAATTAAAAAGGGTGCCCCATAATATGACTTTTAACGCGCTGTCATCTAAATTCAATTCATTTTCCATTAGAAAACTGTTCGGTTTTGCAAAAAGTTTTTTTAGTTTTTCTCTTTGACATATGATGACCACAAATTAAATTTAAAAATAAATGCATTAATTTTTGCTTAATGTATATTGCATGGATATTGAGTCCTTGAAGGGACATGTTTATTTAACTTTGAATGGCAAATATATCTGCTATTAGGACAACCATATTTCATCACAAAAAATTGGAGTATAATCATCACTTAGATCTCTTAAAGTTAATCAGACTTTATCTTTTTACTCAAAAAGTTGTTTCAAGACTTTTCTTTCCGTTAACTACCTGACTTTCGATTGTAACAGTAGAATTCTATGGCTTGCTGAAAAATTCTTCAGATATTAAAGCAAATAATCTAGAATTTAATCTCTTAATTTTGTCGTTGACCCTTATCGTTTTCTTAATCACACGTACATTGAAAAAAAAATCGCTTAGTTGAATAACGAAAATAAAAAAATTAGTAACATTAATAATTACTAATTATTCTTCCTCTTATAATTTTTTTACCATATATTTATCCCTGCTTTTATAAATTTCATTGAAATTAAGATGTACAAATTCTTTATTTCATCGTCTCATTTATGAGTCTAAAACATATCTAATTTACAATTTCTTTTTCAGATTGAAGAATTTACAAAATACATTTAATAAATCTTAATCTTAAAATGATAAAAAGTAGTTCAGTGAATGTAGCTTTATTGATTTATATATATATATATATATATATATATATATATAGGTATATATATATATATATATATATATATATATATATATATATATATATATATATATATATATAGGTATATATATAGGTATATATATATAGGTATATATATAGGTATATATATATAGGTATATATATATATATATATATATATATAGGTATATATATATATATATATATATATATATATATATATATATATACATATATAGGTATATATATATATATATATATATATATATATATATATATATATATATATATATATAGGTATACATATATAGGTATATATATAGGTATATATATATAGGTATATATATATAGGTATATATATATATATAGGTATATATATATATATATATATATATATATAGGTATATATATATATATATATATATATATATATATATATAGGTATATATATATATATATATATATATATATATATATATAGGTATATATAGAATAATTAGGTATTTCATAAAATAATTAGACAAGTTAGTTAAAGTATATAAAATTACTGAATTCTACGATTTAACTAGATATTCTGTAGAATAACGATTACTTGATCGTTAAAGTATGAAATACCGCATTCTCAAAAGTGTTTGAACCGGTTCTAGCTGCTTTAGGAAGGAATTTTCGGATTTGGAACTAGAGATGGCCGTATAAAAAAATTGTACTCCTGATCTCAGTTCAGTATATGTCAGCGAGAATTAATTTCCATTAAAGAAGTTCCAAATATTGACATAACGCTTCGATCTGTTGCAAATGCGTTATGGTGAAAAGTGGGTATGTTTCAAAAATAATAAGCAGCCCAATCCAAAGTGTCGTCACAGCAATCCTTGATCTAATAAACAATGAAAAGTAAAACAAAGGTATCTCATAACATTTAAATTAATATTCTCTTACATTTTTCTTTTAAAAAGTTTACACTATTTTTTTTTGTAGCAACGGTTATAATATAACGTTATATTGAAATATATATAATATTATATATATTTCAATATAATCTATTTTTGCAACATATTCTTTTCCCCCCTTTCTTCTGTTTAACTAATGTTAGCAATATGAGCAGTAATAATTTGTATCATCTGGCGCTTTGCCTTATTATTTATCAATTATTCATCCGAAAAAGAGATAAAACGAATTTTTCGAGATATTCTAGCTATTTATGATCAATTAAACTAAAAATATATTTGAAAATTTTATTTCGCACTTTAACGGTCTATCCTTAGTTATTTCATAGAATAACTAGGTAAAGTATGAACTTTTTTTTATATATTATGTACTATGAAATAACTGAATTATTCACTTTAACGGTGCAACATATATATATATATATGTATGTATAGAACATGGGTGGCCAACCTTTCTAGGAAGACATTCCAACTTTTCCATTAAGAGGACTTGGTACCCCTAAAATCCCAGACCTATCGTTTTTTTTTTATTTTCATTTAATCTTATTCTTTGCATTATTATCTTTCGATTGATATATCACTTGTGCATGTCGGAAAGTTAGAAGTTGAATAAAACTTCATTTGAAAACAAATTAGGCAATTCAGCCACGCCCCCTTTTTAGAAAAAAAAGCTAAAAAATGCGTTATGATAAAAAAAAATCTATTTTATAAATAGAAATAATAACTATAAAAAAGAATGTGTAGTATTAAAAGCAGAATATTTCCGAGGCAATACAATAATGTAATTTTTCTTCCTTGTGAAATGTGTGCATGTAAAATTTTTAAATTAAGGCATTTTATATTAATAATTTTATATATAATTTCAGTTCTTATTCCTGATATATTTTTCATACAAATGTAATACTTTAATATTATAAGAAGAAAAACAGCTAAAATTTCTGTCGTGACAGAAAAAAAAAATTTTTTAAGTTTTTCTTGAGTTTTCTTGTGCAATTAGTACTCTCTAAAAGTTGATCATTTATAAAAATGTGTGGGTTGAAAACATATGAAAATGCAATTATTTTAAAGAAAAACGTATAAGTAATATCTTAAAGTGGTATTTTAAATTTAATTAAGCTTATAATAATTATTTTTTCAGAATTATAAACTTTAAAGTGGTTTTTCTCAGTTTGTGTTTTTCGAAACAGTGCATTCAAAATGCTACTCCTTCGACAATTATTTACCAATCACTTCAATTTTTTTCCTGCGTGTTAAAAATAAAGCATGTAATAAAATTAGGGATCCGTTTTGCTATAAACTGAATACTTTTTTTAAAAAAAATAAAATGTAAGACATGTTGGCTTTTTCGTTGATTTTTAGCCTGTATATCAACATTTTATTTTTTTTCTCGAAAACGAATGAAGTTATTCTAAAATCGATCCCTAAAGTTGTTAAGAACATCCATAAGAATATTATAAAAACTTTCAGGTCAAAAAATTAATTTTTACAAAAGGAGTAAGATTTTAAAATTTTCCCAATTTTCTTCAAAAAATTTAAATTTTTAAAATTGTGTGAATAATATATGAAAATTTTCATCTGGTAACATTTTCTTGAATAGAAACATTGCATAAAATGTTAAAATATAATTTTTAAATACGTAAATAAAGAAGTTTGCTCAAAGGGTGCCAAGTCCTCTTAAACAAAAGGATATGGAAAGAAGAAAAATGATATATATATATATATATATATATATATATATATATGCTTATTATGGAATTCATAAGCAAATAGCCTATTTTTTTATCCAAGTCAAGTCTTGGAAATTGAAAAATAATGTAATAAATAACACCAAAGAGCAAACGTATGTTTTATTCTTAATAAACTTTTTACAGGTTCACAAATCAGTTAGATTAGGTATGAAATAAAAACGAGTAACTTGAAACATGTAATTCTTAATAATTATTAACAGTCACTATTTTCTTAGTGTGTGGGATTTTTGAATTTGTAATTTTTAAAAACATTATCTATATTAGAATTTGTCATCGAAGATGTTTACAAAATTACATTGTTTTAGGTGTGTATCAATTAATTTTGAGCGCTATTCTGATTTTATTATGTTCATAATAGAAAATATTTGTTCACATTAACATGTTGATTCAAACCTACAGCAATATCTGACAGTCAAATTGTGTAAATTTGGCAAAATTGCTTGTTGGGACAGCTTTTCAAAATTCAACATAATTCGGATATCCTGCTGATGAAATAAGTTCCTTACATTTGCTTTACAGTGTCGTAAGGTGCTATAGGTCAATAATTTCGATTTGGATTTGTGGGTAACAATTAACACCTTGCAGAGAAATTATGAAAAAAATCAGTCTTTTTTTTATCATCTTGAAATTTATCAAACCTAACACTAAATGAATCCCACAAAATGGATATTAAATTTTTAAACCTATCTTAGCTCGGAGCAGTATTAACTTTGGTAGACAGTTCCTGCTTTTAATATGAAATGAGCTAATCTTTCTCCAAAATCGGTAAAAAAAAGCAAATATTTGCTCGTAAAATAAGATATCTGGTCAATTAAGGAAGGAAAATTACAGCTTCTCCTTGTAATTTTAAATATAAATTATTCAAATGTCTCCTAGTATCGGTAAAAAAAAGCTAACTTCCATAATCAATCTTCACTTTTGTTTAGCAAACACTCACTGGGCAGTTCATTGTTTTCTTCCAAATACTTTAAAATACGTTCTTAAATCTCACGAGTGCATATCCTTTGGAAAACCAGAGCACACAACAATGAAGGAGTATTTTCTACACAACAATTTTTAGCCTAATGCAATTAAGTGTATTTAAAATAATTTTTGGTGTGTTTTTTTTGTGTCTTAGACAACCACATCTCAATAAAACTATAAAAAAATATTGGTATTTATTTAATCACTCCACTACTTTACATAAATTGTGATTTATAGCTTTTTTTTTCTTCTGAAGTGCATTTTGCTTTAACCCTCTGACCGGAGCATCCGTCTCTCAGACGGGGATGATTTGCTTTGATGCCTGTTGATCAGTGTTCCGCTACCTTTTTATCGCCGCGGACCGGTCAACGTTCGTTAATTTTACCACGGCCCGCTGAAGTGAAAAAGTTGATTGTTTATATTTTAGACTGTTTTGATTAAATAATTTTAATTCAATTGTATTTAACCGTGGCATTAGAATAAAATATAGCTACACCAAAAAATGAATATAAAGGGATTTTTTAACAAGGAATATAAAGTGATTTTCAAAAAAAGTAGCTCAAATCCAAGAAAAATATACCACAGTAAATAATTTAATGTTTCTTGTGCGGCCCGGTATGGACCACGGACCGGTACCAGTCCGCGGACCGAGGTTTGCGGAACACTACTGTAGATAACGCTGTGGTGTGGTTTTTTGGGGTGGGCTGCTTTGACATCTTCAGTTGGACTCAACCCAGTGAGAGGATCTCGAGATGGTACATGGCGATTTTTTTTAAAATCACGATATGTGCGATTTTTCTTATCTATCACCGTTTATCAGACAGATATTCCTATAGTTTTTTTTATGTTTGGTATTATTATTTTTAATTACTTTTTCATGAATATAAAAAATTTTTAATCAGTTTTTATAAAAATACTATTTACAGTTCTAGTGATAAAAATATATTGTTCTGCTTGATTTAACTCCACACATCTTATTTGATTCATACTCAGTTTCATGAGCTATAAGGACATTTAAAACAGTCCTTAAGGTAATAAAATTAAAAAAAAAAAATTACCCGTCTGTCAGACGGACCATGGTTCAAAATTACGCGGTCCGTCGCCAAAAGCCCTTGTGCAGCTAAACAGTGCGACGACAAAAAAATTGAATGTTCCGGCCAGAAGGTTAATACTACTTAGTTTTAAATTTAGGAATAACCAAATAACGACATGCATATTTTTCGACATTTTGATATTGTTCTGTAAAAATATAGTTTTCATTAAGTTGTAATAGATAGTTTTTTCAATAGATGGCACTACGACCTTACAAAAATTAACTAGCCATACTGACAAAAAACCAACTAGTCTAGTGTTGGACTCCGAAATAAGGAAGACGCGTCAAAAAAGGTTTGATGAATACCATTTAAATTGACTTTTATTTTGTTTCCTCCTACTCTTTACCCTTTTTGTTATCAATTGCAAATTTACTATGTTTAAAATATAATTAAGAGTTACTATTCTTTCCTTTTTCATTTTTTTGCGTCTTACAAAGGGCTTTTTCTTGAGATTTTAATCTGAGTTTTCTGTCATAATTTTAAAATTTTCATTGCTATTTCTTGAAGATTTTAAAATTTTTATAGATAAGGACCCATTATTACAAATTTTACTTAAATATAAATATCAACGGTTCTTAACCATTTCATAATAATGGGAAATTATATTTTAACAATATTTTTACTAAACACTATTGTACAGTAAAACAGTGCATATATTTATTGAAATCTAAAAAGCATCGACTTCCTTTTGATTTTCTGAGTATCAGTGTTCCACATAAAGATTAAGGTATCCGACTACGTTCGGAATCGTGTTTTTAAAAAAGCGCATAAATGGATAATTTTCATGATATTTAGTGTCACTTAGATTAGAATACATGTATAAAATTGTTTTTAGGACATTTTGACGAAAAAAATTATTTAAATACAATATTTTGGCAAAAAATTAATTTTGAATAACCTTTTTTCAAAATGTTCTCCTTTTGTGAAAAATGCTTCCATTATAATAATATTTTGCCTGTATATAACTCAGACCTCTGTACAGAGGCTCAACTATGATTTTTGAAAAATTCGCTTTATTTTCAGAGTTACAACCCATTGCAATAATTATCGGCGTTTTTTTCTTAAAATTTCTCCCCTCTGTTGTCGTAAAACATGAATAAACCCACTTCTAAGTTATATATTTTAAAAATTCTAGTTGAGCCTCTGTACAGAGGTCTGAGCTATATACAGGCGAAATATTATTATAATAGAAGCCCTTTTCAGAAAAGGAGAATATTTTGAAAATGGGTTATTCTATGTTCGTTTTTTTGTCAAAATATTGTACTTAAACAATTTTTTATTGTAATAATTATTTATTGTACTTAAATAATTTTATATACATTTTCTAATCTGAGTGACACTAAATATCATAAATGTTTTCCATTTATACGCTTTTGCAAAATCACGTTTCCGAACGTAGTCGGATACTTTAAGAGCCACTCATCTATGTTATAAATGAGTATTCAAGTTTAAAAAAATTTTGGTGAGATATATTAAATCAGGAATCACGTAATATTTTATGTTGTATTGGTTGCAGTTAAATGCTTACAAATTAAAGCTGTCGTGAATAAATCTACAGATGAAACATATTTCATAAAGGTTGCAAGTTATTTTCGAAATGCTTTGTAAATTGCTGAGACTACAAGACGTTGTTATTTTCTTCTTGTGTAGGGTATTGTGCCACTTTTGTATCCAGTTTTGTCGTTCGGGCCACCAGAGTCGACATTTCTCTCTATGCCAGGAGTGGCTAACCCGCAGCACGTGTGCCACATTGTGGCACGGTGGAGTTGTAAACAGTGGCACGTGAAGATTTACTGAAAAATTTATTTTGAAAAGATAACAACGAACCATTTTTTATAATTTTATTGAAGTGGGTTTATCTCAGACAAAAATTTCATAATTTGGATTAAAATATGTTTGTGGATAAGTGTTTTCCACTTGAACATAATAAAATAAATATCACTCATAAACTAGCTGATGTGTACCTACAAAAACTTAATATTTTAGGCATCTGTGAGAGCTAATCCTAATATTGATGACTTGGTAAAAATAGTAGTAATTCAAAAGCCACATTAAGTAAATACTGAGCATTTAATAATTATTTTGAATTAAACGATTCAAGAGTTGCTCATTTTTGTTTTATACCTAATTTAATTGATTGAACTTGTAAAAAGCTTATTAAAATAAAAACCTAAGTTTGTACTTTCGTCTTATTTATAACAATATTTTTAAATTTCGGCTACATAGACATGTATTAAAAATGTGTTATTTGCGTAAAAATCCCATATAAGCTTATAAACAACACTTTTTCACTTTTCCACATTTGTTTGCTGGAAAAGTTAGAAGTGTCACGTTTAATTATTTTTTTTTTTTATCAAATAGTGGCCCTCTTCTCAAAAAGGTTGGCCACCCCTGCTCTATGCTGTATTGTGAAGGGAAGCCGAAGTAAGGGTAATCCTACAGACAGTCTACGTTGCATGCTGCAAACATGCACATTTCCTGACTAATGACCCTTGATGCGATTGTACGGCTTGACAGGGTCGTCCTCATAACATATCGATCCTCTCCAGTGGCATAATGGAGAATAATAGGGCTACCTTGTAAAGTCAGGTTTTGGGCCCCAAGCCGTATATGGTGACAGTCAGGCAATGCAGGGGTGTACGTTATGACACTGGTCCTCTCGGGCTTTAGTCATGGGAGAGCGTGAAGATTCTACATGCCATTCGGTATGACCCCCAGCAATTTATTGATTCCATATTCGCATAACATTGGTTGGATTTCGACCAGTGCGGCAGGCGATATCATGGAATGATTATTCCCACTTTTAATATGCAACGATTCTGCCGCAGTCAAAATTTGACACTTACTGGTAAGTATTTCTTCTTATTATTCGAGGTATAACATGATAGTCTCCTCAATCTTACAAAGCGCTTTCCGAATGAGAAATACACTATACAACTTTACTTTTATGAGGTGCTTCAGATGTCGTTTCTCCCTCCTGTGTCATTTACATATCCGAGCCCCTCTTCTTCATTTCATGGGATTTTGACGTTCGTCAGATCATTCCTTCCCAGTGTTGCAATTTTAATGGCCAGCAGTGTGTATTAAATGTATACATAGGCAGCAATTCTGTGCTATTAACTTCTTTGATTATTTTCGAAATTTTGTTAAATGAAAATAGCAGGCTAAAGAACAGTTTCAGAGAAAAAAATGAACTGGAATAGGCAAAAACAGCTGAACTAAAATAACAGAAATTCCTATCCCTAGATGTTGAATCTCGTACCTTGCCTATAATAAAATATCAAATTCAAGGCCTAGGCTAAATTTTGTCAGGTTAGTTCGAATCTCATAAGGTTTTTAATGCGATGGATATGCCTATCAGAGCTGGATGTAGAGTTTAAAAAAGGAAAAATCTAAAAAGGAACAATTTTTATTAAATAGGTACATAACTTCTAAATTATGTAATTTTTTTTTCCAAACGCATGATTTGAATTTGGTGGTCTTTGAAGCTTAGCGAGGATTATTAATTTTAAGCAATGGTTAAGTGACAAGAACGATACTTGAAAGTTAGTCCCTCTCATTCCTCTCTTTCTCTTCAAATTTCCCCATCACGCTAACGTGATAACTTTGAGCCTGGACAGATTCCGAGTTCACTAATCCTTCAACACAGCGGATTTTCAATAGAACTCGAACCCACTACTTGATGACATCGATCAAGAGTTTGCGTCCATGACCGTTCTGTTACTGTGGGCACGAATAGGTCTTCAAAATACTCCCTTCGCTTACACGGCCAAAAAACTAACTGCTCATTTAAAATCTTTTTAATGAGCAGCTCTGATAGGTACTTTTTTTTCTTTTACACGCTACATCAATTTCAAATTTTTAAGTAAATGAAATGAATTTTGTATCGAGTGCAGGTGATTTCTTAATCTAAATACGGTAGATCTCTACCATAAGAATCTATGAATAAAACACGCGCGCAGTAGAGAATCGAGGTCTTACCAAAACAAACAACGTTCTAAGTAAGTGAAACTAACGTTGCATTATTCATCAACATGAGGGCTTTTGGCGACGGATGTTGTAATTTTAAACCATGGTCAGGTGATGAGGATGACATCTGAGCTGGCACCCTCTCTCCTTTTCCCCCCACTACACCAACAAGAAGACATTTGAGCCTCGATATATGTATTGTATATCGGCCTCCTCTGCACGACGGGTCTTCAGTGGTACTAGGTTCGAACTCATGACACACCAGTCACGAGTCCGTAACCTTGACCATTAGGTTACCACGGCCACACTCTGTTTTTGATCAACAGCCTTAAGGTACCCCCTGACCTCCTTGCCAATGTGTGTGTGTCGTAAAAAATTCTTCTAAAATAGAAAATAAAGCGCGAACCAAACTCACTGATTTTTACTCATACTCTACACTGTACTTCTCACCAAATTCCAAGGCCATCTGATGAAAGATGAGCTGTTTTTGTGTGGTGTCTGTAGGGGTGGAGGGTGAAAGTAGTTTAGATAAACAAAACTGGCTGGTGTCATAGACAATTCTGAGGGTATTTCAAAGCCAAGTGAGCCTTTTTTTCTACGAAACACACCAAACCGTCACTCTTTCGTTTAACCTTTTGTCTACCACATTATGATTTACTGCAGTTTTTTTCATGCAATACTTTTTTTTTTTAAAATTACTACATTGAAAATTAAGCGGTATACATAAACAAAATACTCAACTTAGGGAAATTTAGACCGTTAGAGAGTTAATTAATTAATTAAAGATATTCAAATGTAAAATTAATTATATGTACTGTTCACTTAAGATAAATAGTCAAATCGTTTTCTAAGGTCTTCATTAACATACAAAAAAAGAAGATACTTACCTTTTGACATTAACCACTTTTTCGGAACAAAAATGACAATCTTCGCAATCCACTGAAAACGCAATTTCTGCTATAAAACTATTCGTCTTCCCCACTAAAATACTCATCATGGAACCCGTGCTTCCATACATCTTGGAAAAGTGGATTTAAAAGAATATTTCTGCTAAGTATAGTCAAAATATTCGAAAAAATGGTTATTCTATGTAACTTTAAAGTAAGTGGTACTTATAAGTACCGTTGGTAGATAATGGGTTAACACCTCTCTTGAATCTCGCCTGCACGACTGGTGTTTTTCATATTTTGCTTATTCCCAGAAAGCAAATCTTTTCGTTTAGTGTTAAAAGAAAAAAAAATGCATGAAAATACGTAGTACTTTGTCGGAACCAGTGGTGCACACAGGAATTTTTAAGGGGGTCCGGGGTCGAAAGTTGTTCACCATTCTTGTATCATGCTCCTTTTGATTTTGTCGATTTTCGGGAACAAAGCACAGTAAAAAACTAACTATTGAATAATTAATTAGCATTAATTAATAAAATTAATCATAAATAACAAATACTTAATTAAATTTTACGTACTATATGCTTAGAATTATAATCAATCGGAAAAAAATCAAGGGCTTTGGGGGCGTCCAGACCCCCAGGATCCCCTCCCCCTGCGTGCGCCACTGGTCGGAACCGTTGTATTATTTCATGTTAAACGATATTTCTCTCGAGCGTTCTCGCTTTAAACGTATTCCAATGCAACTAATTAGTGTAATTTCACTGTAATAAATTAATTAACCCTGTTGATTAATTTATTGTGAATTTCTTAAGAAATAAGGATTATCAAATTTAAATTTTAACTACGGAAGTTTTAAAACTTGGATCGATTACAGGTCTCTCTGACTATTCTTTTGCGATCTTACACATTCGAAAACTTAATACTTCTCACATTTTACGGGAATTAAAACATTATAAATCTATTGCTTCTGCTTTCATTAATTAAATAAGTTATACATTTAGTTAACATTAACAATGTGTCTGTGTTTTCTAATTTAAAAAAAGATATGCAAATGTGCTGGTCTGAATTTTTTTAGCGGGAAAGTTTCCGATTACCTATGTAATCGGACTCAAATGGTACTTTTCAGATTCGTTGAACGAAGTGATTTTAAGAGCTGATTCCTGACATTGCGAACTGGATTCTTTAGATTGAATATCGAACTGTTTTTTCTTCCTGACGAAAACAAAAAACAGTGCTGATGAAAGTTCTCCCAGAGTATATATATATATATATATGTATACAGTCTTGATATCATCTATAACCAAAACATACGTGTTATCAACCTGAATTCTGAACTGGAGGCTATACCGGCAATTCAACTTCTAGTCACATTCACTTATGGAGGAAATGTTTGTCCAATGAAGGTGTCTTGCGAAATCTATGCTATGCGTGATGGAAAGCACTTTTGATGTGCAGTGTTCACCATTTCCGATTGAAATAAGCAAGAAACAGAAACGTGTGCTGGTTGCAAATGTTTTTTCCACGTTGTTGTCTAGTATTTGAAGAAAGACAACATTGTTTCTACATAGTATATTTGGTCAATGTTTCCGCAGTTACGAATTATCAATATTCTAAAGAATTTGTTAACATAAATGTTTTTTTCCGACAAAAAAAAGTAAAAATAGGCATGATAGAATTATTTATAGGTGCCATAAATTACCTGAATCCATTAATGGTAAGCTAACGTAACAAATGTACTTTAGTTATATTATCAAAGAAAGTAAAAAAAAATGTGCATCCTTGCATTTTTGTATAAAATGTTTAATATTTCTCTTTTATGTATCCTTTTACAATGTATAATAATTTTACACACACACACACACACACACACACACATACACACACACACACACACACACACACACACACAACACACACACACACACACACACACACACACACACACACACACACACACACACACACACACACACACACACACACACACACACACACACACACACACACACACACACACACACACACACACACACACACACACACACACACACACACACACACACACACACACACACACACACACACACACACACACACACACACACACACACACACACACACACACACACACACACACACACACACACACACACACACAAACAAACAAAATATCAAGAAGTGTTGATGTATTCGAAATACCTTTTATAAAAAATAACTTCTTAAATTTTTTTCCTAAACGTAAGTGTGTAAGTAGAAATCACTAAAGTAACCTTGAAAACGGAAACGTGAATGCAAATTAAATACCCTTAAGGAAGTAATTAATTAGTGATACAATAGATATTCTAAGATAAATCTAAAAATTAAACTACGTGTCAGGTTTAGAACTCTCATTGAGATTTTAAACCACACGTCATTAAAAACGCTTTTTCATCTATTAAGAAAACTTACAATTTAAAAAATGGAATTAGAATATAATTGTATTCGGACTTAAAACTCTTTGAATAAATCACCATAAAATTTTTCTAGAAAGTAAGTTATTCTTTTAACTGTGATATTTTATGATAAATTTTACTCTTAATCTATTAGGTTGGTAACTAAGTTGCCGTCGTTTTTTAAAATT
Organism: Trichonephila clavipes; assembly: GCA_019973935.1. Lineage (NCBI taxonomy): Eukaryota > Metazoa > Arthropoda > Arachnida > Araneae > Nephilidae > Trichonephila > Trichonephila clavipes. The sequence goes on along the minus strand of BMAU01018376.1, from coordinate 1,139,379 downwards.
TTAACATTCCATTAGCCTTAGATCCACAGGGTCTTCAATCCATGGAACGAATGTGGCTCGCTGAAGGCATTTTACTGGACTTTCCTTTAAATGTGAGTCGATTTAAAAAATAATGTAATTGTGTAGTCCCCTGTCCCCTTTTCTTTGTTACTGTTAGAATAAACAGTTTTGTTTGTTAGCTTTTGGTCTTTACTGGCTCTATAGCGAAGTAAATCCCACAACATTATATATATATATATATATATATATATATATATATATATATATATATATATATATATATATATATATATATATATATATATATATATATACAGTGGCGTGGCATAACGGAGAATATTAGGGCCTCCCTATAAAGTCGTTTTGTGCCCCAAATCGGATCTTACAAAGGATTGCAACTTGATGTCATTCAGACTTTGGGCCCCCTAGAACCCTGGGTTTGTTTGGGGGGGGGTGTACATTACGCCACTGTACATATATATACAAATCTGTAAACACATCTCTTCCCTTAGAATCAGTTGTAATCTTGTAAAACAAACCTCTCTTTTTTATATAAATTTCCTAGATACAATATTTTTCTGACAGTCGTGTGGCCCACGGATCATTGTAAATTTATTAATTTGGCCTTCGAGCGTGAAATGTTGAAGAACCCTATTTTAAATAATCATAAAGGGAATGAGTTGTTCCACGGGAATCTATGATTTTTTTGTTTGAGTTATTTTATGTTAATTTTCAGGTCATTAAAATGTAATTCAAATTGAGAAAAACGAGTATTTTCGATATCCCCATGTTCTATGTTATATGGTTGGCAGTGTCCCAATATGATTAAAAGAGTATGGCAGAAAATTTACCTTGCTTAATTGGCCTACACAATCACCAGATATCAATCGAATAGAGAAGGGGTCTTCAACTTTTCCCGCTCGAGAGCCAAATTAATAAATTTATAATGATCCATGGGCCACATCAATAAATTCACAGTAATCCGTATGCCACACGACTGTTAAAAAGAAATATTGTAGTTATTAAGTTTATATAAAAAAACGAGGTTTGTTTTACCAGACTACAGCTGATTCTAAGGGAAGATATGGTGTTTACATATTTGTATATACAGGGTGCCCAGCCTTAATGTGAAGCTAATTCCCGTACCGTTCGGTTTAGATATATACTTCCAATTTGAAAAATGTTTTAAAAAAGGTAAGGAATGTTTTTGCGTGCTTTTCGAATCAAAAAACCCATTTAGAAAAAAGTTACAAAAATTAAATTTTTATACGGTCCCCAGGTCTTATCACTTATATTTAGGAAAAGATGCAGTGCACAAAAACAAAGTAAACACAAAAAGTTTCATTTTATTATGATACAAACTGACCGAGTTATGCCTACATAAAGTTGAAGCGTCTGAATCGCTCAGAAAAGGGGGTCGTATATAAATCGAATTTAGAGAACAGTAATTCACTATTTATAGATAGATCAAAGAAAAACATCATAGTAATATTAAAACATCGAAGTAAACATCATAGATAAACAATTTGTATTGCTGTATGGCAAACAATAAAAGTTAAATTAAAGAAATATGAATTGTACAGAAAAGATTAAAACAGCTTGTTTTAACAAATAGCAGCAAAATAATACATGATTTGCCGTTTAATAATGTTCAAAATGACTGCCTTCCGCAGAAATGCAGCACCGAACCCGCGTCAGAAGCTCTGCCTGTAACTTCTGCAACATAGTTGGTGTCACAGACCTGCATGCCATGCTGATTCGATCGAGTAAATCAGATTTACTCGTGAATTCACGTTAGTACACTTTGTTTTTAGGAAACCCCAGAGAAAAAAATCCAGAGGACTTAGGTTGGGTGATCGTGGGGGCCACTCCTGTTGACCTCCGTAGCCGTTTATTCGAGTGTCAAATATCTGCGCCAAAAATTTACATGGTTGCGCAGATTTGTGTGCGGGAGCACCATCATGCTGGTACCACATTCGTGATAAATCCCGTAAGAAAACTTCATCTTCTAAAAAATCGGCTAATGGTCCAGATAAAATTCCCGTGTATGATTCTGAAGTTAAAGGTTCATCGAAATACATTGGGCCAATTAAGGTGCTCTTCCATATTCCGCACCACACATTCACCGACCAACGCACTTGGTGGCGATTCGGTCGTATTGGATGTGGGTTTTCGAGGGACCAATAATGCGTATTCTGTGTATTAATAGTGCCTTGCCTCGAGAACTGGCATTCATTCGACCACAAAACTTCATTCAAAAAATCTGGATTTTCGTCCAGTGTGTTTAACACGAAATTGGAAAAATCAAAACGACGCTCCTGGTCTCCGGGCATTAGTTCCTGCGCCAGGACTGGACGATAAGGATATGCACCGTACGTATGTAATATGTTCCACACCGTCAATTTTGAGTAGGAACAAGCCTTGTTAATGTCCCGGACACTACTTTCAGGATAAGCCAGGGCATATCCTAGAACATCCTCAGAGGGTATCCACAAGCTTGAAGGTGTGGCACGAGACAAGGGAATACGTCTATGACAACTCCCAGTTTTATACAAGCGTTGAACAGCACGGTCAATTGTACAATAAGATGGATGTTTTCGACAGGGAACTTAATGGCATAAAGTCTTGCCACCTCTTCCTTATTTCGATTACACTTCCCATACAACAATACCATTTCGCAGTATTCTTCATTTGTATACATCTCGTTCTCCCGTACTAGAATTCGTAATAGTAGAATACGACTGTATGCAATTGCAAGCGACTGCACAACATATTTTTAACATTCGCCATGATCAGTACCGAGGAACTCAGTCTGAAGCCGCAGCAAATAAACCTAATTTTTTTTTTTTTTGGAATTTCTTTTAAAATGGTTTCTTCCTCCAAAATATTTTATTTTGTCTATGTTTTACATGAACACATAATAAATTTTATTTCTTAAATGCTCAGTTATTGTATTATTAACGGTATTATTTAAAAACGGTTTACATAAGAGTGAAGTGTAAGAGTGTGAGTTTCCTGGCAAAGTTCGAATTAATTTTGTGAAGCCGAGTGGTATAGGTATCGGATCGTGACATGCCTTGTCACGTGTTTGAGCCCAGTACCACTAAAGACCCGCCGTGTAGGGCAGCAAAGCAGGTTAAATCTGTCGAGAGCTGAAACGTCCTCCCGTTGGTGTGGTGTGGTAGTTAGGAGAGGGGGGTGCCAGCTCAGGTGTCGTCCACGTCACTTGACCATGGTTCAAAATTACGTGGTCCGTCACCAAAAGCCCTAGTGTAGCTGGACAGTGCGACGTTAATATTAAATCAATCGAATTAATTTCACTTTGGAGACGGCCCCTTACTAGCTTCTTGAAAATGTCCCAGAAAATGCATAAAAAATGTGTCATTTTTAGTTCTATAACTCGGCCAGTTTTTATCGTAATAAAAGGAAACTTTTTGTGTTTACTTTGTTTTTGTGTACTGCATCTTTTCCTAAATATAGTTGATAGGACCTGGGGACCGTATAAAACTTTAATTTTTGTAATTTTTTTCTAAATAGGTTTTTTGGTTCGAGAAACACGTAAAAACATTCTTTACCTTTTTTAAAACATTTTTCAAATTGGAAGTGCATGTCTAAACCGAATGGTTCGCGAATTAGCTATTTGTTCACATTAAGGCTGGACACCCTGTATATATATATATATATATATATATATATATACTGCTCAAAATAATTAAAGGATATTGTAAGTTTTATATAAAATAAAGATATAAGCGAAAATTTTTTTGCCGAAAATGGAAGAAGAGAATCACAAATGCAAATTTTTCTGATTTTCAAACTGAGGAGTATGCTAATTTTGAGTTCGACGTCAAAAACGTCGCTTCAGCGGCAGCGAATGAAATTTGACTTTCAACTGAAATGAATACAAGGATGATCAGCATTCAGTGACGGCTTTGTTTCGATGAGTACGATGTCTCAGCGAAGTCATTTAACCGATTCAGAAGCTTGGAGAGTTGTTGGTAGGTTAGAAGGGGGCCAAACTCAAGCCGAAGTAGCGCAAGCCATTGGAGTGTCACAAAGTGTGATTTCCAGGATCTGGAATCTTTTTTTTGGAGACTGGAAGTGCAGGCCGAAGACCAGGACAAGGTCGTAGACGGGCAACAACGCCCAATGAAGATCGTTATTTAGTGTTAACGGTTAGGAGACACCAAAATATGAACGCTACTCTTCTCCAACAACACCTTCGCTCGGCTACTGGCACCACGGTCTCAACTCAGACTGTCCGAAACCGGCTCCATGGCGTAGGTCTGTATGCTCGCCGACCGATGGTATGTGTTAGACTAACATCAAGGCATCGTTGCGACCGCAGGGAGTGGGCAACAGAGCATGTGAACTGGAGGAGAAATGAATGGAGCAATGTTCCTTTTTCTGACGAGTCTCGTTTTTCTGTTCATCCGGATAATAGGCGTATTTTCATCTGGAAGGACCGTGGCAGTAGGAATAATTCTGCGTTTGTGCACGAAAGTGTCAGATTTGGCGGTGGGGGAGTGTTGGTGTATGGTGGCATCTCCATTGACGGGCGCACAGAACTCTACATCATTCGAGATGGACCTCTGTCTGCTCGCCGATATAGGGATGAGATCCTCAGACCTATTGTAGTCCCTTACGCTGCAGCAATCGGAGATGACTTCATTTTAATGGACGATAACTGCAGGCCACATCGTGCTAACCTGGTGGAGGACTTCCTTTTCGAGGAAGGAATTGTACGAATGGAATGGCCAGCGTGTTCTCCAGACATGAATCCAATAGAGCACGTTTGGGACGTTCTAGGGAGACGAGTTGCTGGCCGCCAACCACCCCCCAAAACTCTCCAAGAACTGGAAAGAGCTCTTCTGGAAGAGTGGGATAGAATACCCCAACTCGTGATTAATAGCCTCTTTGACTCCATGCCTCAAAGGTGCTCAACGTTGCTGGCTGTCCGTGGAAACCATACCCCCTACTGAAAATGATTTCCTTTGAAGAAAACACCTTTTCTTATTCTTTTTTTCTCATATTTACAAATTGTGTTTTTTTCCTTTTGTACATAAATGCGCAATAAAATGTATTTTTTTCGGCCAAACATGCGCAATTTATTCTCATATAACCTACTACGTCTGTCGACCATGTATCAATCAGCTAAAAAGTTTCCCAGTCACAAGATCCACCTAAAACCACAATATCCTTTAATTATTTTGAGCAGTATATATATATATATATATATATATATATATATATATATATATATATATATATATATATATATATATATATATATATATATATATTGGTTTAAAAAAGCGAAATGGAAGTAGAACTAAAATACTTTGCAAACCTGTTAAAAATAAGCGTCCAACTGTTGTCTAAGAATTTCTGAAATTTTATGCATAGTCAGATTTTTTATATTCAAAATGATTTAAAATACATTGAAACTTTTGAAAAAATCGTCGTTTTCAGAATTTTTTTTTTATCTAAAATAGATATCAAACACATCAGTAAAATGTTTTAAATATCAAGAATAACCAAAAAAATGACATTTTTTATGATTAAAAACAGACAAGGCATTATTATTATTTTTTTTAAGTTTCCCCTAATTCCAATGAGGGGCCACTAAAAGGATTTCAGGTGGCCATTCGTGGCCCGTGTGCCATGGTCTGAAGACCCCTGCAATAGAGAATTTGAGGGATGATACCGAACGAGGCATCAGGCAGCTGGATCTAGTGCCATCCAATCCGAAGGCATTGGGAAGTGCAATTCGACGGATAGGATTTCAAATTCTCCTACCGTCTACCAACATTTCACAGAGTCTAAGCCAAGAAGAGTTCATACAGTATTAAGGGCAAAAGGTGGTCCAATATTGAACTACAGGGGTGGTCATAATAATTGGTCACTCACTCTATATCAGCATAGAAGGATCAAAATCAATTATTTTTTTGAGTAATTTTAATAAATCCTATTTTTCTTGCATAATTTCATACATTGTTCAGAATGAGCAAAAACCACACTGCATTCAAAGTCAGTATTTAAAAAGAAAAAAAGTTATTGTTAATGAGTACTGCCATCAGAGAGAGAGGGGAAACAAATGAAATTTTTCCCCTTTTTATTGTTCTTGTAATAGAACTCTTTCTAATTCCATTTATAAGTAAAAAATTGAGATTTTTACTCTCTTAATTGTTAAAAGTGAAATTCCAGAGTGCAGAAAAAGTATTTACTTGTGATATTATTGAAGTGGAAACTTTGCATGAAGCTTGAATGCTTAACTCCCTGCATTAAAATATGTTGACAATGGTTGTGTTTTTGCATTGAGCCACTCGAATAAAAGTTTGTTCAATAGTTGTTAGTTTTAGAAAGAATAAAAAATTATACTTTGTGTAAAACTTTATTTAAGTCTTGTAAAAAATATTATATTTGGAATTCGATCGCTACCTCTACCAGAGTTCCCTCCGCACTCCTGAACCCGCGTATAAATTGATATGGCTCTTAGATACCTTTAGTTACTTTGTTACACTTACAACTTGGCTCTTCTCTCTCGAAAGTTTGAGACTCTTGCTCTAGAGAGAACAACGTTAATTTAAAACCAAACAATTGAAACATAAAAGATAATTAGACAGTACGAAAGAAGGAAAGACATGATAAAAATAGGCTGAACGGTAGAGAACGCTTTTAAAAGAAAGTGATTGAATTTCTAACACTTAAACACACGCAAATAAGTAACACACACACTTGAAACACATTACGAATGTACAGAGTAGTCAGTAGGAAGCAGGACAATCTCCTGTGGGGATACCACTCCCTGGGACATAGATAAAATAAACGTGAGGATAGTGTCATAAGGAATGAATGGTCATATGTCTGTATACCATATAAGGAATGAATGGTCATATGTCTGTTTCAACCATATTTCATTGTTGGTTCTCTTTCTAAGGCTAGGAGGGGGAAGGAGATCAAGCAAATGTCATCCAATCGCTCCAATCACATCTCACAAATACCTGTTAGGGGAGAGGTCAGGAAAATCACTGATCAAAAAGGCATATGGGCTAATTTCAGTGCTTGTCTGCTGATGGTTCTCGGGCGTGATCTAGCGCTGCAAAACAGCATTTTGCAACCCCTGAAAGTAGGAAAGTTCAACTGGTTGCAGCACTTCACCACGTGCCGTTATTGTACCTCTGCTATGAATCAGAGAGGACATGCTTTCCATAATGATGCCACCTTAAGCCATTAAGTCGCGTTATCGAGCAGTAAAGCGTTCATTAGTCGCAGTAGGTATGGCCTGCATTTACATCTCCTCTAAATTCTTATTCGGTAACTATAACTGGTTAAACAGAAGTGAGACTTCTCATTATACACAATAGAGGGTCGCGTAAGAGTTCCATGCCTAACACCATCACCATCTGTCTTACCAGTGCCAATATTTCAATGTAAGTACGCAGAAAGGGAGTTCTAGTAGATATTAAAAATCAATCAAAATGTTGACAATTGTAGACTGGGGAGTCTCCACCGAATACCTTTGAATGTTTCGATAAAAGCATTTTGATGTTCATCTACATACACCAGTACCCCTAGAACAATACACATTTCTTGCTACAACCTTCTCTACATCCTTTGAACAGCACACGCATGTTGGCTTGTTTCGACTAAGATACGTAGTATCAAACAGCCGTTCATAAACCTAAAATTAAATCCTTCATGAACGCATCTGGTTGCTGAAACAGACTGTGTTGTAGTCTCAGCCCTGACATTTTTTCAATCACACGTGTCTTCTGAGACGAATAAAAAATGAGTTTTCTTAGGTGTCAGATAAAACTGTTATGAACTCACGTGTCGTTTCTTACCTTTTTATTTTGCAAACTTGTAAAGGGTGGTTTTTTAGAGGTATAGAACTTTAAATTGCAATAAAACAACGATGTATTATTCGATTGACATGATTTTTTTTATTCGCAAGATAATCTTGTGGCATTACATTTTAAATATGATTTCTGGCATATGATTGCCACGGCTGGCTCGGATGTAGTCCAATCTGGACGTCCAATTTTCGATGAGTTTTTCCAACATTTGTGGCCGTATATCGGCAATAACACGGCAAATGTTGTCTTTCAAATGGTCAAGCGTTTGTGGCGTATCCGCATAGACCAATGACTTTACATAGCCCCACAGAAAATAGTCTAGCGGTGTTAAATCACAAGATCTTGGAGGCCAATTCACAGGTCCAAAACGTGAAATTAAGCGGTCACTAAACGTGTCTTTCAATAAATCGATTGTGGCACGAGCTGTGTGACATGTTGCGCCGTCTTGTTGGAACCACAGCTCCTAGACATCATGATTGTTCAATTCAGGAATGAAAAAGTTAGAAATCATGGCTCTATACCGATCACCATTGACTGTAACGTTGTGGCCTTCATCGTTTTTGAAGAAGGATTCCACCAGCCCATAAAGCGCCCCAAACAGTCAGTTTTTCTGGATGTAACGGTGTTTCGACATACACTTGTGGATTAGCTTCACTCCAAATGCGGCAGTTTTGTTTGTTGACGTAGCCATTCAACCAGAAGTGCGCTTCATCGCTAAACAAAATTCGCTTATGAAAATCGGGAACAACGGCAATCGCGTTTTGGGCCCATTCGACGAATCTACGCCTTGCTTGATGATCGTTTTGATGAATTGCCAAACCAAACTGAGAATAAATCACTTGACAGCTGTTAAATCGGTAGCCATCTTGGAAAGTAATGCCAACTTAAACTTCTATACCTGGAAAAAAACCCTCTTTATATCGTATGCTTTGAATAAAAAATTTCAGCTACGCAGTTGTATAATTATGTAACTAAATCTTCATGTTTTTGTATTTTCTCTGCCAAGAATTTATTAACAAAGTTTGAAGTTTAAAAAAGCATATTGAAACATTCATCATATTCTTTTGTATTATTTCTACTCTGTAGAATAAGGTTTCAGTTACTTGTTAGAACACTGTTTCTGGCAATGATAGATATGCAAGAGTATAATCTATTAAACATCCCGTGAGAGGTGAATTTTATTCCACAGCCCTTCCACATAATTTTAAAGTCAGTCATTACAAGCAGTCAGTAGCTTAGCTCCGATGCAACATTACTGTTATCTGTATCCGATTACGTTCGGAACCGTGATTTTGCAAAAGCGTATAAATGGATAATATTTATGATATTTAGTGTCACTTAGATTAGAAAATGTATATAAAACTGTTTTAAGAATATTATTACAATAAAAAATTATTTAAGTACAATATTTAGGCTAAAAATTAACTTAGAATAAACTTTTTCAAAATGTTCTCCTTTTGTGAAAAATGCTTCTATTATAATAATATTTTGCCTGAATATAGCTCAGACCTCTGTAAAGAGGCTCAATTAGAATTTTTGAAATATATAACTTAGAAATGGGGTTTATCCGTGTTTTACGACAACAGAGGGGAAAAATTTTAAGAAAAAAACATCGATAATTATTTCAAATGATTGTAACTCTGAAAATAATGTGAATTTTTCAAAAATCATAGTTGAGCCTCTGTACAGAGGTCTGAGCAATATACAGGCAAAATATTATTATAATAGAAGTATTTTTCCCGAAAGGAGAACATTTTGAAAAAAGGTTATTCTAAGTTAATTTTTAGCGGGAATATTGTATATAAATAACTTTTTTTTGTCACAATGTCCTTAAAACAATTTTATACATGTATTCTAATCTAAGTGACACTAAATATCATGAAAATTATCCATTTATGTGCCTTTTTAAAATCACGGTTTCGAACGTAGTCGGATACCTTAACTGATTCTCTTAAAGCTGAAAAATGAAGGAAATAGCATTTCAGTTGTGTGTTGGTAAGTGAGGTAATGAATAAAGTATTATAAAAATGAACAGAGCTACTAAAAAGAAACCTAAGACAATTGATAATGAAAAGCGAATTTGATCTATTATCCTACCTCTGATATCTAATAGTGTTAAAAAACTATACATATATATATATATATATATATATATATATATATATATATATATATATATATATATATATATATATATATATATATATATATATATATATATATACGTTATGTTGTCACTGGGATTAATTCGTAAACTCCTTTGACAGAATAATCTGTTTATTTTTAAAATAAGAATAAATAAAAATGTAGAATAACAATTAATTAATTAAGTGAACATTTAAACGTCGTTGCCTAATTGGCTCTCATTATTTTTAAAGAAATATAACGGCTCTGTCGATATGCGTCTGTTTCCTTTGCGGTCTAAACTTCTTCTCTGGTTCTCATGTTCCTTCTCTCGCTGCCCCTTTCCGTCGGAGTCATTGCCCTCTCGTTTCCTTTCGAAGCCATCTCCTGGGGGATGCTACGGGGGCTTGCAGTAGCGCGTAGCGCCTTCTACTTCAGAATCGGCCATCCTGAAAATGAGCTGACCACAGCGAAAGAAAATCCAAAATGTTGTAAGCAGACCTATAAAACAAAATTTGAAAACAGTGAAAAGAAAAAATAACAAGTGCGATGTTTTCCAGTACTTCACACAGGTGTTTTTCTGGAAGTGGGTCGTCATTGCTGCTCACAGCTATTCCAAAAAAAAAAAGCTATAAAAAGGGAAAGAGAAAAAGGATTTCAGTTCGTTATTCAAAGTTCTGTTCACAGAGAGTCACTGTGGGGGGGGGGTACTCAAATTGCAGTCGTAAAATCGTCAGGCATCAGCGGCTGACCACCTCTTCATGAAATCAACAGCTGTAGATGTAAGATGAGGGCCTTCGTGTTGACGAACCTTCTCCACTTCATATCTATCATGGGGTTTGACGGTCTTAATTAGGTTGGGTCTGTAGAAATTGGGTCGTAATTTGAGTCGTGTTCCGAACTGGGTTCTTTTGATTGTCACTGGTTCGTCTTTTTTATATATGTGTTGTTTGTGTATTTTAACGAAGTTGGCTTTACTCTTGTTTGGCTCTTTCAACTTCGTATCCAAAATGATGGAGTTAAGGAAATCAATCTGTCTAAGCAAATCGTTTTTCTCTTTGGCAAGGGCTTGATTCTCATCACTATCACTTGTTTTATTAGAATTTCTTCCACTAGACATTTACTTCTTTGTTTTGCGCTTACTAGGGTTAATGTCTCGTTCTTTAGTTGACATTGATGTTTTAGGATGATCGTTTGATTCCGTTAGTGCGTTTACGATGAGTATTTTTTCTGTGTTAACGATTTACATTGAATTTCTTTCTCAACAAGTCGCTTTTCTGTAATTTTAAATGTTTCTTGTAAGATCTCGTACTTTTCTTCAAGTTTAACTAACTTGTCAACCTTTTCTAAATTTGATTCTTCTAATTTATGCAATTTATCTAATAACACAGTTTTTTCTAATGATAATGTAGATGTGTTACATACGTGCATTTCTAAATTTTTACATTTATCTTCTGCATTTTTTAATTTTAGTTGTAATACTTCTAGGGCATTATCTTTTAATTCCGTTTGGTTATGTGCCTTAGATACATTAATTAAATTAATAAAGTGATCCTTTTTCTTAGGTATTAATTCTATACCATTTGCACTAATTTTAAATTCAGTTTGTTTTAAAACATCAGTTCCAATAATTACATCAATGGTTGTTTGCGAATTGTCAATAACATAAATATCCGTCATAAATTTGTTATCTTCAATATTAATAGTGGATTTAAAAGATCCAAAAGGTTTAATTTCACTCTTACTGAAAGAAGTTAATTTTATTTTCGTAGGATTTAACGTGTGTCTTCCAAGAATTTGATAAACACTTTCTCGTATTAAAGTAATAGTACTACCCGTATCAATAAGAGCATCAAAATCATAGCCATTTATTTTAACAGTTTTATGCATTTCTGATGAGGAATTTATTTCATTAACGACTTCACTAACAACCTCATTAACAACTTCATGTTTAACATCAGGTTTTTTTAAATACACACTGAGAGCTTTTATGACCAAATTGGTTACAATTAAAACATTTTAAACCTTTATTTTTATGGTAACATTCATTAGAAGTACGATTAAATAATTCACAATTATAACAACGTATACGTTCATTACTCTTATTAGCAGTAGCATCATTAAATTGACCTTTTTTATGAATTTTCTTATCAGAACACATATTTTTATTAGATGTAGGAAAATCATACTGTTTAACATTTATACGCTTATATTTTCATTATCAATACTATAAGAATTATTTTTCATAAAAACCTTTTCATATATCTTTAACTTTTCTTTAAATTCTGAAATACTTTTACATGCATACAATATCAATTTATTATGGTTTGAATTAGGTATACCACTTATACAATACATAATTAGGCTTTGGTCGTCTAAACGAAAGTGTGCTTTAGAAGCAATTTCGCGCATGGCCAAAAATTATTCAAATAGAGATTATGTAGGGCGTAATTTCCGCTTTTGCATTTCCTTGTGTACTTCGTAATAACAAAATAAATCTTCAAATTCTTCAATTAATGCAGCTTTAAGAGAACTATACGTTAATATGTTATGGAGAGTTTGGATAAAAGTCTTTGCAGGACCTTGAGGCAAACGTTTAACACAAATAATTTCTTGCAAATCAGATATGTGTGGGATAAAAATAAAGTTTTCTTCCACGTCGCGAAAAAAGCTTTAACGCTGTAATTATCATTTCCCGTAAACGACCTCATAGTTGGAAAAAGGTCCTTTAACAAAAATGCATTCTCCTCGTTCCCTCTTTGGCTCCCTCGTTGTGTTTGAAGGAGGGGAACAAAAACATCCTGTGGAGAGGGAGAGTGAAAAATTGGCGGGGTGAGGGGTTGTTTATTCGCGTCGTTTGTAGATTCTAGCGAAAAGGGCGCAAAATCTTCGTCTTCGTCATCCGTCAATTGTTCGGTAAAATTACTTTTTAAAGATGCAAGGTCTGATAAACTTTTAAATATATGCTCGCTTAATTCTTTAGCGCTTCCCGCGCAATTCAGTCCTAATATAGTGCATACGGTAATAAGTTCAGTTTTCGTAAAGTCCTTTAAAATTTTATCCTTTCGTGCTTTAATGTCGTAATTCTGTGGGAAACCCACAATTTTTTTTTACACTTTTTTTTTGAAGATTTACTGTAGGGTTCGTCATTTACAATTTTGTGCAGAAGTTGCACCCTTGAAGAAGGGGCCATCTTTAATATGTTCGCAATTTCCTCTAGATAGACCATCGTAAATAAATATCTTCAGAACAATAAAGGAGTAACTTGGAATGGACTCACCGTTGATGATTTCGTCGTTGTGGCTTGAGTGCTGGTTCCGTCGTTGAAGCGTGCGGGGTCCACCAGTCTTGACTCGTCGTATTTTCTAGGGGTTTTTAGTTAATTTAATTTAATTTGAGGCCGAGCTCCCAAATGTTATGTTGTCACTGGGATTAATTCTTAAACTCCTTTGACATAATAATCTGTTTATTTTTAAAATAAGAATAAATAAAAATGTAGAATAACAATTAATTAATTAAGTGAACATTTAAACGTCGTTGCCTAATTGGCTCTCATTTTTAAAGAAATATAACGGCTCTGTCGATATGCGTCTGTTTCCCTTGCGGTCTAAACGTCTTCTCTGGTTCTCATGTTCCTTCTCTCGCTGCCCCTTTCCGTCGGAGTCTTTGCCCTCTCGTTTCCTTTCGAAGACATCTCCTGGGGAATGCTACGGGGGCTTGCAGTAGCGCCTTCTACTTCACACACACACACACACACACACACACACACACACACACACACACACACACACACACACACACACACACACACACACACACACACACACACACACACACACACACACACACACACACACACACACACACACACACACACACACACACACACACACACACACACACACACACACACACACACACACACACACACACACACACACGCACGCACGCACGCGCACACGCGCACACACCCACCCATATATATATATATATATATATATATATATATATATAAGTAAACTTATAGTGTGCCATATTTTGTCTTGGCAAGTGGGCGATGTTAATACGAACGAAAGGCGTGGCTTGTGGGGAGTGAATGATTTTGTATTACGTGTCGAGTGGATCATTACTGTATTATCGAGGAGGCAGTCTTGTAATTTATTAACTCCAATTTATTGTACTTCATGAAACACATATGTATCTTACAAACAATAAAGACTGGACGGCACAACACAGACAAAGACAACACACAAAGTGCGGCAGCCGGCTGACTACATGCTTACAGAGGGACGAGCGAAGAGGCCACAGAAAGGGAGCTTTCCAGAGGCTTACTATTTATATTCAGTGGGGCATCACGTGATTTAGGACGTTGATGGATGTAGTTTCAAAAGTCTCCGGTAGGCGGGTAACCAGTTAAAATAATTACACGGTTGTCCTGAAAGACTGAACATTAACTAAATCAAGAGCTATTACAGATTAAATTATTGGAATTATTACATATATATAATACATTGGCTTATATTCACAAGTGTAAAAATATAAAAGGAAGATGAATAGCTCCAACTGCCATTAGTTTGCGAAATGTATTTTCAACACAAGTCTGTTCTTCTATGGGGTACATCAGTGCTTCTAAAATATGCATAATCAAATCTCTAATTGATTAGAACTGATTGTCTAAACTGATTAGAGATTATGCATAATATGCATAATCACTATTCAGTGCATATCGAAAAGTAGAAAAAAAAGATTATTTTTTTAAAAAAATTATTAATTTACGGAAAGAACCCCCGCTCCCCCCAAAAAATATTCTGACATAATAAAAATAAAATACACATGATAGAATACATTTCTAAATGTATCAGTTCCGCACAATGTATTTGATAATTTATCTATACTCCATTAATGACAAGATTAATAATTACCAGGGAAGCCACATGGACTTGTCATACATAAAACTACATACAAAATGTAAGGGGATTCACTCATGTGACGACCTGTTTTTTAAGCATTCGTAAGGAATTTTTTTTGTTAAACAGTAAAAAGATAGAACTTTAAGTTTTTTTTTATCATTTATTTATATGTATTTTAAGAGTATGTATAAAAATGTTTAGTAAAAAATATCGATTAGAACGTGAGTTATAGCGCTCTGAATACACCCACCTCGGAAAAAGAGACGCTCACTTCCTCCAAGATTCCGGTTGATTGGATTATCTTAAATAAATAAAAAAATTAACAGCGTTTTAATCCATAAGCTTAAGGTATCCGACTACGTTCGAAATCGTGATTTTGCAAAAGCGTATAAATGGATAATATTTATGATATTTAGAATCACTTAGATTAGAAAATGTATGTAAAATTGTTTTAAGAATAGTATTACAATAAAAAATTATTTAAGTACAACATTTTAACAAAAAATGAACATAGAATGATCAATTCTCAAAATATTCTCATTTTGTGAAAAATGCTTCTATTATAGTAATATTTTGCCTGTATATAGCTCAGACCTCTGTACAGAGGCTCAATTAGAATTTTTGAAATATATAACTTGGAAGTGGGTTATCCATGTTTTACGACAACAGAGGGGAGAAACTTTAAGAAAAAAACTCCAATAATTATTTCAATCGGTTGTAACTCTGAAAACAATGTGAATTTAAAAAAAAATAGCTCAGACTGTCTGGAGAAGTCTTTACTTTATATAAGCAAAATATTATTATTTTAGAAGCATTTTTTATAAAAGGAGAACATTTTGAAAAACGGTTATTCTAAGTTAATTTTTTGTCAAAATATTGTATTTAAATAAATTCTTTTTGTCAAAATGTTCTTAGGAGGACTTGGTACCCTAAAAATCACAAACCTATCGGTTTTTTTATTTTCATTTAATCTTATTCTTTGCATTATTATCTTTCGATTGATATAACACTTGTGCATGTCGGAAAGATAGAAGTTGACTAAAACTTCATTTGAAAACAAATTTGGCAATTCAGCCACACCCCCTTTTTAGAAAAAAAAGCTAAAAAATGCTTTATGATAAAAAAAATCTATTTTAGAAATAGAAATAATAACTATAAAAAAGAATGTGTAGTATTAAAAGCAGAATATTTCCGAGGCAATACAATAATGTAATTTTTCTTCCTTGTGAAATGTGTGCATGTAAAATTTTTAAATTAAGGCATTTTATATTAAAAATTTTATATAATTTCAGTTCTTCTTCCTGATATATTTTTCATACAAATGTAATACTTTAATATTATAAGAAGAAAAACAGCTAAAATTTCTGTTGTGACACACAAAAAAAAATTTTTTAACATTTTTCTTGAATTTTCATGGGCAATTAGTACTCTCTAAAAGTTGATCATTTATAAAAATGTGTGGGTTGAAAAATTATGAAAAAGCTATTATTTTAAAGAAAAACGTATAACTAATATCTTAAAGTGGTATTTTAAGTTTAATTCAGCTTATAATAATTATTTTTTCAGAATTATAAACTTTAAACCTGTTTTTCTCAGTTTGTGTTTTTCGAAATCTTAGTGCATTCAAAATGCTACTCCTTCGACAATTATTTACCAATCACTTCCATTTTTTTCCTGCGTGTTGAAAATAAAGCATGTAATAAAATTAGGGATCCTTTTTGCTATAAACTGAATACTTTTTTTAAAAAAAATAAAATGTAAGACATGTTGACTTTTTCGTTGATTTTTAGCCTGTATATCAACATTTTATTTTTTTTCTCGAAAACGAATGAAGTTATTCTAAAATCGATCCCTAAAGTTGTTTATATATATATATATATATATAGATCATCCATAAGAGTATTATAAAAAAATTCAGGTCAAAAAATTAATTTTTACAAAAGGTGTAGGATTTTAAAATTTTCCCAATTTTCTTCAAAAAATTAAAATTTTTAAAATTGTGTGAATAATATATGAAAATTTTCATCTGGTAACATTTCTTGAATAAAAACATTGTATAAAATGCTAAAATATAATTTTTAAATACGTAAATAAAGAAGTTTGCTCAAAGGGTGCCAAGTCCCCTTAAAACAATTTTATGCATGTATTCTAATTTAAGTGACACTAAATATCCCGAAAATTATCCATTTATACGCTTTTTTAAAAATTTAATTTAATTAAACCTTAAATGCACCGCGAATGAACTATACTCACTTGAAAATATCATAAATTGGATTTTTGGTAGACCTAAGAAGAAAACGTTTCAAATTTCATGTTTTTTTGTTATGTTTTTGTTATAAATTATAGAAATTTTCTGAATTTTGGATTGATCGTAGTTCATTTGGTGCGTCTATGTGTGCTGAGTCTACGCTATAAATTTGAAATCATTCGGTCAAATTTTTCTTGAGATATGATGGAGGAAAGTAGGAAAAGCACAGTTTTGAGAAAAACGCGTTTAAAATATCATGTAAGATTAAAACAATGAAAACCTTAACTTAGCGCTACGAACAGCTGCTCTTCTAACGTCTGCTCCTTTATAACGATTTCTAATTTTAAAAAATCACTGGACCACCGTATTTTAGACATGTTAAAAAAGCAATTTAAGAAAAAAAAAATTTTTTTTTTTGGTTTTTTGAACCCATTATATGGGTGAACCTTCTTAACTGCAAATATATTCCAAACCACACACACATTGGTATAGTCAAAGTGAGTGAATATTAACATCGCTCTCTGTTCAGCTACTAGAGGGCTTCTGGCGACAGACCTCGTAATTTCGAACCATGGTCAAGTGACGAGTACCACACCTGAGCTGACAAACCACCCTCTCCTAACTACCACACCACACCAATGGGAGGACGTTTGAGCCTTGAAAGATTTAACATGCATTTTTCTACCATCATTTAACTCAGCGTTTCTGAAACTGTGGGGCGCACCCTCTTGGGTGGCATGACAACTCTACGGGGTGCGCGCGAATATATTGAAAAGTCCGAAACAAAAGAATTGAAAACATTGTTAATTTCCTGAAAGAAAACAAACAAAATACATTCTGACATAGTAAAAAATAAAATGCACATTTACACTGATATATTACACGTATGATTGTACCAGTGCTACACAATGTATTTGATAATTAATTTGACAATATTAAGATAAGAACAAGTTTAATTAGCAGTGATTCCATGGGATTGTCATATATAAAATTATATACAAAAATTCACACTTATCTTGATAATTTGTATGGTTTATAATTAATCCTTTAACTGCCGATTAAAAGTTTTGCGATTCGCTTCCCAGTGCCAAACGTTTTCCACGTAGGCTTGCCTATGCGATGTATCGGGGACGGGAAGAAATAAAGAAGCAAATAATCTGAAATAAGTACATCCTTCGCAAGCATTGTCCAGGTCCTTTTATTGTATTCCAAAGCCTTCGGGATAATTTTATGAATAGCAGTGCACAGAAAACATCGTACTTCAGAAGGACGTATATATACGTCCGAGGAAATACATGTTTTGACAGAGCAATAAGTTTATATACGTTGGTGACACTTAAGAGATTAAAGTCGTATCGTAGTTTTAGCATCAAAGTATAAGATTATTGAATTCTGTACATTGTTATTGTATAAGGGGGGAGGAGGCACGATGAAAATTATGATTAAATATTGGGTCGCGAGTATTGAAATTTTGAGAAGCACTGATTTAACTTCTATTTGGAGCATCTTTTTTGGATGTAGAATGTATGCTGATGAGAGTTATATTAACATTCTTAGTGATTTTGTCTCGACGTGGAGGTCACAGGTGTAATGGGGCTAGGAGAAGAAGAAAACATGATTTTAAAAACAGATACTTATACATTTTAGATCTAACACGTTATGAATGATTTACAATTCATTCCTTAACCTTGGGAGCAATCTTAAATCCAAATTCTTAATTTTACTTATGAGATTATCCAAAAAAGACTCAATGTGGTCGGAGTTTCTTATACCAGTCCATCTCGAACAATGATAGCTTGGAACAGATCCACTGTTATTTTCTTTAACAACTCAGGGTGGATTCTAAGATGAATATTACACTCATGTCCATAAATTAAGGATAATTCAGAATCACACAGAAATTGAACTCTAAAATGAAAATTTCACCTGTAGAATTATCACACACATCTTGAACAAATTACAGAAAACCACCAGATGGCGTGGATAGTACGTCACAATGATGAGATTGTAAGAGAGGGGTATACAAGGAATGGTGGCAAAGAAGTAAAATTATTCACAAGCGCTTTAAAAGCCTTTCAGTGCAATAACCGCATAGTTATGACACAAAGGAAGCATTTAGATGATTTTGTACGCGGTAGAATTATTGAACAACTGGAATGTGGACGTACCCAGTTGGAAGTATCAGAGGAACTTGGAATCGCCCAGAGTGTCATCTCCAGGCTTTGGCAACGATAACAACATGATGGTAATGTGAGTAAATGTTACAGCACAGGTCGCCCCGAGTTACAACGCTGAATGAGGACCGGTATATATATATATATATATATATATATATATATATATATATATATATATATATATATGGCAGTTACTGTCAAAAGAAACAGACGGGGCACAGCATCAGACCTGTCTCGTCAGCTCTCTTCAGCTACCGGTACGACAGTTTCAAGGCAGACCGTGTACAGACGCTTAGGGCTCATTGGTCTATATGCTAGTAGGCCTGTCAGATGTGTTCCACTTACCGCAACTCACTGTCGCCTGCGATTAACCTGGAGTAGAGAGCATGCATTGTGGACACCGCAACAGTGGTCTTGTGTGATGTTTTCCGACGAGTCCAGGTTTAGTTTGCAGTCTGACTCTCGCCGGACTTTAATATGGAGAGCGTCAGGTACCCGTTACTCTAAAAGAACACCATTGAACGACACCGTTACGGTGCTGCAGGATGGCCCGTTTGGGGAGGAATTATGTTCAGTGTGTAACGATGACAGGCCACATCTATCGGGATGTCATTCTGAAACAACATGTACGTTTGTTTCGAGGCGCCATGGGTGCTGAATTTCTGTTTATGGATAACAACGCCCGTCCGCACCGTGCTAACATTGTAGATGAATGCCTTCAATCGGAGGATATCACCCGTATGGATTGGCCAGCATACTCACCGGACTTGAATCCAACAGAGAATGTGTGGGATATGCTTGGCCGACGAATTGCAGCCCGTCAACCCCCTCCCACCTGTCTACCGGAACTTCGGAGGGCATTGCTTGAAGATTGGTGTAATATTCCCTAAGATCAGATTGATAATTTGATACTCAGCATGCCTAGGCGTTGTAAGGCCTGTATTGCATCGTCCGGGAGACATACTCCGTATTAACCATCATACTAACCATGTTATTCTGTTTTTTGTAAATAGGTTCTTTTTTGAAATTTGCTCCAGGGAGTAAAAATCGCAGTTTTTATTAATTATGTCAAACATATAGAATCTTTTTTGCTCTTTGCCTTTTGTTTATTAAAGAGACGTTACAAATAAGACAAATTTGTTTTGCTTCTGTCTCTTTCTTTGCGTGAACTTCATTATTCTTAATTTATGGTCTTGAGTGTAATTTCAAGCCTCACGACTTCCGAGTTGCAATTCACTTTCTAATATTCCGATATTTCACGATTAACTTCAAACACCCCAATGTCAGGGTGTAAATAGCATTTACATTTGCATAAAATTAAGTCATCTCTTCGGAAAGATGCTTTTAAAGTAAAATCACAGTTAAAGAAAAGTTTTCCCCAAGAGTATTAGTTGAAGTACAGCGAATAGAACCAATCACAATTTTACCCCGTTAACTGACTTCTTTTCTGTATGCCTTAATTTTAATTGAAATATGAAAGCAAGAACTAATTTTTTTGCACAATTACGCGTTTTATAAATGTTTCTCGTAAAATTGGCTTTTTTTAAAATAAATATTATGTAAGAAATACATAGGACATGCAGGACTGTTTATAATAAGGAAATTTATACATTTTTACATTTTTTTCATAATTATTTCTTTTCGAGTAATTATTATACGAAACTCACTTCTTTTTTTAATAAAATACGAGAACATGATAAATCATGTATGGTGTTTTTTCTTCACAAATTATTCATAATCATGCTTAAAAGAAATTTTTTCCCTGCACAATTTCAAGAGGGGGAATTATTTCTGAATTTAATCTTTCTTTTTCTAAAAACATTTAGGAAGCAAAATCCGTTTTTCGTACTTCATGAAGTCTGTTGATATTTATACAGTTTTTGAGTAATGACAAGCTAGGATCTTCGAATCATTTTTCAAGTTCATTATTATTTTTTTGAAGGATGAGTTTCCAAGCTTACGAAAGCGTTCAACTTGACTCCTTAACCACCTTGAATAAGATGACACATGGGTTGCCCAAAGATGGGCCTCAGTGCCGGAGGGCTATATTCGGACGCTCTTTCTTTGTGTCCTTCCTTCAACCCGTTAAAAGAAATATTGCAAGAAAATATTTTCACGTTGAAGAAAAGATTTGCAACTTCGATATTTCACTCAATTGAAGGTCATTGAGTCAATTGAAGGTCAATAATAATCACAAAGACTCGAGAAAAAAAATTCTTGATGAAAACTAATTTTTTAACGAAGTATATAAACCAGAGCGTAGATACCAGTATCAAGGTCTTTTAGATAAGTGTAAATAAAGTACAATATTGTGAAACAAAGACAAAATATAACATCTTCTACAGAAGCCTAGAAGTAAAATATGCTTTAATTTACCTGCTTAACCTTATTTTTTTTTTTAAACTAAAGGGCTGGATTCTCGAAGAGAAGAGGGAAATAATTTTCCTCAAAAGGAAAAATGAAATTTCTTTGCTTATGTTCCTAAGACGGAGCAAATTATAGTTTTGAATGTATCTCGTTAGATCAGTGATTCCCAAAGGGGTCTATATCGACCCCCTCTGGGGTCGATGGCAATCTGCAAGGGTGTCCACGTCAGCGAAAAAATAATTTGGGGATCCATGAGATGTAAATGGGGAATCTACGATAGTGGCTCTCATTAAACCAGATTATGATTTTATTTTTAAAAGAAAATTTAATCAAGTGTGGAGAAACCAGATTTACCTATTTAACAGATTTATTTACTAAATTTAATGAGGTTCATTTGCAATTACAAGTATAACTTGTTTTATAAGTTTTATTAAAACAAGGACCTCATTCAGTGTTTCTTGGTGCCGGAATTAATCTAAGGCAGTGTTTCTCAAAGTGTGCAGACTCATGCAGACGTTCGCGAGGATGCTAATTGTGACGGATATGATAGAGGGCAACATAGACTACTCTATTTTTCTAATGGCATTTAAACTTTTAGAAATGGATGATGGAAGAAATAAATCTTTAAATAAATATCATTTTGCAATCTGTTCCAATTTAAAAATTATAGATACGAAAAATAACATGATAATTATCCTATTACTTAAAAGAAATTTGTTTAAAATATATATTACTTAAAAGTAACAAATACAAAATTTAATACTTTCTGGTGAATTTGTACAGTTTATAATTAAGATCGTATGGTAGCTTTAGTGACAAAGCGCATTATTATCGTATAAGGGGGGCGTGATAAAAATTATGATTGAAAATTGGGTCGCCAGTAGTGAAAGTTTGAGAAGCCCTCTTCTAAGGAGTACAATATTAGACATCCCGAATTTTCCTAGTTTCTCAATTTGTCACACACAATCCGTTCGACGCACATTTAAATGTCTCTTAATCAAATTTTGAAACTAGGTTTTTGAGAATGCTTTGACTATGGTAATACCACAGTAGGCAATGAATACATATGGTCTCAGTGAAAGAAAAAAATGTCACAATACAAGAGGATCAATCGGAATATGCACTAAGAAGGTCCTAATGTAAAAAATTAGAAACGGCTACCTCAGCAATTTTAGAAGCACCAGAAAAGATGAAGAACACACAACAGATTCATCCCTCTCGTTAAAAGCATTTGTTTGTCGCTCAGTTACTTTATGTAACTGTTATCTTATGTATTATTAAATTTTAATACATAAAATAACAGTTGCATAAAGTAACTAATTAAATTTTAATTTAATCAACATGTGTGTCTTAAGTTTTATAAATACTATACTTCACTATAGTTCGAAATTTAAATTTTTTGAAGTATAGCTCTGTATAACAGTTGCCAAAAAGACATTTAAAATAATAAATTCGCAAAAATTCAGTTTTAGGTAAATTGGGATCTACCTAAAATCGAAAAACATGGCAAGGGGTCTATGAGACAAAATTTGGGAACCTCTGCATTAGACTATTGAAATTTACAAACGTAGTTGAAAAAAATATTATTCCGTAATCATTCTCAACAAAGAAGTAATTTAAATAAATTTTTTTTTATAAAAATCGAAGGAAAGAAGAAAATATGGGACTTCAAACCATGTTTTCAAACCATGATTTTATAAAGGCTTTTTGAAGGATCCCGATATTTAGTAATTAATTATTCACAAATTAAAAAAAGTATTTTGATTATTTAAAAGAAATAATTTTTTCCATTACAAATTATTTAATTTGATATTAGTATTATTAATTTTGATAATGTTTAAGAGTATTATAGTTGCTTCTTACTTAATCTCCAATGTAGCATCTGAAATTTCTTTATTATAAAGAACGAAGAACTTTTTAAAAATTACATTAATTACATTACACACATTAATTAAATTATTCATTTAATATTTATTTTCATATAAAACTCATATATTTTCATATCCATTTCTCATCCATTTTATCCTTAGCTGAAAGTATTGCACATGCACGCACACAAACACACACACACACATCCAGATATCTCGTATTTCTTCAACACTACAACACCTAAAGGGTTATTAATATAAAAAAATCATAAGTAAAGAAGCGATATATATATATATATATATATATATATATTTCAATAACATTTAAAGGTATTTTTATAAAAATATTTACGTAGCAAATCAGCTTATATGACTTTAATAGAAAATTTTATTAAGGTATAAATGATGAAATTCTGAATTTAAAATTTGTTTACATTTGTCTCAAAACGCAATTCAAATAGAATAAAAAACATTTAACAGCAAAAAAAAAAAAATCGATATATACAATAAAACTTCAAACACAATGAGTTGTGCTATTGAAAATTATTACCAGTAATAAACTAGTATAATATATATATATATATATATATATATATATATATATATATATATGCTTCAGAGTGAGAAAAATGTAATGTTATTTAATAAAAAAAAATCTCTAACAAAATAATTTAATGAAAATTTCACTTGATTTTTTAAAAATGTTAAAGTCCATTTTATATGAAATGCCTTTCATCAACGAATTTTCGAATTCCGAAATAATAAAAGTTTTCCCAACGAGTGCAAAAACATACATTATACATTTTCCATAGGTACTTTTTTTTAAAAAATAACTCTGAAAAAGGAGATTGGACTTTAAAATATACTGATTTATTTACGCACTGTTGTTCTTTTTTTTTAAAAGAATGTTGATGTATGTGCGTATATATATATATAAAATGATCCTAAATCGAAAATTAAAAATTTCAGAGAGAACCAAACATTCATGCCGCGTCGTACAAAATCAAAAATACAATTTAGAACAGAAACACCAAAAATAAAATATTTTTCGACAGAAAAATGAAGTAGAATTCTATTTTCGTTTTGAATTGACTCTCCTGATTGGATTTTGAACTAAAAGTCGTTTATATATATGGATTAAGGAAATCATTCAAGAAATTTTTTCCTTAAATTGAACTTTTCATTAAAAATTTGGAATAAGATTCGTATCCAACCTTTGTTTTTTTAACCAGAAGAAAAAGCAGATTATTTTTATAAAGAAATAGTTCCTAAAATTGACAGATAATTGGAGGGCTATGTAAATTCACTTTCTGAGGAAAAGTATTCATACCAACAAATTGTCAGAAGAATCTAGGTTAGGTTATTTCAAAGAAAATAATTCATAACATGTTGAATTGAAAAATAAAACAACAGTTAGAAGAATTTTTGATTAAGAAATAACCTGAAAGATTTTATTCTAAAAATATTCAAATAAATTGACATAATTAAGTCTCCCTTTAAAAAAAAAAACCGCTCTTCCCCCAAATCATTGCAATGAGATTGGTTACTTTTTCTGTACTCCAAAGGAAGGATCTAGCTATGCAGAGTTTGGGAGCTATTTTTGAGATACCCTGTATATAGACGGTAAAAAAATAAGGGAAATGTGCATTGAAGATGAGGTTCAAAAGTTCTAAGTGTTTCTGATGTAGGCATTAAGTGTCTGATATGCATACGAATAGAGTGTGAAGTTAACCATCAATTGTAAGTGTTTTTTTATAGATATTGGTATTTTTACTGTGGTTTTTTACACTGACCCATCCCCTGAAAGCCTCTTATACCATTCAGACACATGTGCATGAGACAAAGCTTCAACTTCATAAGCCATGGTTAATATTTGAAATGTTTTTGTGACTAGTTTCTTAAGTTTCGCAAGAAACTTGATGTTGATTCGACATTTTTCTGGGAGAATGCAGTTGCACATGTTCAGTTGATTGAGGAGGAACTGGCCAAATGGATAGAGGAGGTATGTGGGATGCCATCACCCAACAGTTGTCAAGCTACGGACTTAGTCTAGTTTTGTTTTCGCGTCACACCTTGTATATTGGATATCATTTTTGATGGGCTTCTGTACTGTTCACGAACAAGGCTCGGCTTTGTCTGTGAACAGTACAGAAGCCCGAGTTTATTTACTTAGTAGTTCCAGCCATATGTTGGTCATGACAGAGAAAGGCAATATATGCTACCCATCTAACTTTATAGAAATACTCAGTTTAGAGGATCAGGCTGGTCACACTGACCTGTATGGGTTTCAT
This sequence comes from Trichonephila clavipes, assembly GCA_019973935.1. Classification (NCBI taxonomy): domain Eukaryota; kingdom Metazoa; phylum Arthropoda; class Arachnida; order Araneae; family Nephilidae; genus Trichonephila; species Trichonephila clavipes. The sequence goes on along the minus strand of BMAU01018376.1, from coordinate 1,113,535 downwards.
TGAGGAACTTGGACTACTGTTTAATATAGGGATGATATCCCTGTTTCATTTGTCATTCCATATGCTGGCTCTAATGGAGGAAATTGCCGACCTCACCGAATTGAGGAATATCTTGAGTCTTAGTGTTTGGAGCGAATGGAATGGTCAGCTCAATTTCCAAACCTTAGTATGATGGGGTAATTTTTTTGGAGTACCTCGCTAGAAAAGTAATTGTCTTGTTCTTCTCTCCTGTCATTGAGTACGCTGCCTTACATTCTTGTGTTGGACGACTGAATGGACACCATGGAAAGTCAATGTCGAATATCATTACGGGCAGGTGGAGGGGCAGACGAATTTCTTAAAACATATTTACTTACATATTTTCACAAAAATGTATTATTTATTTTTTTTTATCAAAAAAAAAAAAAAAAAACACTGGGTTTTTCCAAGAAATTAATTCTTTTTATTTGTTAAACATGCTTGATATTAAAATTATGTAAAATTATCTAAATAATTGAAGCACAATTCGTGAAAATTTTAAGTTTATATGTTCATTTATTTTCAACCTTAATTTCTGGAGGCCTGTGGGTATAAACTTGTTAAAGCTGAATAACCACATTAGATGCTATTAATATAAACAAAACTATCTATTAATTAAAAGAGTATTTTTACTTACATCGTATATTACAATATTTTTTAATTTGTGTTATATCTCACCAAATATTCAAACAACGTTCCGAGAGGCGTACGTCTTAAATTAGGAAACGTACGAAAGATAACAATAAGATCAGTCGATCATTTTGATTTATGGATGCATGTTTAAATACAGGGCAATTTCCTATTTAATTATAAAAACAATAAAAAGGGGAGCCAACATTCGAAAAGAAACCAAATCCTAACGAGGGACAACACCTCCACCTGAGGCTATAAAAAAGTCTTATCTAGGTTTAAGTGTATAATTTTCCCGCTATTGTATCGTTTTACGGTAGCCAGTGATCTAAATTTATGCTTCTGTATATCATCGGGTTTTTTTTCAATGCTGCTTTTTAACACATTAAGAGAAATGTATCGTATTAAGCCGATTGTTTTCCATGGATCAGACCGAGTTTTTTATTTCTTCATTTTTATATACTGGAACTACGCCTTTCCGAATATTAACAGCCTATCAGTTTTCTTTTTATTACAAGGTTTACTTTCAATTATTACTAGATTGATGCACAATTAGCATTTCTAAGCATGAAAAATACTTAATAAGGCATGAAATAATGTAGCTTTTTACTAGTTAATGCTACAATTTCAAATTCGTTAACAGATAACAGCAAACATACTTCTTCCTTTTTAAATTTCAATTAAAAACTACTTTTTGAATTAAGATATTTGCATTTTATTCTCGCGATTTATATTTATCTTACAATTTAAAATATATTCTTATTTTAAATTATGTAAATACTTCGGTAGTAGTTTAAGCTTCGAATGATGGTTGTATTATTTAAAAGCATTCTGTGAAATGTATGATTAACGAATAACGGAGCATAAGTGCGGCACACGAATGAATGGAAAGCATGATATTAATAAAAGATATATATCCACACTATTATATAAAATTCGTAGGTAAAAAAACGTATACGGAGGACCGGAGGAGTTCGCGTATCTTCTCACGAACCGCACGATGCAGAAAATCGCCGAAGGTACCAAAAGTTCGGGAATGATCCGAAAAATCCGTTTTGATCATTTATATTCCGATATTCCAATTAGTTAAAAGATATTAATTATAATTAGTGCCATGATCCCCACCAGGGGCCAAGTTCAAAATCTCCGAATTTTTTTTTCAGACGATTTTAAAACACGATCTAATTTTTTTTATGAGACTCAGACAAAAAATAATTACAGAATTGGAAAGATCCTTTACTTCGCCACGATACGGGGAAATTTATATTACAAAATATAATTATATTTTTTATTTTTTACTATTTTTTTAAAAGGAGTCAAAATCGATACGTTTTTATGAGTATGGTTTCTAAATTGTTCCGCTTGTATTTTCTTTCGCGTTAATGAAAAGATATTTTACACTAAAAAAGTTCATGTTTTTCTCTTTTAAAATCAGTTTTTTAAAAAATTAAATGTCAAAAACGTTTTTTTACGATTTTTCAAAAAATACTCAAAATTTTACTTAAAGGCTTAACAACTTCTTTATTTATAAAAATAATCTCACGAAACTTTTTTTTCTGCGTGTAGAACAATATTATCCATAATCTGTACAAAAATTGAAAAAATTGCTTAAAAATTACAGTTTTATTTTTAAAAATTGTGTTTCTCGTTCCCCCCTTTTTGCGAAAAATATGCTAGCATTACTTTTTTAAATTTTTTGTTTAAAAATTACCGTTGTTTGCAATCAATATATGAAGTTTGAAGACATTAACTTAAAAAAAAAGCCCGAAAAAAAGTTAAAATTTTAAAAAGATAAAGCATTTTAACAATAGGAATAACTCTTCCTTTTATTTTGAAGGTCTTTTCACTTCATTTTCCCGGCGATTTCACGGCGCAATTGTTTAATGCGTTTCATTACTAATTGTTGGACCCGGGTTCAAAACAACTTTATCGCCAATATAGAAATATATACATTGGTGTGCAAAAATTAAGGACGAGACGGTTTTTTCAATATAACTTTGTACAAAAGCTTTCCAAATCAACACATTTATAATACCGTAAGATCCCCAATACGTAAGGACATGTGTAATGTAAGCAACACTTACTAAAAGAGAAATCAGAGGGATAAAAAGAAGCTTGATTGAAAAAGTAGCATGGAGTGCAATGCGACTGAAGGCCGAAACATCCCTGTGATGGGTGTCCAGCAAGAAACATCCGGTCTTTAGTAGGGGATATGATCTCCCCTGACTGCTAGGCAGGTTTCACAGCGTCTGTCCATGCTGAGAATGAGGGTGTCAATGAGTTGTTGAGGCATTGCTGACCATTCGTCTTGCAGCGCCAATCGAAGCTCCCGAATCGTTACTGGTGGTAAGGTACGAGCTGCCAAGCGTCTGCCTAGAAAATCCCATACATGCTCGATGGGATTGAGATCCGGAGATCGGGCCAGCCAATCCATACGTTCAATATCCTCACTCTCTAAGAGCTGTTCGGCAGCTACTGTGCGATGACATGGTGCATTGTCGTCCATGAAAAGGAACTGCAGACCCATAGCGCCTCTAAAAAGACGCACATATGGAAAAAGAATCTCGTTACAATAACGGGTCCCGTTGACTGAACCTGCGTCGAAGATGTGAAGGTCTGTACGACTACCAAGCATGATGCCTCCCCAAACGAGAACACCACGACCTCCATACCTGTCCCTTTCAATGATGTGCGAGGGATGATTGCGGCTTCCCCGCTCTCTCCAGATGAGTATGCGATGAGAATCGCTACTCAAACTGAATCTGCTCTCATCTGTAAAGCGTACCCGTCCCCATTCATTGTCTATCCAATTCCGGTGTTCCCGGCACCACAGAGAACGCCTTCTCCGATGGGCAAGCGTTAAAGGTACACACCGTACAGGGCGTCGTGCAAACAGACCACCACCGTGCAGTCTTCTGGCCACGGTAAAACGGGATATATCGGTCGTCCAGTCACCTGTGTCGCGTGTCTAGCGATTTCTCCCGCTGTCTTCCGCCTGTTTCTTCTGGCCTGTAAGACAATGTACCGGTCATCTGCGGGTGTGGTTCCTCGTGGACGACCACTACTGAACCCCCGTATAGCTGTTCCTGTAGTTTGAAATTGTCTCCAAAGTCGTGAAACGATGCTGTGAGCAATTCCGAACTCTGCAGCCACACTTGTCACACTGCGGCCTTCCTCCAACTTCCCAATGATTCGACCTCGGGTAAAAGCATCCAGATGTCGTCTAACAGATTGATTATTCGCCATTTCTCGCTGAGGCAGCAACTCGGTGTGGTTTTAACTGCTATACGGCGTGCAATCTCTTTGCCAGAAATACTGATCTTACACCGACAACATGCTTTATACAACTCAGACACTCCCCCATTACGTCTACCTGCATATCTGCGAATGTACTACCGTACATCCCCTTACTTAATCTCCTGATTGGTCTTTCTGTCCGCTCTGCCTCTTCGTTCAGCTGATATGCTAATTTTTCCACTTCGTCCTTAATTTTTGCACATCAGTGTATACCAATATAAAATATATTGACCAATATAGAAAAAATAAAAACTTTTCAGTAAAGGGGAGCGAGCTCCTATATCATTTATAAAGGCTTTAGTAGACGCAATAATAGGCCGACCTAGCACCACTAAAGATCCGTCGTGTAGGGAAGCGATGTGATGCTACATCTGTTGAAAGTTCAAAAGTCCTCTCGTTGGTGTGGTGTGGTAGTTAGGAGAGGGGGTGCCGGCTCAGGTATAGTCCACGTCACTTGACCATGGTTCAAAATTACGTGGTCTGTCACCAAAAGCCCTCGTGTAGCTGAACACAGTGCGACGTTAATATTCACTCACTCACTTGGCGGTGAAAATCTGTTTGGTGCCAAATGAATATCTTTTTCCCCTGTGCACTCAATGCTTGATGAAAGGTTACACCTGAAAAGAAGATGCCCAGAAATAAGGAAAATCACCAGATTTGGCGAAATTAAATATCTCTTCCTTTTATTTTAAACATCTTTTCACATCTTTTTTCCGCGAAGTTCGTGGCCCATTCGGCAAGAGCGTTCTATTTCTACCGAATGTACCCGGGTTCAAAACGACACCATTGCTTAGTTTTTATGATTTTTAAAAAAATACTCTAAATTTTACTCGCACATTTAATAACTTCGCAAGCGATTCTGTAATTGGAAAGATAATTTATTTCCACACAATACGGTATGTTTTTTTTTCTTTTACAAAACAACGATACTTTACACATTTTATGATTTTTCTTAAAATGAATTAATATCGCTGCGTTTATATGAAAATGATTTTTAAAAACTCGTATACTTTGATCTTTTAGAGTTAGTGATTTAAAAAATAAATTGCCGAAACATTTTTCTTACGAATTTTTAAAAAACACTCAAATTTTAAATATTTAATAACTATTTATCAAATTCAAAGTTTTTATAACTTCTTCATTTATAAAAATAATTGTATGAAACTTTTTTCCCCGTGTATCGAACATTTCAAAAAGTGCTCACAATTTTAATTCAATATTTTATACAGTTGGGAAATTTTGTAATTATAAAAATATCTACTATTTTCAACATACAAGTATTTTTAAAAAGGTACAGTGAGTGAGTGAATATTAAAATCCCACTGTTCACTTACAAAAAGCGCTGATAGCGGGAGGGGAATAGGAATTTCCATGATGTTATGCATTAAAAAATTTTAGTGCAACGCCGGGGGGAAATAAACCTGTCTGACAAAGAAAAGAAGCGAAAAAATTTCGAAACAGGGAATTTTAAGTTATACACTCGGTAAAAGCCCGAGCAACGCCGGGCTAAGTGGAGGAGGGGGGAAGTCATTTTGAAAAAGGGTATTGGAAGTGCTGATTTTGTGAAGGAAAGGGAAAATTTATGAAAGTAGAGAAAGCCCAAGCAGCGCCGGGCTATGCAGCTATTATATATATATATATATACTGCTGCTTGTAAAAAATGCAACACCATGAAGAAATCACCAGAATTATATGAAATTTAATGCACAAACGACATGTATTAGTAAATAAAGAACGAAAATTTCAAAGCAAAAAAAACAAACAATATTAAGAGTCCGAAATCAGTATTTGGTGTAGCCACCACGGGCTGCAAAAAGTGCTGCTATACGATGTCACATGGTGTCAAACAGATTTTGAAAGTCTGCTTGGGGAAGAGAATTCCATATTACTTGTATGCGCAGCCAAAGTTCGTCTTTTGAAGCTGCAGTACGTGGATCACGAGCGAGACGCCGACCAACCAAATCCCACACGGGCTCAATAGGCGACATATCCGGCTAATAAGCAGGCCAAGGAAGAAGTTGCATGTGTTGGACTGAACAGAAGTCTCGAACAATCTTTGCAACATTTGGGCGTGCATTATCCTGCTGAAAGATAGCTCCAGGGATGCCTTAAAGGAAGGGAACGAACGGGCTGTAGCACTTTACGTACTACCTGTTGTTAATGAGATTACCCTCAATTCGTAGCAAATTGGACCATTCATGATACGAAATCGCACCCCAAACCATAACTCCCGGTGTTAGACCACTATGTCGTTCAATAACGCACTCTGGAAGGCAGCGATCACCGGCATAGTGTCTAACTCGAATGCGGCCATCATGTTCCCACAAATTTTTCTGAAAAGAAAACTTGGTGCCAATCAGCTTGCCAGGCTCTGTGCTCTTGAGCTCATTGCAGACGCAGCCTTTGATGGTTTGCCGTGAGGGGGATCCTGCATAAAGGCACCTTTGCACGCAATCCATGAAGCAGCAGACGTCAACGAATGGATGAAGCCAACATCAGTACACCTGTAGCAGTAGACCAACGTGCTGCCAACTGCCTGGAGGAAGTTGTACGTCATTTACCACCATGCGGAGCTAGTGTTGATCGTCCCACGCTGACGTTATCTTCTGTCGTCTACTGCCAGTTTTTCGTGTTGTTCGGTGCTCGTCGGTCCACTGCTTCCAAACTCGCATTACTGTGTAACTGTTCCGCTGCACACGAGCTCCTTTTGCTCGATAGGAAAACCCTCCTTCTCGAAGGCCGATAATCCTCACCCCCCATTCAAATTCCGTAAGTTGTTGGAATTTCTCCTTATTTTGTCGTGGAGGCATACTTATGTCTCAGTAAACGTTCGCCACTTAACAAATTATCATCAACTATTTTCAATGTCTCACTACAGCACTCTATTTATACGTTTTCAGCAATTGCTCAGAAGGCGCTGCGCACGCTACGCAGGCACGGTGGTCTTGTATTTTTTACAAATTGAAAAATTAAAAAATTAATGAATTTCTAAATTTTTGGCCGAGTATTTAACCATACAATAACAGTACTTTAAACGTACAATATGATTTTTAGAAATTTTTTAAAAAAGAAATTGGTTGAAATATACTACAATACAGTGATTCACAAATAATTTAAGTCGTACCATATTCATACTCTTAAAAACATTTTGATTTAATATTGTATGACTTAATTTAACTAATTTTAATTTCACCGTCCAATCAGTTAACATAAATTTCCTCACTAAGTATGTCTGTGCGTGAATTCGTATATTACTTTAAAAAAAAGTCAGTTTTCAAAAAAACACCCTATTCATTTTACAAAAATTAACGCTATGTAAATCATCTAAACGTTTGTTGGGGGATATTCTGATACGTGTATTCACTCAAAATAATTTGATTCTTTTAATTAAGACAACAAAAAAGGAGAATTATGGAAATAAATTAGAAATTCTAATTTTAAAAGAAAGTTACTCTACATTACTCAAATAATTAAAAAAATATGGAGAGTGTTAAGAAAAAGATTTTTATGTGTATTTCCATAATTTTTCCTTTCAATTTTTGTTTCTACTTCAATTTTAGTTTCATGAAAAGTAGAAAAATTCCGATTAATTCTAAAATTTGCTCATATAAAAAAGTACTTAATTTTATTATTGAAGTTCCTTTTCATAATTATGCAAGTGAAATACAAATATCCCTTTACTTAGAATTTTAAAATTTCCTTATACAAAAATGAAAAAGTTTATGCAAATGGAAACGAATATCATAAATAAAAGAAATCATGGAATTTTTCAAAGTGATTCTTTCCGGTGTGCTTTCTAGATATCATCATTTTCTAACCACATTCACTTTTTCAGAAACTAGAAACGATTCAACAAGAAGACATGGAATTTGTGGAAGAAACGTTCTTTATTGCAATTATTTATTGAATTTTGTGTACTTTTAACACCAAGCATGACTTATAATAAATAATTATGTTTTGTTCAAAATTTCAGAGTTTTGTACAGAATAAAAAAATAATAATAATTCTAAATCCCCAATTTTTTTTGTGAAATACATCATGTTCACCCTTGTGACTTTTTCTTAACATCCTAATTCTATAGTGTTAATTACGTCGTCGGACACTGAAACGAGAATAGTCCATATACAAGAAGCAACCCTTGTTCCAGCTCATTTAAGAAGACTTTTGGTACCCTAAAAATCACAAACCTATCGGGTTTTTTTTATTTTCATTTAATCTTATTCTTTGCATTATTATCTTTCGATTGATATATCACTTGTGCATGTCGGAAAGTTAGAAGTTGACTAAAACTTCATTTGAAAACAAATTAGGCAATTCAGCCACACCCCCTTTTTAGAAAAAAAAAAGCTAAAAAATGCTTTATGATAAAAAATCTATTTTATAAATAGAAATAATAATAACTAAAAAAAGAATGTGTAGTATTAAAAGCAAAATATTTCCGAGGCAATACAATAATGTAATTTTTCTTCCTTGTGAAATGTGTGCATGTAAAATTTTTAAATTAAGGCATTTTATATTAATAATTTTATATAATTTCAGTTCTTCTTCCTGATATATTTTTCATACAAATGTAATACTTTAATATTATAAGAAGAAAAACAGCTAAAATTTCTGTCGTGACACAAAAATTTTTTTTTTAACATTTTTCTTGAATTTTCATGGGCAATTAGTACTCTCTAAAAGTTGATCATTTATAAAAATGTGTGGGTTGAAAAAATATGAAAATGCAATTATTTTAAAGAAAAACGTATAACTAATATCTTAAAGTGGTATTTTAAGTTTAATTAAGCTTATAATAATTATTTTTTCAGAATTATAAACTTTAAACCTGTTTTTCTCAGTTTGTGTTTTTCGAAACCTTAGTGCATTCAAAATGCTACTCCTTCGACAATTATTTACCAATCACTTCCATTTTTTTCTTGCGTGTTGAAAATAAAGCATGTAATAAAATTAGGGATCCGTTTTGCTATAAACTGAATACTTTTTTAAAAAAAATAAAATGTAAGACATGTTGGCTTTTTCGTTGATTTTCAGCCTGTATATCAACATTTTATTTTTTTTCTCGAAAACGAATGAAGTTATTCTAAAATCGTTCCCTAAAGTTGTTAAGAACATCCATAAGAATATTATAAAAAAATTTCAGGTCAAAAAATTAATTTTTACACAAGGAGTAGGATTTTAAAATTTTCCCAATTTTCTTCAAAAAATTTAAATTTTTAAAATTGTGTGAATAATATATGAAAATTTTCATCTGGTAACATTTTCTTGAATAGAAACATTGTATAAAATGCTAAAATATAATTTTTAATTACGTAAATAAAGAAATTTGCTCAAAGGGTGCCAAGTCCCCTTAATGACCTCGGAAGATGATTTAAGGTAGTCACTTGTTTGCCGAGGTACTCTCAAAGATGCTCTAGAGCAGTGGTTTTCAATCTGTGTTCCGCGGAACCCTGGGATTCCATGAGGCATACCCAGGGGTTCCCTATGTCAGAGTAAATAGGCGAAAAAAAATTATATATGCGTATGCAAAATAGATTTACGTTCTCTATGAGAAGTTTTTATAACCACAAGTATCTAAAGCTCATCCCAATCATTAAAAAACTGAAAATTTTATTCACACATAATAATTTTATATTGCGCAATACTTTTTTCTTTATATGAACTACCTACTAGGTTGTGAATATTCTGTTGCTTATTATCCTGTGTTCCACAAAATAATTTTATATTCGTTAGTACACAATTTTCCAAAATTAAATAGGATTCTAATGGAAAATACGCCTTTTTTTTCTTTATTGGAAAAAAGCATCGATAATGATGAAGAGGGAACAACTTATTGACATTTTAACAGATTTGACGTTAAAATCTGAATTTAAGCAAGTACAGCTCCTAAATTTTGGGTTGCAAATTCATGCAAAATGTACATGATTTCTCATACAGTTATAAACATTTGAATGCTATTAGAACAATGTATTTAAGTGAAAAATATTTCTCAACATGAGTAGCCACAAAAACAAAATATCAAAACCAATTAAACTCAAAATGTGAATTGAGACTACAGTTAATTTCAATAGACCGAGACTTCAACAGATTGTGTAAAAAAATGCACGCACGCACGCACGCACACACACACACACACACACACACACACACACACACACACACACACACACACACACACACACACACACACACACACACACACACACACACACACACACACACACACACACACACACACACACACACACACACACACACACACAACAAGCACATATCCTATTTCTTATACATAATGCAAGAGTAGGTGACGCTTAGATCACAAATCAATGTTATTAATGAGTAAATTATATCGAAATTATAACTTATAAAATTTTTTTATTAACAAATACAGTACTTTTTTAATTGCTTTTACATAAAGTACTTATAACGTATTGATCTACTTTACATATTATTTTAAGATATATTCTTTTAAGTGTGTGTGTGTGGGGGGGGGGAAGAGAAATGCGGTTCCACGAGAACACTTTATAGTCCCAAGGGATCCATGAATCGAAAAAGTTTGAAGACCACTGCTCTAAGGCTAGCGCCTGTAATTTATGACACATGTGCCGCATGTATACAAGCGAAGCAATTCTCATTGGCACTCTACAAAGTTTTAATATAAAGTAAAATTGCCCTGTCTCCTCTCTACTTCTCCCATATTTGTATTCAAAGGCTTTTTCTTACTTTCAGTTTTTTGTAATAAAACGATTCTGCTGAATCGTCTTGCGTGTATATATACACTGCTGGCCCCGTAAAAGCAACACCCAGAAGGAAGCATGCAAATAACATGAAATTTACAACATGCATTAGCGGAGATGAGATATGCAAATGATTAGAATTTCAGCGCAGACACACATCACGCGTGCTTGTGGCGCCACCTCAAAGCGCTATTTAAGGCGTGGAGATTTCGACGATTTCAAGTTCGGCAATTGTGTTTTTCTTGTGGTTTTTTCAAAAAACGATCAGTTATGTCTCGTAGAAAACAGCGATCAGCTTTTGATCAAGTATCTCAGTTCGACAGAGGAAGGATAGTGGCCTACCGAGATTGTGGATTATTTTTCAGAAAAATTAGTAGTCGTGTTGGATGAAACTAAACAATTGTAATGCGGATATGTGACCGTTGGATACAGGAGGGTACGGTGGATTGACGTGGTCGATCGCATCCACCTCAGTGCACCACTTCACGTGAGGACAGGCAAATGGTGTGCATGACAGTGATGGGTCGCTCAATTACATCTCGAACCATAGCACAGCACATTGAGTCTGTAACGCATCATTCGGTGTCTGCACGCACCGTTCGACGCCGTTTACAGCAGAGTGGTCTGTCCGCAAGACGTCCATTGCTTGGTCTACCCTTGACGCAGAGCCACAGACGTCTCCACCGCCAATGGTGCGGTGAAAGAAGGATGTGGGTGGCAGAATGGAATAAAGTTGTCTTTACTGACGAGTCACGCATCTGTCTGCAACACCACGATGGGCGGATTCGAGTCTGGAGACACCGTGGAGAGAGGATGCTGAACAGCTGCGTTATGCACCGCCAAACTGGTCCTGCACCGGGTATTATGGAATGGGGCAGTATTGGATATCACTCTCGCACTCCTCTAGTACGCATTGCCGGTACTTTAAACAGCCAGCGCTACATCTCCGAGGTGTTGGAGCCAGTTGTCTTTTCTTACCTTCAGGGCTTGGCCATAGCCATATTTCAACAGGAAAATGCACGACCACACGTGGCACGCATTGTCCAAAGGTTCTTCATCAAACACCAGATTGAATTGCTTCCGTAGCTGGCTCGCTCTCCGGATCTTTCGCCGATAGAAAACATGTGGTCCATGGTTCCTCAACGATTGACCCAGATTACACCTCTAGCTGCCACACCAGATCAACCTTGGCAACGTGTGGAAGCTGCTTGGTCTGCTGTACCCCAAGAACTCATCCAAAGTATCTTTGAATGAATACCGAGGCGCGTGGCAGCGGTGATCTCCAGCAATGGCGGCTACTCTGGCTACTGATTCTGGCAGGAGCCACACTTCACAGAAGTCTATAAATTTAATCATTTGATACTTGGTCAATATGTTATCTACAAAATAAATTTTGTTGTTCTATCTCTTGTCTTTCTTGGTGTTGCATTTACGGTGGCCAGCAGTGTAATGTATGTGAAAAAACGTCCTCAGTTTAAAGTGACTCATTCTTAGCGTTAAATATTCAATTCAAATCAAAACGATTGTGTAGTACTTGTAAAAGGAAAATTCCCTCATTGCTGCGTCGTGATAAAAAATCTACAGAATTATAGAAAGTAAAATTTACGGAATTATGAAGATGTGGAAGGTAACTTTCGATAAATCGACTGTTATTTTCAGTTGCTGTATGTCACTGACGAAGCGATTTAATTGCTTGAAGAAAATTACAGTGCTGTGATTTGCCGCTTTTGGTTCTTCAGATATATACGTGGCCAAGTTTTTTCTTTTATGAAATATATTTTGAGTCCTCAAAGAAGTGAAACAACTGAAACAACACTCAGAATCTTGAGTCAAATTGAAAGTCACAAATTATACCCCTGACATTGTGGTATTAAGCAGATATTTGCAAGGACAGTATTCACATTAAAATTTTAATTTTTATTTCCTGTCAGAATATTTATATTTAATGTGTTTATTTCTTATTTTAATATAAATATTCTTAATATATACCAAATACATAACAAATGTACAATTTTAATTTTTTACTTATTTTGACATAGTTACATTGTTACGTTAATCGGGGGCTCGAGGATTTTCTGCAAATCAGTAGATAAGAACAAGACAGTTTTTTAAGAGCGATAAGAATTTACTGTCGAAAATTCAATCCTTGAAATACAAGATTCAGCAGTAATATTCGCAAAATAAATCTCAGAAGGTCTTCACACCTTCAGCAGCACTCGGACACAATTTTAGGTGTCTAAAATACACGTATATAAAAGATTATTCGCAAGCAATCGCTCGTTTAACAGCCGAAGTAATCATTAATCGCTTCAACAATTAAAGCAGTACTAACTGATCGCTAATCAAAACCAGACTGACTGACTTTCGACGAGCATCTCTCTATTTATATCCCTCGCGGATAATTCAAGAAAGATCCGCTTGCGTCATAGGTCATGAAATTAGTGGATTTCTCTACGAATTTCTAGAAGAATCCAGAAGGTCCCAAACTCGCCAAAACTCGTCACCAACATGATCGTCAAGTCGCCAAAAATGACGCCAACTTGACTCTATCGCTAAAATTTCGCCAAGTTCCCATCAAATCACCATTATAACGTAAGGAGGATGGCGTTGCTTGTAAGTATTACAATTTTAACGCAAATTAAATCTAATTTAGAGTAAGATAAAGGCATTACGCATCTAAATGCAAATTATTTACACTATTTTACACAAAGTTCGAAACAATATTTTACATTTTTTGTAATTATGTTAATAAATATGCATAACTAATACAGAGTGTCCTAAAAATAGTGCCCAAACTCTGGAAGGTCATATTACTCGTGGGAGTACGTAAAAAATGCCCAAAGAACTTTATGTGTATGATCCACAGTTGAATGAGAAAAATACGGTAAATGATGATATATGAGTGATGATACATCATAGTTCATGATGGGTTTTCACCATATTTCTGGGCTCCTGTAGGTGATTAGCTAGATATGTCATATCCCGACCTCTAGAGCGGATAAGGGGTGTCTGGTTCTATGGCAGCCACGATCGGTGGATCTCACATCGATGGATTTTCCCATGAGGCAATCTCATGGAATTGATGCTTCGAGACGTAGTAAACTACGTAAAAGGACTTAATAGCTCGTCTGCTTGCTTCAGTGGATACCGCGCTGCTGCGATGGATGTGCACTCTTCCATTCCACGGCACACTCAAACCTGCCTCGATATTCACGGTGGACACTTTGAGCATCTGCCTATATAAATATTTGCAAATATAGCTGTTGATGTGTCCAATACGGTCCTTGCACTGGCTGTGACGTCATTTTTCGTAATTTTCTCGTAAGCTATGGATCACACAGGTTTCTTTGGACATTTTTATATGCTCTCAACGTGGAATCTGGTTGTGCTATTTTTGGATCATCTGTGTATAACAGAGTTTCTCAAACTGGGGAGCGTGATAACTCTCGAGTAGGATGAAAAATTGAAAACAAAAGATTATTTAAAAAATTGACTGAAAGTAAACAAATAAAATTCTTTCTGATATAATAAAATATACATTTACACTGATGTAATACACTTATAAATGTATCAGTACTGAACAATGTATTTGATAGTTAATACTAAGTTAAGAACAAATTTGATAATTACACTGCCGGACAATTGCTAAGGACGGATAACACTATCATCCATAGCAACCACAAAATGAAAGGAAGCAAAATGTGGAAAAGTAGAATAAGTGCGGGATATTAGGAAGAAGTAGGAGTATGCAAATGTCTTTTCCACATCTGTTCATCACGTGAGAGCGTTCATAAGAGCTTTAAAGGTTTTGACGCGTGTGAACAGTTGTTGTTTCAGGTCAAAGTTTTACAGGAAAGATTTAATAGACGAACTTAAAATTTTTGGCATGTCTTCCCGACATCACATAGATGATTTTATGCGTGCCCGAATGATTGGAAAGATCGAAGAAGGGCGAAAAATAACAGATGTTGCCAGGGAGTTCGACATCGCTCACAGCGTTGTTTCACGGCTGTGGAAGTCATTTAAAACTACTGGAATGTGTAGTAGACGGCACGGGGGAGGACGTGTTAGAAGTACGACGCCTGCAGAAGACAGATATATCGTCCTATCAGCAAAAAGGAACAGGCGCACCACAGCTCAGCAGGTGGCAAATCAGTTTCTTGCTGCCTCAGGAAAGCAGATCTCCCGAAAAACTGTTGCCAGACGTTTGAGGTGAGGAGGACTATACGCACGCAGACCTGTTGTGTGTGTCCCATTGACCAGACAGCACCGTACTGCCCGTTTGCAATGGTGTCGTGAGCATCACAATTGGACTGAACAGGACTGGGCATGCGTACTATTCTCAGATGAGAGTAGGTTCAGTCTGTCATCGGATTGTAGACGCCAACTGATCTGGCGCGAGAGTGGTACTGCTTATCGTCCAGAAAATATCCAGGAAAAGGAACGATATCCGACATGCAGTATCATGGTGTGGGCCGGCATCATGATCAATGGCCGCACGCGCCTACATGTGGTTGCGAATGGGACTATGATGGGCCAACAATACATTGATGAAGTTCTACTTCCTCATGTTCGTCTTTTCCGTGGTGCTGTCGGTGATAAATTTGTTTTTATGGACGACAACGCAACATGCCATCGAACACTCGCCGTTCAGGATTGTCTAGACAGCGAGGGTATTCAACGTCTCGTATGGCCAGCGCGTTCGCCAAATCTAAACCCTATTGAAAATGTGTGGGATGCTTTGGGGAGGCAAGTTGCTGGTCGAAACTATCCTCCGACAAACAAGAACACCCTCATCCATGCACTCACAGAGGAATGGGATAAATTGCCTCAACAGCTGCTGGATAATGTTGGGCAAAATATGGTACGACGTGTGGAATGTTGCATCACACTCCACGGTGGACATATCCCGAACTGATACCTTTCTTTTAGGTGCCTTCTGACTTTTAGATGCATTGTTCCATTTCTCCGTACGCAGATCAAATGAACATTTTTTTTCTTTCAGATGTTTCACAGCTTTTGTACTTTCCAGAACAATAAATATTCTTTTTTCTAATGTCTGAACAGTGTGGCAACTATATTGTATCCTACTAGGCCTCATGTCTCGCTTAATGTTATGCTACATAGCAATTTGTGATCCGTCCTTAGCAATTGTCCAGCAGTGTATCAGTGACCCCATGGGATTGTATTAACATTTATCTTGATAATTGGTACGGTTTATAATTAATTCCTTACCTGCCGATTATAAGTTACGCGATTCGCTCCCCAATGCCACCGTTTTCCATGTAGACTAGCGAATTTTGATGGAGGGCTTTTTGAGGGGAAGGAGAAAAGGAATAAATAAGTAAACCCTTCGCAAACACTGTCAGGATCCTTTTATTGCATTCCAAAGCCTTCGGAATAATTTTATGGATAGCACTGCACAGAGAAGATCGTACATCGGAAAGACGTATATAAGTCCAGAAAATTAATACTTTGACTGAGCGAGATGTTTACATACGTCGGTGGCACATAAGAGGTTAAAGTCGTACACACAACACACTGTAGCTTTGTATATTGATAGTTTGAGAAGCACTAGTGTATAATAAAACTTTTGATCTGCATTTTTGACCTCTTATCCCTAACTCTTCTTGCATTGCCATGGGAATCGAATTGTTTCAAATATTTCCGTGTATCCATCTACCCTGAATCACATTGGTAGATTGGTTTGGCGCACCGCTGCTCTCTATATGGGTGCCAACCCTTGCTCTAGCGTATTACGGTCTGGATATCGAGCTGTTCATTCCATTATCTATTTCCAAACCCTGATTTTGAGGGTATTCTTTTATAAGCCTAGTTTGGTATTAATGACTGTGGAATAATTATTTGTTGCATAATTTTTATGTCTGAAAAAAATTTAACCACCATCTACGGTCGAATTTTAAACAGGTATGTGCTAGTTAATCGACACATAAAAATCTTTCAGGAATTACAAAATACATAAAAACTAACTGTCTCAAAAATAATCCTTTTTTACTCTATTTTGTTTGACATTAACTCAACACAATAAAACTTTTTTTATCTTAAGTCAGAATTTCAATATTTTTCAGGAATTACAAAGTACATAAAAATTAACTGTCTCAAAAATAATCCTTTTTTACTCTGTTTTGTTTGACATTAACTCAACACAGTAAAACTTTTTTATCTTAAGTCAGAATTTATGAAAATGACTCTTATGACCAAGGTACCTTGAGCTACCTATTTCAAATATGTATTGCTCAAATATGTTTTAAATACTTCTGTGCTTTAGTAGAGTACCTGCTTTATATCCAAGCATATTTAAACTGAGTGCTTTCTAAACGTTTTTTTAAATTGAAAAATGAATAGCTTTTTCAGTTCCTACTATTAGTTCCCTCCCTCTCTCTATATATTTATTTATATATCTATGTCTTGTTCAAATTTTCAATCGTTAATAAAATACTTTTTATTCATCCACTAAAGTTCAAATGCATTTTTTATACTTGTAGTGGATGACACTTGATGCTAATATAGTTTTTTCAAATATTAATTCATAAATTAAATTAAATTTTTTAATTTTAAATTTATTCTGCGTTATTTCAGATGAAGTTAGAACTACGACTAACAGATCGCGCCAGAAAGTTTTTCTAATGAATTTTATCTTGGCATCCAATATATCTTTTAAAACTTGCAGTGGATGACACTTGATGTTAATACAGTTTTTTTCAAATATTAATTCATTAATTTAATTTAATAAAGAATAAATAGTAGCAAACAAGAATAATAGTCCAACACCCTATATAAAAAGGAGAAGTGCTCTTTGTGTCTCTGTAGCGCAATGCATAGCGCTTTGGACTTTTAACCCAAAGGTTGGAGCTCAAATCACACCTGGGATGGCCAAATTTCTGAGAATGTGATTTCTTTCTACTATAAACTATACTACTTTATTGGAATAATTAAATTTAATTAATGAAAAAATAGTTACAAACAAAAATAATACTCCATCACCATACATAGAAATGGAAATCGCTTTCTATTTTGCCACTTAATCTTGTGATCCTGACATATGCATATACATATTTATATTTATTGTAACTATTTAATAAAAAGTAAGTAAAGTTAAATTTTTCTTTGTTGACCTAAGTAAAAGAACTGACTTTTAAATTTTTTTTCTCTTATTACTTGTTTAGTCGCTGATTTCAGATTTAAGTACAATACATTTCCATATTTTTGCATTTTAAGAATAATTTAAAGTGAAATGCAAAGGTATGCCTTAAATTCCTTTTTCATTTTAAATTTTATAAATGGATTGTTCAAATTTAACTCTTTTTTATACAACAGTAATTTCAAATTGAGTTTAGTTCCTATTTTTAGTAAAGTATATTGAGTGTTAAAGTGTTTGTGAGTAAACTTTTTAAGTGGTAACTCTTCGTGTTTTGATTAAGAAGTAAAATTGAAGACCTCACCCAAGCTAATTTTTGAACTTTGAGACAGCATTGGCTATTTGCAAAAATATTGCCTCGAGGCGAAGGCGGAGAACACATGTCAGTCCTTTTTTTGTTAAAGGGAGTGGTCAAGCAAATCATTAATTTTTTTTTTCATTTCTACTTGAAACAAATACACGTATGCAAAGAAGGTCTCTGTCTCTCGATATTGAAGATCCTGTAAGGTCCAAAAAATAATTCAGATGATACTTAAGATTTATGTAAAAGGAAGTTTGAAAATCTGATTCAACGAGCGAGTTCTTCACGTCGGAAAAATTAAACTTGAAATTTTAATTAGTGGCTAATTATCTGAGAACATGCTATAGAATTTTGATGATCTGACAACAAATAAAATCTGAACTCTGTCTATGTTTCAAGATGGAGCGGAAAAAATATTAAACATGATTTAAGATTGATAAAGAAAGTAACTGGCAACGAAAAAAGTATATGAAGGAGTTAAATTACGTTGAAAAGTGCAATAATTACGATACGAATTATATGATTCAAGAAGTAGTATTATCAGTAGTTTTAGGATGCTCCACCATTCAAAGATGAACATTTTGTAAAAAATAAATCGAGATTTTCATTCCTATTTTCCACAGTAAATTTATGTGTGTGTTGTCTACCAAAACTTTTTTAATTAATTATTCGTAGTAGATCGCTTACAATTTTGATAATTCAAAAAATAATCTTTTTGTTTATAATTCTTAGAAAGATATGTATAGTCTGCTATTAAGTGTTGTATATATACTACTCTATATGAAAATATGGAGTTACTCGGCTGTTAAGTTGCTACATTATGTTTAGAGTTACTATAGTCGTACATGGGTTGGCAATTTTCGTTCAGTGACACATGGAAACAATTGCTTATAAACATTTGACAGTTTCTCACTTATGAAATATGATTATTTGCTTTGTCATATGCAAAATCTTGAAATTTAAGGAGATGAAATGTTGAATAAAATAAACTCGAGTTTCTTTAGATGTATGGATTTGTGAAAGTTCGATTACTAGAGCGTGGCTGACTTTTAAGCAATTAAATGAAATATGTGCATGTAGTAATAATTAAAAAGTTAAAAAAATAGAGGGTCTTATTTCAAAAACAGATGCCGTTATAACCGAAATGGGAATCTTAGAGGGACTGGGGTATATGAACCCCTATCGAATCTCAGTATACAATATCTTGCTTAACAGTCTTGGCGATATTTTGCAAAATGCGGTGAGACTACCATCAGACTTTTCTCAGTAAACACTCTTTGAAATGGATTTGTAATATCCGCGTATCCAGCAAACAAAAATAGGAGGAGATTTTAATTTACATTCATTATTCTCAGTTTTAACATTTAGATTAATAAAAATAACATGGCACGAAGAATTTTGTCGGAGTATTTTCAAAAACAAGTTCATTAGGAAGCAATATAATTTGGTATGCAAGAATCTTTATATAATACCCATATAATTAAGTTGCTTTATATTGTGTTTGATGATTTGGAGAGAATTCAATATATATAAAACATTCAGTTAAGTTACATTCGTTTATCAGGTTTATCACTTTTAACTCACATGAAATTAAAAAAAACTGCAAATAATTTATTTATTTAACTGCTTTAATGGCTATTCGATATCAATTTACAGATATTCAATTGTGTATAGAAAGATTCTAGGTACAATTCTTTACAGTGTTACAGGTTTCTTTTGGTATTAAACGATTTATTTGGAGTAAAAAGTGACACACACACAGCTCATCATTCATTAATAAATTGAAAATCTGTAATGATAAGTATTATACGAGAGTCTGAGGGATAGTTAGCATTCTGACTAATCTTTTTATCATTTTAAGTGATAAATAGCTACTTAGTGTGGATAGTGCTTTTAGAAAGCAGGTGGTCATTTATAATACACTTTTTTGGAAAAAAAAGAGAAAAAACCCTAATGCCGTGAAGAAAGTCACTGTTTTTATTGTAATTTATTATACATAATGCTCATACGCAGGATTATCTGCAACTAATTTGAAGCCCCGTTGGGCTCATCTATGGTATTTGTGCGTTGAATGTTAAAATCAGTAACTGGTACATCCAACGTAGCAATACATGCTCGTATAAAACGATATAAAAAGTGTAGAAAGTTCCATTATATATATATATATATATATCATCTTACAGTACATTTTCCCAAGCATTCATCAGTAATCACTCCAGATCTGCGATATTTTGAAGATTCCGCATCTTTTCCGTCTACTCGTATGAGCTAACTGTGCCTCAAAAATATTTGTCAGACGAAAAATCTGGTGATTTTGTACGCCAAAATAGGAAAGCAAAAGCACGGAGGCAGTCCAGAAATATGCGAGTCGTATGAGGGTTGGCATTATCTTCTTGGTGAATGGTTCCAGAGTGAGATGTTCAATGAAGTGTAACGCAACCGATTGCTGGATGTCATCAACATGTTGTTGAGATGTTAAATTGTACGCCGGTTGACTAAAGACGACATGCTGTCAAATTACGGGTAATGGTAATATATTTCTGTAAAGCTCAGGCTGATTGGAGCCTTCACCTCTCCATACCCAGATCCGATGGTCATCTGCTCCAAGACAAAAACAGATTCCTCATTGAACATTACATATGCAATGTCATTCTACAGGTAGCCGTGATGATCGATTACACCTTCGGTGATGTAGTGTGGTTAAAGGTAGACCTCTTAAAAGCAACCGTAAGTGTTACTTCTCCACAACCAAGAACTGTGAGGTGGTAGAAGGCAATATGGATGATAAGGAAGAAGTTAAGCACATTGGATAACGATCAATTATACCATCGGGGCAGTTCCAGTCTATCGCACAGTCGTCTGATCTTGTTTCATATTCGTATACCTTGACCTTCCAGAACTTTCATTCTGAGTATAAGTTCCTTGCAGAAACCATTGTCTCCAGATCTTTTTCACAGCTGTGTCTGTACGGGGTAAATGAAGACCTATTGCTCTGTATGGCAAACCACACACACACACACACACACACACACACACACACACACACACACACACACACACACACACACACACACACACACACACACACACACACACACACACACACACACACAGCTCCATGTATTTCTATTATATGACCACCCGTTTGAAGTAGTCCAACTGGTTATAAGCTTTTCAACAACCTCGTAACTACATGGATGCAGTAGTTCATGAATTTAAGTCTGTATTTGTGCTCATTAGAAAACCTTGGGGTTGTCCGGTCAGATTTATCTCTTGGAAAGGAAAACGGGAAACAGAGAGATTGCAGACTATATAATAGTTTTCAGCAATTACATCAATAAACCAATGATCGTAATATTGATTTATATTTTAATGCCTTGATGGGAAACTCCTAGGTTCATTCCTTTATTTGAGCGTTATGTTTGGAAAAGATGCTCAGAAAAAAATTAAGAATCTTTTTATGCTGGATGTTTTAAATTCTGTATAGTTTTAACGTATTTTGAGCTATTGGTGTACAGACAAAATCTTAGAGTCCTTCATTAACATAATAATGTATTTTAAAGTTTATTAATATTTCAGAAAAATATTTTCAAGTCTCAATCATGTTTTATAAAATCAATCACCATTAATCCTTTTATTAAAACTCTCATAACTAATAAAATAAATTATTCGCACACAGATTGGTATTTTAATTATTGTCCTTCTGTAGTTCTTTGCAAACAATTCCTATAAAATTAGTTTTAAACAGAGCTTCATAGAGGAAATAATATATGCTACTATCGTATGTAAATTGGAAAAAAATAGTTTTAATAAGACTATGGGAGAGGAGTTACCTCTGTCTGCTTAGCGGGTGTGTCTTAATGGGTGTACTATTACAACCCATAATCACAAAAGTGTTGTAGGCTTAAATTTTATGTACAGACTGACCTTTTGATCAGGTCTCATATATGTTCGATTGAGTTCATGTTTGTTGATCTAAGTGACTAAATTATTCGTTGGAATTGTCCAGAATATTTTTCAAACCAATCGCGAAGTATTTTGGTCTGGTGACCTGGCAATTATCATACTGAAAAATGCCATCGTTGTTTGGTTACATAGAGTTCACGAATTTCTGCAAATGGTCTCCAAGTAGCTGGGCATAATCATTTTCAGCCAATGATTGAAAGAGTTTGACCAGAGGAACCAGTCTGCAACATGTAAAAAAATCTCACAGCATTATGGAGCTACCACCAGTTTTCACAGCACCTTGTTCATTACTTGGGCCTATGATCTCGTGGGATCTGCTTCAGAGTCGAACCTTACCAACACTTCTCATCAACTGAAAACGTGATTTATCAAACCAAGCAACGTTTTTCTTGTCATTCAAGGTTCAACCGATATATCCAAGAGGCTAGAAAAGGCATTGCTTGCTGATGGAATGTAGTTATGGCGCTCGAGTCGGTCTTCTGCTGTCATATCCCATCTACACCAAATTTCGCTTTAGATTATTGCTGTTATTTCACACAGCTTTCTTTTGTCTGGTTATATTGACTACTTTACGCAGACATCACTGGTCATAGTGGTTAAGCGGATAAAATCGGTGAATACTTCATCCATGGTGAGAGGAAATATCTGGAATTATATATTCTTAGAGCACTCTTGTCACTGTGAATAGGGGAATGTTGAGTTCCCAAACAATTTTTGAAATGGAATGCCCCATGCACATCTAGCCCCAACTATAGTATCACGTTCAAAGTTTGTTAATTCGAGTCGAGCAATCATAATCGCACCAGAAAATTTTTTCACAAGAGCTTCTTCAGTACAAACAAAAGTCCCGACAGTGCACTGCCTATATATTTATCCAATACTACTACAATCGGGAAAGAATTGCTTATAATTATCTCATGACTTTTGACACTTCAATTATATATATATATAGTATGATAAAATAAAAGTGAAGAAATACTAGAACCTATAGTGCTTAAGAAGAATGAAATTGAAATTCAGCAGACACAACAATTGTAGATGCAAAAAGTCATTGGACTAAACTGGAGACCAATTAGGATTTATAAAGCTGTCGCTGAATTAGGCCAGCGAAATAGGGTTAAGTAGTGCTTTGTGGATCCAACCTTTCCCGTACAGCAGAAATTTTTGACATAATATAAAGAAAAAAAAAGAGCCAAGTTGAAAAGTTAAGCCTAATACAACAACAATGTAGCAGTGAAAGGTCGAGGAAATCATAGTAGCCGAAAAAAGAATTGTGGAACAAAGCAGAAAAAGGCTTTACTTTCAGAATGGCATTTGTTGTCTATCCAAGAGGAAGAACAACAAAACAAAATCACTTAGTGAGGAATATGACCTCCTCTAAATGCAAAAATTGCGTGATACCATCTTTTCACACTCAATACCAAATTATCTGGCAAATCGAGGTAAAAGCCAATTCTTCTTACTCCTCAAGGAGCATACTTTTCAGATGTCTTTACTGCCTAGTGTCTCTCCAAAGCATCCCACATTTATTCTATGGCAGGGATGGTGAACCTTTATGAATCATTGTGCCCTTTTTTCTAAAGAAGTGTTTAATGATGTATAGACATGCCGCCAAATAGTTTTTACTTGTGATTATTGGGAAAATAATAAAACTAAATGCTAACAACACAAAACTCTGTATTTATTATGAAAAAATACCTTTTGCCCTGTATAGTTGTAAATTTTTTAGTTATACATGTAATTCAAATTAAAGTAAACATTAGTGGGATTTCTCTCTGTTGTTACAGATTGTGGATGATAAATAGCTTATATTAGGATTGTAAGATATTACTTATTTACTAGAATGAATTATTTTACTAGAATGCATGCTGACTTGGAGTCATCTGCCAAATGGTTTCTATGCAATTAATTATTTTTGCTGTGGCTCCCTTTTTAGACAAGAGGATTTGTGATTTGTTTCAAAATGTTGTTTCACAGACGATGTTCTGCATACCACTGTTCTAGAACATAAAACACACACCGCTTTGTCGCCTACACTAATGATGCCATATTTCTAGATTCACCAAATAACATGTTATACAAAGATTAAACGATTAAAATGACAGCCTCTTGTGAAGTGTGGATGATGACAAAATTAGTAGTTAGTGTAGCCGCCATTATTGGCTATAACCGCTGCCACATGCCTCGGCATAGAATCAAAGAGGCTTTGGATGAACCCTTGAGGTAAGTACAGCAGTCCATATGGCTTCCACATACTTCCAAAGTTGATCAGGTGTAGGAACAGGTGGTGTATCCAGGTCCAGTTATTTGGAAGCATGGACCAAACGCTTTCGATTGGCGATAGATCGGGGAACAAGCAGGCCATGGAAGCAATTCAAACTGATGGATAAAAAAGAACTCTTGAACATTGCGTGCCACGTGTGGTCACTCATTATCCTGTTGGAAAATGGTAAATGGCAAGCGCTGAATGTATGGGAAGACCACGAGCTCCAACACGTCAGACATTTAGCTCCGGCTGTTCAGTGTACCGGCAATGCGTACTAGAGGGGTGCAACAGTGAAATCCAATACCATCCCAAACCATGTTACCGGGTGCAGGACCACTGTGACGATGCATAACGCAGCAGTTCAGTAACCTCTCACCACGGTGTCTCCAAAGTTGAATCCCACCATCGTGATGCTGCAGGCAGAAGCGGGATTCGTTAGTTAACATAGCGTCGTTTCATTCCATTGTCCATGTCCAGTGTTGATCGCACCATTGGCGGTGCAAACGCCTGTAGTTTTCAGTCAAGGGTAAACGAAGCAATGGACGCCTTGTGAGCATTCCACTCTGCTGTAAACGGCGTCGAACAGTATGAGCGGACACCAAATGACACGTAACAGACTGAATTTGTTGTGCTATGGTTCATGATGTGGCCACGTGTTCCATCACCACTATGCGCACAATCCGCTTGTCAATACGGTTAGTGGAGCAACGAGGGGGGTACGAACGGCCCCGTTTAGGCATCGTGTTTTCCAGCATCCAGCGATGACAAATGTGCATCATAGTTGCTTGGCTTCGTCGAACACGTTAACCGATTTCTCTGAAGAATAAGCCATAATCTCTATAGGCTACTTTTCTTCCTCGGTCGAATACAGATACTTTGTCAAAAGACGCTCGATGTCTTCCATAAGGTATAGGTAAACAGCTTACTCAAAAGAAAAGAAAAAAAAAAAAATTGCCCTACTTCAAATCGCCAATCTGTTCTCCCCTTATATAGCACTTTCAGATAGCGCTATGGTCGTCTGTGATGTGCGTCCCCGCTATGGTTTACATATTTCATCGTCATCAACGCATGATGTAAATTTCTTATGGTTTGCATGCTTCCTTCAGGGTGTTTCATTTCGTGTGACCAGCAGTGTATGTACATTATTTGTTTCATATCCGATCTGAAAACGAAACTTGGTCTTAAACGTGCATAGATATAACTCATATATGGGTATGCTGTCTGTATCATTACTTCATATATGATATTTGTGAAGGGTCTTTACGTGACCTTTACCAACTAATCCTCTTGGGGAATCTTTGGGCAAACATTCGCGTTTATTTCACAGCCATCTCTCTCAAGAAGAAACCCTGAGATGCAAATTAGTTAGAGTATATAAAGTTAGAGTTTAACAATCGTAGGTCAGAAGGAGCGGATCATCTGAATGCAGCGTTACTAAGGTGAGATTTAGAATATACGCATCTTGACTAAAGGACGGATTTTAGCTACTAGACTAAATTAGTGGATCAAGAATTATTAGGTTAGGATTGATTAAAGCTAAACCAATCTGATTACGTGCGCTTATTCGCTTAAGGTGGTTCCTTTCTTTATATAACTCTTATGGCTTCCTTTTGTAAATTACTTTGTTGTGGAATATTACAATTGAATAATAATAAATCGGATTTATCATGGAGAGTTTTGGTCATGCCTCGTTCCCTTCCACAGATTTAGGTAGACAGGATAATGAAGAAGCGACTTCAGGGGGAGGTCGCTTACATATTTGCTGTCATCTCGAAGAAATATTTGGGTTTGGTTTGAATTTAGGCTGCGTTTGCCGCTAATGTTAATGAAAAATTTTACTTTCCTTCTTTATAAATAACCCTTAGATGGGGGAGCTTTAATGTCCTTTAGTTACACACGCAGTAAGGCAGTGTTTGATCTCATATAAAACTGAACTATAATCAGGGGAAGAGGACAATATCTGAGCCTGAAATCAGTCTCCTAACTTTTACACCAGTGATTCCCAAAGTGGTCTATGACGACCTGTAAAAGGTCCACGTCAGTGAAAAAATAATTTGGGGGTCCACGAGGTGTAAATAGGGGTCTATGATAAACCATATCATGACTTCAATGTAAAAAAAAACTGATCTAGAGGAAAAACCAAATTCTACCAATTTAACTGATTTATTTACTAAATTTAATGAGGTTAATTTGTGGTTACTAGGTGACAGCATAATTTTTATCAAGACAAGGACAATTTCAGCATTTCTTTCCAGAGTTAAGCTAATGAAATTGGACATCGCGAATTTTCTCAATTTGTCCCTGAGAATCTATCAGGACATTTTAACCTACGTTCAACATTTAAATGCCCTTTGCTCAGATTTTGAAACTGGGTTTGAAATTATTTTTTCATAGTAATACCACAGTAGACAATGAATTCATATAATCACTTTGAAAAAAATATGTCATATTTCAATAGGAGCTGATCAGAATAGGCCCTAATGAAAATCTTAAAATAAAGTATAGAAACGGATGTCAGCAATTTTGGCTTTAAAAAACCTATTCCTTGTCGCGAATTATGGAATATCGAGAGAATGTTTTAATTGTTTTCAGTGAGTTTTCCAATCTCAAAAACGAAAAAAGAAAGAGGGAAAAAACTGGACACTTACTAACAAAGGAAATTTAGGGTTAACTTGATTGATACTAAATGTTGAAAAGTTGTTATTGAACATGTGCTTCTTAAGTTTTAAACGCTATACTTCACTACAACTAAAAAATTTAATTCTTTTAAAGTAAGTAATAGTATCGGCTGTCAAAAAGACATTTAAGTTGACAAATTTGCAAAAATTCAATATTAGGTATCCAAGTTCTACCCGAAACCGAAAAAAATGGTAAGGAGTCTATGAGACAAAAAAGTTTGGGAACCTCTGTTTTACACTATCCCATCTGAAGACTTTAAGGTGCAATAGATATATACATAACATAGCTCCCTTATTCTATTCAATGGTTGTTGTTGTTGTTACCAGTGCCACCTGATAGGCAAAGGTCAGATCAAGGCCCACGAAATTCATCATGACAAAGGGCTAAGTGACGCCTGTCGTTAGCCGTAGCTTTGAGCACCATACAGGTGACAGAACGATTTAGCTCGGATTCACCCCAATTTTGAGGGAGAACACCCTGGGGGTGGTCAGGAGCCTCCCACCTCTCTTCCTCTTCCACCAACCTCACGAGAAGACTTGCGGCTTTACGGAAATTTAAAGTACTCCTATATATGCCGCAAAGGCACTATACATTTACAAACATCCATGTCTTCTCCGGGATTCGAACCCAGCCCCTACGGTGGCGCAGTTAGCGTCGCTAACCACTATACGGGTTGGGGGACCTATTTAACGGTTTCGTGTGGATATGAAGACCTTATACCAGTGCTTCTCTCATACTTTCAATATTTTCAATCACAATTTTCATCGCACCCCTTCCCCCGCCATAAAATAACAAAGTATTGAATGTAATAATAATGACACTAAAGTTGGATATAACCTTAATAATAAACCGTACAAACTATCAAGATAAGTATTAAATTGTGTATATGTTTCGCTTAAGTAATATATATTACAAGTAAGTTATATATATATTAATTAACAGATATTATAAGTAAGTTACTTTTAAGTAATAGGATAAGTATTATGTTACTTTTCCTCTCTAATTTTTAAATTGGAACACATTGTAATAAACATTTAAAGAGTGTTTATGTTGTGTCAAAAAATGTTTTTGCATTGCTTCCTTTCTGTAAAATAATAATTTTTTAAAATAATTTTTTTCTTTCAACTTTTCGGTATGTTTGAGCCCCCCAAATAAGGTTATCACGTCTTTTAGGTGTGCGTGCTCCCCACTTTGAGAATCGTTGCTTTGTACTACATTAACCACATTTGTATGCCACAACAATACAGTTAATCATGAAAACTTGCTTTTAAGTCAAAAACTAAAAATATAGGAGCATGAATAATTGATCGATATAATATAGTTCAGAATTAATACTCAAGAATTTTTCTTACAAGGTATCAAAGAACATGCGATATTTAACTTTAAGAACATTTAATAAAAAAAAATTAAATTAATTTTACACTCACGACAGACATTTAAGA
The DNA here is from genome assembly GCA_019973935.1 of Trichonephila clavipes. NCBI lineage: Eukaryota > Metazoa > Arthropoda > Arachnida > Araneae > Nephilidae > Trichonephila > Trichonephila clavipes. Next base: position 1,085,040 of record BMAU01018376.1, on the reverse strand, counting down.
GTAGGTTATTTAAAACATTATGACCTCTACCGATTAAAAAATAACGAGCACTTTACGATACCGAGTATAAAGACTTCTTCCTCATATCTTATATCTGATTCTGATATTCTAACTATTAATCTTCTTCTAATAAATCAAAATAACATATGATTTAAGCGGTACTTTTTAAAGTACTTTAAACATGTTTTTGAAATCGGTGTGTTAATAGTAATGATATCATTGGTAACTGAATGACTGGAATGTATTATTGATTAAGACAGTTCCTCGAATTTCCGCATTTAATATCAGATAATTTAAAATCAGACTTATGAACTAGAATTTCATCTTTTTTCTAGTTTAACCTTGCTAATATATCTTACTGAATTTATGAGGACTTGAATGTTCTCGCAAATGAGGGGCAGATCAAGCCGGAGAGGAAAATATTACATGTGATTATCGATATTATAGCCGAACACATGTAATTTTCAAAGTTCATGCTTATTATATATTTCGCTTTAAAACTTAAAAATGATTCTTTTTTACCGCGTAGGTACATAGGCAGTCCGATTTCCGAAAACTGCAGCTGTCAGACGTGATTAAAATAAAAATTTACATTGCGTGCATATTATTTTTAGAATAAACTTTTGCAAAAAATGAAAAAGAAAATATTAGTTCGAGTATTAAATGTCACGGAAGGAATACATTACATTCGTTGCATAATCCATTACACTTATAAATGAATTCCAATAAATTTTTAGAGACACAAGTTTTTATCGCTAAAAATTTATTCTTTCTGTTCCCTTTATTATTCGCTTTTATTCTAAAATGGTTTTTATGAAGCATATTTAATCTTTTAAAGTGTCTTTGTATATACAGGGATGATAAAAAAAATTGTATACACACTTTAAGACTGGGTAATATGTTAGTGCCATAAGTTTAAGATCGCATTACCTATAGGGTTAAGTATAGATAGTTGGTATTTACAGTTGGCATTAGTGTTTCGACGTTCTGCGACAGATGGCGCTAGTGTTTTAGTAGGGAAAGTGAGACCATGACGCAAGTATGTCTAACTTTCAAGCAGCGAAAAAGCATTTTCAAGTGGTATTGGAAATTTGAGAATATCAATGAAGTGCAACGACATTGTAGGCAGTACCGTAAAGGAGAACATTTGGACCCCCCTGTAAAGTCAGATTTCGGGCTCCCAAGTTGGAATTTGCAAAGGGTAGGTACTTGGTGGCAAACAGGCTTTTTGTCCTCTTAGGACCCTGCCCCCCCCAGCAATGGGGAGGGGGGTGTACGCTACGCCACTAATTGTAGGCAACGATATGGAACGAAAACATCAATTCACTTAAGCATTGCTCACCTGCGTGATAAATTTGAAACTGATGGAACAATAATGGATATGCATAAGGGACGATCAGACTGGTCACGCACGTCAAAAAGAGAAGCGTCTTCTGTTTAATGCTATTCACACGGTCACCACAAAAATCAACATCACAATCAGGGACGACTTAAGACTCTTTGAGGCCCTGGGACCCTATGTAAATGTAGGCCCTACCTACTTTAAAAGTAGACAGTATAAAGCATGCATTGTTGAACACTCGTCCGAACGGTAATTTGAAATAAATAAATGTACATGACTCATGAATCTCAAAAATCTAGGCTCAAACCAACTCGAGCGATGGCCGCATTTCGACTACATGAGTTGAATGATTATTTATGGTATTAAGCCTAGGCCTAGACAGGCACCACGATTATCACATAATAATACAGTCTTACCACTTTTACCAGTTGACATGCAGTTTGAAATTTTCTGTCTTTCGGAGAATTTGTACAGAAATAGTATTTGACCATTAAAGTTATTCGGATCATGATCTTATTAAGACAGAGTCGAGAACGAAACGAGACCCGGGTCCAGTCAGCCCATGGCTTAAGACGTCCCTGATCATAATGTGTACATGAAATAGACGTGAGTAGGTCTAGCGTAGGTCGTATTTTGCATAGAGCAAAATGGAAAGTTTTGCACACAAAGAGCAAGATACCACTCTACTCCACGACCAAACAGATGTGCGTGCCAATCTGGATAACGTTACATCGGGTCATTGGATTGGACAGAGAGGTCCGATTAAATACCCTGCACGTTCCCCTGATTTAACCCCACTTGACTTTTACTGATGGGGTTACCTCAAAAACGTGGTGTAGAGCAAGAAACGGCGCACACTAGAGGAACTGTGCTGTGAAATTGAAACGGCTAGTTATGCAATTCCTGTAACTACTCTGAAAGCTGTCACCAATAATATACGGCATCGTGCTCAAAAATATTTGGAGGTGGGAGGATAACAGCTTGAACACTTATTGTAACTTTTTCATTTTTATTCACTGTAATACTTATGATAAATATACTTTTTTCTTCATGAAAGTGTATATGCATTTTTTTATCCCCCTGTGTATATTCTATAAAAATTAAATTAAAAAGAAAAAAAAGTAAGGATCTCTCTCTCTTTCTCTCTCAGAGAATGAAAAATGAAGAAAAATATAAATTGTTCAGCTGTTTTCTAATTCTAAATTGAGAAATTTAAATATATATATAAATTAAATATATATATATATACTGGTGTGCAAAAATTAAGGACGAAGTCGAAAAATTAGGATATCAGCTGAACGAAGAGGCAGAGCGGACAGAAAGACCAATCAGGAGATTAAGTAAGGTGATGTACCGTAACACATGCGCAGATATGCAGGTAGACGTAATGGGGGAGTGTCTGAGTAGTATAAAGCATGCTGTCGGTGTAAGATCAGTATTTCTAGCAAAGAGATTGCACGCCGTATAGCAGTTAAAATCACACCGAGTTGCTGCCTCAGCGAGAAATGGCGAATAATCAATCTGTTAGACGACATCTGGATGCTTTTACCCGAGGTCGAATCATTGGGAAGTTGGAGGAAGGCCGCAGTGTGACAAGTGTGGCTGCAGAGTTCGAATTGCTCACAGCATCGTTTCACGACTTTGGAGACAATTTCAAACTACAGGAACAGCTATCCGGGGTTCAGTAGTGTTCGTCCACGAGGAACCACACCCGCAGATGACCGGTACATTGTCTTACAGGCCAGAAGAAACAGGCGGCAGACAGCGGGAGAAATCGCTAGACACACGCCACAGGCGACTGGACGACCGATATCGCGTTTTACCGTGGCCAGAAGACTGCACGGTGGTGGTCTGTTTGCACGACGCCCTGTACGGTATGTACCTTTAACGCCTGCCCATCGGAGAAGGCGTTCTCTGTGGTGCCGGGAACACCGGAATTGGAGAGACAATGAATGGGGACGAGTACTCTTTACAGATGAGAGCAGATTCAGTTTGAGTAGCGATTCTCATCGCATACTCATCTGGAGAGAGCGGGGAAGCCGCAATCATCCCTCGAACATCATTGAAAGGGACAGGTATGGACGTCGCGGTGTTCTCGTTTGGGAGGCATCATGCTTGGTAGTCGTACAGACCTTCACATCTTCGAGGCAGGTTCAGTCAACGGGACCCGTTATTGTAACGAGATTCTTCTTCCATATGTGCGTCTTTTTAGAGGCGCTATGGGTCTGCAGTTCCTTTTCATGGACGACAATGCACCATGTCATCGCACAGTAGCTGCCGAACAGCTCTTAGAGAGTGAGGATATTGAACGTATGGATTGGCCGGCACGATCTCCGGATCTCAATCCCATCGAGCATGTATGGGATTTTCTAGGCAGACGCTTGGCAGCTCGTACCTTACCACCAGTAACGATTCGGGAGCTTCGATTGGCGCTGTAAGACGAATGGGCAGCAATGCCTCAACAACTCATTGACACCCTCATTCTCAGCATGGGCAGACGCTGTGAAACCTGCCTAGCAGTCAGGGGAGATCATATCCCCTACTAAAGACCGGATGTTTCTTGCTGGACACCCATCACAGGGATGTTTCGGCCTTCAGTCGCATTGCGCTCCATGCTACTTTTTCAATCAAGCTTCTTTTTTATCCCTCTGATTTCTCTTTTAGTAAGTGTTGCTTACATATTACACATGTCCTTACGTATTGGGGATCTTACGGTATTAAATGTGTTGATTTGGAAAGCTTTTGTACAAAGTTATATTGAAAAAACTGTCTCGTCCTTAATTTTGGCACACCAGTGTATATATATATATATATATATATATATATATATATATATATATATATATATATATATTTATAAATGAATTATGTATAATAATATATACATGTATAATATATTAAATATATATACCAGGTGTCCATAATTAAACGTGAAATTTGTGAGCAATCTATAGCAAAAACTATACAGCGGAATTGCAGGAACATTGGGTAATGGCAGAATGAAATGATGGGAATTTTATCGAAAGGAAAAAACAACGAGTTTCAAAAACCACCCCTTGGTGGCGTATCATAGCTTTATTGAGAACATATAAATAATCTACAGAAATTGGCAAAACATGGCCAATATGTTGTCCACCATTGTCTGCTACCATTTGGGAGCGGCAGGCAAGGCAATGTGATACAACCACAGTGATTATGCCAGATGGTACTCCTCCAACCATCGCCTGTTGTGTGAAACAAGTGCTCCACCGCCATTTCGGTGACTACAGAATCATCAGCCTGCATTTTCCTACAGCTTGACCTCCTTGATCCCCCGACTTGAATCCTTTCAACTTATAGCTGTGTGGATACCTCAAGACCATGATCTACCGTGATCCCATCACATTTCTACCCGACCTTAAAGAAAGCATAGAACGTCGTGTGTGTAACATTCCCCAGTTCAGGTTGCTTTTAACAATCGAACATGAGATTTTACACTTCCAGATGGTAGCTGACAATGGTGGACAGCATATCGGAAGCTTTTGGAAACTTTTTTCAAGATTATTTATATGTACTCAATAAAGCTCTGACACGCCTACTAGGGGTAGTTTTTGATACTCATTGTTTTTTTTTTTTTTTTTTTTGCTTGTACAAAATTCCCATCACTTCATTCTGCCATTACCCAATTTTCATGCAATTCCGCGGAATAGTTTTTGCTTTGGACTGCTCGCAAATTTTAGGTTTAATTATGTGTGGATACCCGTTATAAAACATATTTTTTAAATATGTCACAACCATTCATCGAATGATAATATAAAAAAAATACAAGATGAGCCATTGAAAAAATGATACTGAATTTTATTGTTATTGAGCTTATTATAATTCTGAAATTCTTTTTAACAAATGGTACTGATGATGCTCAGAACCGAAGGAAATATTCTATATTGGTTTAGTTTACTTTCAATAATATATTTGCTGTAAATATATTATTGATAGTTAAGATAATATATGTTTGCTATAAATTTCTCAACAGATTTATTGAGGTCGAAGCGTGTGCGTGTGTATGTGTGTGTGTGTGTGTGTGTGTGTGTAATTGATGTGAATAACATCCTAATTTATATAAAACGAACTTGGTTTCTGAGAATAGCGTTTGACATTATTTAAAATGTTTTTATAAGATAAAATTTGCAGGGGGGAATCCAAATTGTTTTTTCAGAATTTCAAAACTTACCTATGCGGAAAAGATGCTCTCTGTTATATAGATGAATTGAAAAATAAAATAAAAAAATAATTTTTATGTTAAGTTTTGCCACTAAAGAAGAATGTAGTTAGGGTATTTCAGCTATTCTTATGGTAAAAACTCAAAGTAATTTTTATTAAAGAAAAATGGAGTTATTTTAGTACTTTTCAACATTTATTGAGATGAGAAGATATCTACTAAATAGAACAAGAAAAAAAACCCATCAGGTACATACATTTAATTGCTCCTTTAGTATTAAATTTTAAGAAACCTACTGGCGAAATTACAGTGCGACGGAAGGATCCCCATGAATCTAAGAGTTTAAATGGTGAATGAAGAGACAGCAGGGATATGAAATGTTGCAACGTAAATTGTACTATTTAATACTCAAATCTCATTCATTGATAATAATCGTTTTTGGTTATATTGTAGAACAAAAATTCTATTTTGAGTCAAAAATCCTCCAACTAAAATTAAGTCTTTTTCTATTTTTTCGAAAATTCAACCTCTATGACAATATAGAATTTTAAAATGTATTTTTTAGTTATTTTCTCCTAGTCTCCATATTATAGAACGTCTTTTTCCACACATGTAGTATCCTCAACTCTCATTTATCGGTAATAATCGTTTTTGATTATATTGTAGAACAATAATTTTATTTTGAGTCAAAAATCCTCTAACTAAAATTAAGTCTTTTTCTATTTTTTCGAAAATTCAACCTCTGTGGCAATATAGAATTTTAAAATGAATTTTTTAGTTATTTTCTCCTAGTCTCCATATTATAGAACGCCTTTTTCCACACATATAGTATTCGATTGATACCAATTTTAGCAATTTTAATACTCAACAATTTTAAGCCACGATGAGAATTTTGAAATAATAATTTCACAGCATATAAAGGTTGTCCCAGTTACAATTTTAACTTTGTTCGTGAACTAGTAAAATAATGGAATAATTCTTTCTTTTTCTGGAATTTCTTTTAAATATTATTCAAACGTCAGATGCTGTTTTTAAACATTTACCTTTAAAATAATGTTCTCTGCTTTTCCAAAGTGTTTGAACTGTACAAAGCCTTTCTTTTTGTGTATTTATGTTTTCTTGTATTGCGTTATGCTTAAAGCAAATAGTTGGGTAGCTGACTGCTTTTCTCTTTTCGTATTCCAATATTTCAGAGTTCCTAAATTTCATTAATTTCTTAGCGATGTTATAGTATCATCTGAAAGTAATATGGCAGAACTTCATTCTCCACTTCAGATTTTTCCATCAAATCGTGACTACTTAAAAAATTTTCTTACATTTTAAGGCGATTAATCAGCCAAACGTGCCTCAACTATTTGGCTGATGAATCGCCTTATTTATCATTTACTTGCTTACACATGGGAAGTATCTTTTCAAAAATAAGATAAGAGGGAAACAAAACGTTCTAATTCTCTATTAATATGTAGTTTATGGAATTAGATTGCTGTTTATTCACTCTGTCGCAAAAAAATATATGCACCCAGAAGAAATTGAGCTACATTCACGAAATTTGGTATGCATGTAGTGTATATGAAAATAAACAAATGATTAAAAATTCAGAACAAAATATCATTTTATTAAGCGGTTACAGCTTGCAAAAGGTAAAAAATCAGTAAGTAGTAAAGCCACCTCTGGCAGCTATACAAGCCGAAATTCGGCGTGGCATCGATTCAATTAGATCACTTATGACCCCCTGTGGAAGATCCTGCCATAGTCTTTGCATCTGCGCAGTTAATTCTCCTGTATCTCGGGACGGCTGCAGTTGCCTTCCCAGCGCGTCCAGACATGCTCTATTGGCGAAAGATCTGGTGACCTGGCAGGCCATGGTAGGACGTCATATCCTTGAAGACATTGTTGGGAGAGTTGCGCAGTATGTGGACGAGCATTATCCTGTTGATAAATGGCACCTGGGCGACTTGATAGCATGGGTAGCACAATCGGCGTTAAAATATCGTCCACGTATCTGCGAGCTGTCAAAGTGCCTTGAAGGACCACTAAAGATGATCGTGTGTTCCAAGAAATTGCTCCCCACACTGTCACACCTTGTGAAATTGCTGTATGCCGCTCGACAATAAATGCCGGATCGGACAGCTGGCCGGTGCGCCTCCAGACACGTGTGCGGTGGTCATCAGCACTGAGACTGAATCGGGATTCATCACTGAAGATGACACGTCTCCAGTCTGTCACACTCCAAGTTGCCCGAGGTCGGCAAAATCCAGTCGACACTGCCTATGATGTGGGGTCAGTGGTAAGCGTCTTAGCGGACGTCGGCTCCTCAAGCCAACTTCGGTCAGTCTTCTCCTTATGGTTTCTCTTGATGGCACTGGATGTCTGGAAGGAGGTAAGTGGCGTTGAATCGATGCTAGCGACGTTGTTGGTGCCGAAGTGGCCACTCTTCTGATTGCACGATCCTCGCGATCATTTGTGTTCCTGGGACGTCCTGACCCTCCGCGACGGTACACTCTACCTTCTGTGATCCACTGTTGCCAACACCGAGCAACTACCATATCGCTCCGACCGAGGTGGCGGCCGATACGTCTATTCGACCAACCTGCTTCTCTGAGGCCTATTATACGGCCCCTATCAAAGTCCGTCAGCTGCTCGTACTGCCGCCGGTTACGTCTTAGAGGCATCCTACGTCTCAATATCGTCTATCAAAGTCATCAGATTCGTTTGGATAGCCGTACGGCGCTCGTACTCATGCTTTTAAACTCTCCCAGTTGCGCAACTAATATGCGCATAGCACACTTAGCCTTGTCTCATTGGCTTCGAAATTTTAATCATTTGCATATCTCTTACCAGACTACATTCTTGCCGAGTTTCGTGATTGTAGCTTGATTTCTTCTGGGTGCATATATTTTTTGCGAAAGAGTGTATATTACTATGCACATAATATAAGTAATTCCTTTTTCAAAAAGTGTTTTCTTCTTCCGAATAAATGGTGAAAAAGTTCCAACAGAAAAGAATTCAACACCTTTAAAGTCGATGAGTTTTACTTATAATTTCTTCTAAAAATAGAAATTAAGAGAAATCCTTATATAATATTTTACAGTACAATTTCTCCAAAAAGCAGAAGCATTATAAAAGTGAAAATTATTTGTATTTTATTTTATATTTTACAAAAAATATATATATGAAGCGTTGGTATCAATATATATATACCTTAATGCTATCCTTAGGTATACAAGAAAGCTAAATAGAGAGAGAGAGAGAGAGAGAGAGAGAGAGAGAGAGAGAGAGAGAGAGAGCTAGAAAAACTAGTCTCAAAGTTTTTGCTCAAAAGAGTTAAGTGTGCAAAAATAAAATAAAAGAAAAAAAATCGTTTGTAATTTTTTTCAATTGTTTCACGACGAATCAAAACTCGATTATGTTCAAACAATACTTTTAGATCCGAGTTCTTCTCAGGAGGTGTGAACTTTTTTCAAAGAAAACAAAACAATACAACACCTTGGGTAAAACAAAACGCTGGATTATGTGTGAAACGTTACGAATCATCACATTTTCCGTTAAAAGTAAAACAAAATCAACAATGATAACGCACTCTTAAAAAGTTTTTTGCAGTCTGGAACAGAATGGTTAGAAAAAAATAAGTTCAGAAAAGAAAATCTCAATAAGAAAGCAGGAACTGTTCTTTTGTGTGTGTGAAGCATCAAAAAGGCTAAGAAAGTAATGAATTTTTGAAGTTTTTTCTTATTTTACGGATAAGAAAGGTTTGAAAGCCAAGTCCAAAGAAAAAGGAATGATCTATTCCCCATAGAAAAAAAAATTGACTGAGGTTCCCAAAATTCCAGGCCTCAATTGTATTTGTGGTTGGAAGGAAGTGCTCGCGGTTGGTTCAAAATTACGCCTACATTAACGCGGTTCGTCATAAGAAAATAATAAACTTACGTCATTTGACTGCCTAAATCAGGTCAGAACTCGGATTTTAACTTGGCTTTGAAGAGTGAAGAGAGAGAGTGTGGAATACACACATGCAATTCCTCTTATATGCTATTCAACGAAGACGTCGTGATCTTTCTCGGGGCTTAACCTATTTGTGGTTTATCATCAGTTTCCCTTATTATGTATGCAAACTAAATAGATCACTATCACAAAAGGAAAGGAACGTAGTGAACTAATATTCCTTACGCACGATACAGAAGAGAAATGATGAAAGATTCTCCGCAAGACAGAAAACTAAAATAACTAATTGTGTACACGTCTTTCCCCGTTTTCATTTCTATCTCATAACTGAGTAAACACCTGCGGTGATTATGGGGTATTTCATGAATGATCTGTTTTGCATTTTTGAGGTTGGAGTAGGAATTGGAGTTTATTTAGATGCAAACAGGGCGAAAGGTTAGGATGGTGTCACACATATTTTAGCCTTTGATTAATTGATTTTATAATTACGGAAGAGAATCTTAACAATAATTAGAGAAAATTCATTTTCTTAAAGTTCATCCTATGAATAGTTAATGCTTACTTTTATTTTTTGAAATATGCATGCAAAGAAAACTTTTTAAGTTTATTGATTCTTTTTTGTTATGTGATCAATGGGGAACAATTACTTTGGCATACTTTTATCTCCTATTTAATTGATCTTCCAACCTTTCGTAGAATACAATTAATTACAAGAGGTTGATATAGAGTTAAACTAGAGAACGTGTTAAAATTGAGGAAGTTTTATACACACAAAGCACAAATATCAAGGAAAGTCTTAAATTTCAAGATGATTTAAGGATAATTAATATACTATTGTTCAACTACTGTGGATTTAAACTATTTATTTATTAAATGTTTCAATAAATTAAAGGGAAAAATTTCTGCGAAAATTAAAAGTGTAAACATTTATGCCAAACTAATTGATTGAAATATAAAATTTACACGATAAGTAACATGAAAACATGTTCAAATGAATTTTCAAAACTATTTCAGCTTACAAAGTACTTAATACTTAAATAAGTAAATCTATATTCATAATATGTTTAATTTAATAAGAAAAATTCTCAAGAAAGAGTTGTTGAAGAATATTTTTGCTACGCAGAGTAAAGAAACTTAATTTGTGTGCCCTAAATAACATGGCTGTGGAACATTTAACTCATGTATACCCACAGATCTTACAAGATATTTTAAAAAAGAATATAAAACATTATAAAAAGAGAAAAGGGCATAAAGAATTATATGGAACTGAATAACTTTTTTTCAAGCATTTTTTAATGCATTTGTTTTATGTAGCATATACACTAGCCTCCAAAAGTTAAGGTACGTTAATTTTTGAAAATGAATGAACACGTAAAAACATAATTGTGCTTTTAACAGTTATTCATTAGATTTTATATAAATTTCAACATCAAGCCTGATTTGCGATTAGAGAACCATACGCTTTTTAAAAGTCTACAACTTGATTAAAAAATCCCAAATTTCTTTAAAAAAAATTAAAAAAAACAACGTTTTTTTTTAAACAAGGAATATCTCTACCCCTAATACACTTACGACACCGACTTTCCATATAGTATCAATTAAACTTCCAGACACTAGAACAGGAAGCGCGCAATGCTAAGAAATACAGCAACCTTTCTTCATATTCCTTTAATGACCTCGTTGAAGGAAAGTTGATCACGTGTCACTGAAGTACTCCCGAAGATGCTCCATTGTAGGGTTCTCCAAACTACACAGCTCTCCCCATAGTTTGCTTTGATTAATTACACTGTAAAATTTACAATATAAGTAAATTATGAAAACCAATTAGTATGCACAATAAATGATACACTTAATGAAGTTGAACATTTTAACTCTGTAATTAATATGAGGTTTATCCTAAAAACCTACAATAAGTAACATGCATAGATAATTCGTAAATGAATTAGCAAGCTGACTTATGATTAATGAGATTCATGTAGGTTTGTAACTTTCCTGTGTGTGTAATAAGTTTTTGTGTGTTTTATATCAAGTTTTCTGGTGGAATTTATCAGTAATATTCACTGTAAGTAGTCTGTAAAGTATTTTGCATTCCTTTTGGAGAATTCTTTTTATACAGATAAATAATTCCGAAAGAACGGGAAAAATTCATAAGTAGATTTACACTACTGATTAAAAAGCATGTTCTAGACAAAATTCTAGAAATAATGTATTAATTTTTTTAAATATTCATACACAGCAAATGAATCATTTTCATTTGAAACTTTGTAGTAAGGAATTCCACGTCACAATTAAGAGATGTTGAAATATCTTAATGTAACTGCTAAGTTTTCTTATTGAATGTTTGGTTTGTAATAATATGTATGAAATGCTTTTTCCTCAAATAGAATTGAAACCAAGCTTTTTTTTGTCTAAAGGGTTTAATATGATGCATAACAAAGTATGTACATATATAAATCAGACAAAAGATGATTTTCTCTTTGTAATTTTAAATTAAAATTATCTAAAAATTTATTTAAATCTGTATAAAATAATAGCTTCCACAACCCTTCAAAAAGCTCTCTTCATACACTTTGTTAAATTTATGTATCCATTGAATAAAAAGAAAACCCCTCTGAAACATCTGCTGACTCCTCCAAGGCTAAAGAGAACCTTTTTAAGTGTCGAAATTTGTCAAAAAATTCAATTTAAATATTTTCTGATAATTTTATAACCGGGATGGGGAAAGTTAAATCTGTCGAGGCTCAAAGTCCTCACTTTGGCATGATGTGAAATTTTGGAGAGTGGGGCACCGACTCAAGTGTCGTTCTCGGTACTGGAACATAGTTCGAAATTACGAGGTTGATCACCAATATTCTTTGCATTGCCTTAGAAGGTAGTGTGTTAATAAGTAATCAAGTAAATAAGTACAAGTTCTGTAGACGCGAATCTTATAATACCTATAGTTTTTTTCTCTGGAGGGGAAAATTGTATATATATATATATATATATAGTCTTATTCTCTATAAACAAGAGATAATATCCAACAATCACATTCGAAAAACACATAGACAGTAGGAAAATCACACAATGAAGGACACATGGGCAACCGAGATCAAAAATTATAAAATAGATGCTGCAGTATTATAAACATTGCTGACTTAGGACAGCTAATATATAAAATAATTTATATAAAAGTGGGGTTGAGCATGTTTTTTGGCCAGCCAACCTTCCCCCTTTATGTAAATAATACTGAGCAAAAACCTATTGAAAGTAATGGATAGGAATATCTAAGTCCTATATATATATAGGCAATGTTTATAATACTGCAGCATCTCTCCATTTTATAATTTTTAATCTAGTGTCCTTCATTGTATGATCTCTTTACTGTCTCTGTGTTTTTTTTCGAATGTGATTGATGAATGTTTATCTCTTGTTTATGGAGAATTAGACTACATATATATATAGTCTAATTCTCAACAACCGAGAGATGATCATTCATCAATCGGAATCGAAAAACACAGAGATAGTAAGAAAACCCCACAATGAAGCATGAGTAATCGAAATTTAAAAAACGAATGCTGCATTATTATAGACATTGCTAACTTATAGGACAGCTTATATATAAAATAATTTATATAAAAGTGGGATATGTGTGTGTGTGTGTGTGCTTATATATGTACACAGTTATATTTACATTTTAAACCAGTTTTAAGTTTTAAAACAGATCAAAATTTAAATGTGCATTGTGTATAATATGTGGGAAAGTATAATCTTTTTGAGGTTCTTTAGTTTCTCATCAAGGGCTACCCCATTGAAACAATTCATGATTATAGAATAATATCTGTGTATAAGGTTAGATATAAACAAACTTGTTACGTGTCATAGTATTTTGGAGAAAAATAGAAGGCAATATTTTGTCATAAACAACAAATTATGGTTCGTAAATGAATGTTCTATTTACATACAAAATATAAAATTGGTTTAAAATAGAATTGTTTTCTAATTGATTTCCAATATAATTCTTTAACTCAATTTACTTTCTTGCCTCCTAGTATGTTTTATATTCTAACTGAATAATGTATTTGTGTTGATGTAGGTAAGAAGATAAGCATAGTTATATTCTAAGCTATCCTTTTCAGAAAAGTTTAAAGAACTGGCTTAAATATATCCGTTATTATATAGTTTTAAGAGAACCATATAAATATTCATGCATAGCCATGTTTTTTCCCCTTTTTGCTACTTTAGATATTAAACGCGAATTATTTTTGATTATAATAATTTATACACTACTTGAAAGTCATCTTTCCATTTAGATTTTTTATTGTTTTTAAATTTTGAGTTTTAGTTGCATAGGCTGTTGACAATGATCTAGTTTTAAGCTTGAACAAAAACTTAATGAACTGGAGTAGAAGTGTAGACCGGAAAAACTTTTCAACAGGGACTAGCAACAGTAACTTGACAAAAGGCAATTAATTATATTACAAATAAGAGAAACTTACACATTAAATTTTGAAGCGATATATCTCAAACTCCTCTTCTGAATAAAGACAGTTAAAAAAAAGACAAAATAATCGACAATTTATTCTCTCAAAAATTCTTAAAGTTAGACATATTGTTATCAATGCAATATCAAGGAGCATTTTTTTATTTTTATTTAATTCTTTTGATTTTGATCTCTGCATTATTGGGGTTTATTACAAATTTGCATAGAATTAAAATGTAGGAGGAATGTAAATCTCCAAGGATCTAGTTTTTATTCATTTTATAAAGAGTTAAATTAAAATGAGCAAGAGATTTGATGAGAGTGCGATAGAGATTTACTTTTTTGCATATATATATATTTCTCAGTTTGAGACGCTGAGGATGAAATTTAAACTTTTACAGCTATTTAATTATCATACCTAAATGATACATGTTGATTCAGTCTAATTTTATTTTTAATCAACATCGAGAATATAATTTTTGACTAACATTAACATTATTTTCTTTCAAATAACCAGTTTTACAAGTGAGCAATTAAAATGTTATTGATTCAGACCGCACGCGCTTTGTCACAAATAGAATAGAAGTTTTTACTTATTTCTGGTTTATTTGGAAGGATATTTATTATAATAAAAAGAATCTGCGGGTATCGATACTCTGCTTTTAGAAAGGGTTAAATTAGCTAGATCTATTTTGCATGTGTAATATCTAGTTGTTGTTTTTTTCTTCTAAAAATAATGAATGGACATAAATTTAATTCTGTTTTTTTTTATTCTTATCTTTGTAAATTATCTTTAAAGGTAATCAAGGATGTGAACAAAATAAAACAAACACAAACTATGAGTATTTTTTTAAAACATTCGTGTCCATTTATGAATAATGTAACATATGGACAGTAAAGACGAAAGAGTAGGCCATTCAAACAATTATTAAAGGATAAAAATCAGTTAAATATGTCTATTTAATTCTTACTTTGGAATATTTTACATTTATTGATCTCTTTCGGTCTACTTTTTTTCCTTTTCAACCCACAGGAAAACTCAACCAAAGGGTCATTGTTCTGTATTGATGGGGGCATCCTTATTATTATTTCTGTTTAATTTTTAGGGATATATTTCCCCTTATGTGTATACGAGCGGTATCATAAAGTTTTACTTATTACTAAAAATTATCGAGAAAGAAACTAATTTTTATTTGTTGCTCTTAAGACTTCTTTACATAGTCACCATCCAAAGTTATACCTTTCTCCCAGCAATTCTTGATCTTTCGAAAGGGTCCTCTGTCGATCTCAGAAGATTGTGCCAAAAGTCATTGTTCTAACTTTTGGACATCTGTCATTAATGTTGTCGAATATCCGACCTCGCAATGGTTTCTTCAGTTCTTGAAATAAGAAAAAATTGCTTAGGGTGTGATTGAGAGAATAGAATGTACTTGGTCATACTTCATAGCTACTTTGTTTTGATTCGTCAACCTCTTCTCCAGATGAGTGATCAGATACACTAACAACATTAAGATAAACACCTTTTATGATCATATCGTGTCATTACTTGAACATAGCATTGCGCAATTTCTACAGCAATGTGCAGTAACATCCACTTGTGATATGACCCTGTTCTAGATAGTCTCTTAAGACGACATGGTACCCAAAAAATCAACAAACTATCGATATTTTTTATTTGCTTATATTATGCCTCGAATCATTATAAACATGCCTGCAAAAATTTAAAGCTTTACCTACATTTTTTATTATGTTATAGAACAAATTTTGTTGCTGGACAACAGACTAAACAAAGAAGTCACTCCCACTTTTCAGATCATCTGCTAGAAAAGTGCCTAGTAAAAAATTAATTAATTATTTTTCTACCTAGCGCAAAAATTACTGACATATGTAGAATTACATATGCAGTAACAAGTCATTTCAAGAAAGAATTGAGGCTGCGGTAGCCCAGTGGTCAAGGTATTGGATCATGGCAGGCATGTCATGAGTTTGAGCCCAGTACCACTAAAGACCCGCCCCTGTAGGGAAGCGATGCACGTTAAATCTGTCTAGAGCTGAAACGTCCTCCTGTTGGTGTGGTGTGGTAGTTAGGAGAGGGAGGTGCCAGCTCAGGGGTCGTCCACGTCACTTGACCATGTTTCAAAATTACGTGGTCTGTCGCCAAAAGCCCTCGTGTAGCTGAACTGTGCGACGTTAATATTCACTCACTCATTCAAGAAAGAATTGTGCAATGCATGTAAAAATTCTAATTTGTGTACTGTTTATAGAAGAGTAAATGGATATGGTTAAGATTTAAAGGTTGGAAGTGCTTTTTATATTATTATGAATGAAATTAAAACTTCACAACGGATTCCCCAAATCCAAATTACTTAATTTCATTTTGGTAACTCTGATAATTAAAAATCTAATTTGCAAGAATAGCAAAACTCTCTCAATTTTATATATTTGTTTTCGGTGTGTGTGTGTGTGATTTATATATATCCCATGTATGTGACATTCAAAGCAATTATTATTAAAATATTTTAAGATATTTATTTAAACAAATACACAAATACAATTCTTCAATATTTTGATGTATTTTACATATAAGTTATTATTTGATTTTAATTTTGCTTTCATTCGTGTACAATATTTAACATATGGAGGCTATTAAAATGAAATAAAAAAATATAAAGTTATAAAAATCTTTTGTATATGTTGGTTATCATTTAAGTTATAAAACTGAGCATGGAATTAGCTCTGAGATGTGTGTATCTATTTTTTCATAATTATTAAGGCAGGATTTTGTGAAATATAGATCTTTCATTTGTTTTCTTCTATATATTCATTATGCTGGTGTACTGTTTAATTGATCTATTTTTTTTTTGCAATTTCTTCTGATAAGTAGTTTTAAATAAGCTAATTAACATTTCATTAAAGTTTCTGACTATTCGATGAATATTATATCATGCCATTAAAAGGAATGAAAATTTCAAACTAATATTTCTCCACGTTGAAAATTTTTGATTATTTACTATCATTCAAAAACCTAAGACTTTTTTGATAATTAAAGTAGGTGTGTGAATTTTTTTATAAATGTTGTAAAATGTACGTTTTGTAAAACTGTGTATGTGTGTGTGGAATTAGCTCTAAGATGCGTAGTAATTTTATAAAAAAAAATTTAAAAAATCAAAACTATTACTTTTTTGAGAATTTTTATGTTTCTCAACCAAAAAATTAATATAAAATTAATGAGCAGCAGCATGAAAAAAAGACAGTTTTATGTAGTATGTTATAAGGTATTTTGAAAATTTTTTTTGAAAGAAAATATACACTGCTGTTTATTAAAAAATGCAACAACATAAACGAATATCAGCATTAAATAAACTTGGCAGCAAATATCAATTATAGGATGTTACATAAATAGTAAAGTTTCAGAACCACCACGCATGCGTGGCGCGCGCAGCGCCCTAAACAGATGCTGAAAGCGTATAAGTAGAGTGCTGTAGCGGGGCTTTAAAAAGAGTTAATGATTATTTGTTAGTGGCAAACGTTTAGTGAGACCCAAGTAGGCCTCCACAACAAAATAAGGAGAAATTCCAACAACTTAAGGAATTTGAATGGGGGAAGGAGGATTATTGGCCTTCGAGAAGGAGGATTTTCCTATCGCGCAATAGGAGTTTGTGTGCAGTGGAACAGTTCCACAGTGATGCGAGTTTGGAAGCAGTGGACCGACGAGCACTGAACAACTCGAAAAACTGGCAGTAGACGACAGAAGCTGACGTCAGTGCGGGACTATACACATCAGCTCCGCATGACGGCAAATGACAGTACAGCTTCCTCCAGGTAGTTGGCAGCACGTTGGTCTACTGCTACAGGTGTACTAATGTCGGCTTCGTCAATTCGTCGACGTCTGCTGCTTATACAGGATCCCCCTCACGGCAAACCATCGATGGATGCGTCTGCAATGGGCTCATGAGCACAGAGCCTGGAAAGCTGATTCACACCAAGTTTTCTTTTCAGATGAATCACGCTTTAATTTGTGGGACCATGATGGACGCATTTGTGTTAGACGCTATGCTGGTGAACGCTGCCTTCCAGAGTGCGTTATCGAACGACATAGTGGCCTAACACCCGGAGTTATGGTTTGGAGTGCAATTTCGTATCATGGACGAACCAATTTGCTACGAATTGACGGTAATCTCATTAACAACAGCCCGTTTGTTCCCTTCCTTTAAGGCATCCCTGGAGCTATCTTTCAGCAGGATAATGCACGCCCAAATGTTGCAAAGATTGTTCGAGACTTCTGTTCAGTCCAACACATGCAACTTCTTCCTTGGCCTGCTTATTCGCCGGATATGTCATCTATTGAGCACGTGTGGGATTTGGTTGGTCGGCGTCTCCCTCGTGATCCACGTCCCGCAGCTTCAAAAGACGAACTTTTGTTGCTCATACAAGCAATGTGGAATTCTCGTCCACAAGCAGACATTCAAAATCTGTTTGACTCCATGCCATTTTGTATAGCAGTACTTATTGCAGCGCGGGGTGGCTACACCAAATGCTGATTTTGGACGCTTAGTATTGTTTTTTTTTTTGCTTTGAAATTTTCGTCATTTATTTGTACTAATACAAGTCGTATGTGCATTAAATTTCATTTAATTTTGATGATTCCTTCATGGTGTTGCATTTTTAAAACAGTAGTTTATATATAAAAGTTAATAATACTCTACTAGAGAAACATAAATCAATGCAATATTAAAAAAAAATGAAAACCTAGTAAACAGATTAGAATTTTAAGAAATATGCATGCTGCAGAGTATTATAAACATTGCTGTCTTGGGACAGCTCTTACATAAAAATAATTTATATAAAAGTGGGATTTAACAAGTGTTTTGGTTAGCCAGCCTCCCCTCTTTCTATTTATAACACTGAGCGAAATCCTATTGAAAATAATGTATAGAATTTCTAAATTCATTACAAGAAAAAGGTAACTTATCAAAATTTGCGCTCAAAAACGCATAGCCCGCACTAAATCTGAGTACAATAAAGAAGTTACTGCCAGATTCTGAAGATACACACACACACACTGATGTACATGCAAAATTTACAGAAATTTATTTTTTTACTTGTGTATGAATCCCCGCCTCAAAGCACACAACACAATCTCAAATTCTGCACCCAAGAGAACAAAATAGGTGGGAACCCCTTGTGAGAAATTCAACTCAACGTATGAACAATAACTTCTCACATTTCCTATTTTAAATAATGGTTTACATCATGAATAGAAAAGAAGAATAAAAGAATACCAAGACTTATTTCCGCAATTTTAAGTTAAGGGTATTGTTTTCAAAATGAATAAATATACAATTTTTTTAGTATTTTTGAACCAAAAAAGAATAATAAAAAGAGTACCTGGTCACACACTTTTGATGGAAAATCTGCCTTTTAATTAAGATTCCCACACATTTATTATTTTTGTTGTTATTCTCTCACCACAATGTTTACCCATTTCCCTTAAATTATAACTTCTAACGTAGAAATTTTGCAAATTAAAGTGATTAATACGAATCTTCCCTAAGACGTGTTCTACATTATTTCTGAGGTCTACAACCTCATATAAAGGGTGAAAATTTTTAAAAAGTTTTAAAAATGAAAACTAATAATTTTTAACTTATTATTTCTGTAGATGACTGCCCTCGCTTTTTTTTTAATTTTCTCGAATAGTAAACTATTTAAGATAAACACTAGAATTATTGATTGTCAAGATGAAAAATACTATTTAATTTTTTTAAAAAAAATCATTATTTTAAATTCATTATTTTTGTAAAGGATCTTGCTTTCTGAATTGCACAATGATTTATTTTCGATTTAGGAATAATTTTTGAAAGCGACGAGAAAGGGGTATTGAAATTAATTATGTTTTCGAAATTTTTGACATGAACAATTTATTTCAAGCAATTTGATTTTGGGAAATACTCAAGAAAATAGCACAAGAGCTTAGGAATAAAATTAGGTTTTATGGCTAGAAATAATACTTTTTTAGGAAGGCCTTCATTTTTATGGATAATTTTTGTTGTGTTTGATTTTTAAAAAACATTTTTTGTAGATCTTTTGTTGAGTATTCATCTTGCAAATTAAGCTACCTAATAGATATTTTTAATATACTTCTTCCCCCAAACATTAATGAATTTTATGGACAGCTGCAGTAAAAAAAAGTGCCTCTAATTTAAATACTTGAATTCAATTGTTTTGAAAAATTCAATGCTGTTTTTTTAAAAAAAAAATTGAACTTAACACATAATAGGAAATATTTCCACTTAGATAGAATTAAATTGAAGACGATTTTGTGTTAACGGTAAGAAAATACTGTCTTAGTTTAATATCCATTCAAATTATGTTAAAATTCAAATGGAAAGGAAGTCAGTGTCAAACTTCAAGATTTTAGATTAGACAACGCAAAATATAAATTTTATCTAAATGTTAAATGTAACTAATACAACACTTGTTTATTTTTTGGATTTGTATTTGGTAAGAAATAAAAAAGTACTTATTTTTACAATTTTGAATGAATAAAAAAAGTAATTAAAAAACCTAAATCAATTTCAGAGAGAAGGAAGTAATATTAAAAGAAAGAGAATTTCTACATACAAGTTGCCTATGATTTTAAAATACAATTACTGATGAATTAGTAAAAAATTTTTATAGAACATTTTATTTGTGATGCCATAGAATATCTGTATGTAAGTGAAGCTGTGTGCGAGAGCAAAGCGGTATGTGTAAGCATATATATTATAGTTTTTCTATAAATAATAATTGATTAGCAAATGAAATACATTCGATTTGCAAATTTATTTACAATTATTATTACTGATAATTCAAGAACAGGATATATTAAAGAAGTGGTTTATGAAAATTATATGTAAAGTACACATGTAATATGGCTTCGAAATCTGCGCTATATGAAGAGTCACTTTAAGACATAAAGTGACTCTTAAAAGTTAAAAATAAAGCTTGATAATATATATATAATCAATGTAAAGTAAAATTACGTACAAAAAAGAAAAAATACAGTAAAATAATAATATAGTAAGGTAATATATAATATATACTGAGTACTTAGATAATATATGGCTAAATTAGTAAAATGTGTTAAAATATAAAATGAATACTTTTTTTCAAAAAATTATGCATCCAAAAATGTTATATTTAGGTGATACAGGGAGTTGTTTAGATCACAGTCGGTGACATCTCCTTGTGGCTTAAGAGCAGTCAGTAGGGTAAACCCCTTTTAAAAATCGATTTTGAGTTTTTGTTTTTTCAGAAATCCACAGATCAAGACCTTTCCAATGATATAGCATACAAGCCATTACATGAATTAGAAGTATTTTAAAATGATTTTTAAAAAATAATCTATTGATTTACCACGCCCATTTTGACAAATAGAAATGTAAACATTGCCTTTTTAAAACTGGGGAAAAGTTGCAAAGCCTCGATTAATTTTTATTTTTTAATACCCAAATTAACTTTACATAATTGTATAACTGCAACTGTTAGATTTGCTAAAAACCTATGGAGGCAATTTCAGATTTTCATGTGGGTTTTAGTAAATGTTATACTTAAAATGTAGGCATTTTTTACTGAAATTTAGGTCTGTTCGTTAGTTTAAATTCATTTTTAATTAGTTATTATTACTGATTACTAAATCTTCGCGTGTTTAAGTAAAGCGTTAAAAGAAAAAAAAATTAGGTTATATGATTGTGACCAGAGGTGAGAAATACATACGTAATGAATCTTAATTTTATAACTGAATAAAGAATAATGAAGATAATTTGTGATGGAAAAAAATAAATAGGATAATACTTTTACAAGGTAAGATTTTTTATAAAAATTGTTTTCTAAATGTTTTTATTAAAATTGTATAAATGTACTCTGTTTCTTAAATGTAATTGTGTATACTGAAGTGACATTTTTGAAATATTCTTAAGCAGATATAAGAAAAAATGACAATTTTCAATAAATTCATAATAATCATATTTGCTCGCTCAACTAAAAGTTTGTTTTTGAAAAAATTAATTAATATATTTAAAAAATTCACTTCAGTATAATTATAAATGTATAATTAATACATATAGTCAGTCTTGAGTTCATATATTTAATAGTTTCTGAGATAAAAGTATGAGATGATACATCAAGTGTGATGTTTGTTGCCTTTGCGAGAAGCTTGTTACATACATAAAAATACATAAATTTCATGTTTAAAAACATAAAAATTAATTTATTTTAGCTGTTTTAGAAAACATTTGTCCAGTTTAGAGTAATTTTGAAGTTTAAACCTTAGAAAATGTCTGCAACAACAAAACCTAATGATAACTTTACAAAATCCCAGCGAAAACTTTCAAAATGTCGTATATATATATATATATATATATATATATATATATATAATCAGGTATTTTTAAATACCATCTCAAATTCATACAAAAACCATATTGATACATTTTCACATTATATTTATGTTGCTTTATGATCAAATTTGATATCTGTAAAGCATGAAAGCTACCAATTCTTCAAAAATTGATACAGAATTGAGAAAATTGATGTAATACTAGAAATTATCTCGTTAAAAAAAACTAAAAAATGCTATTCTGGGCAATTTAAGACTTTTTTGCTTACTATTTTATGCAAAATAAATTGCAAAGATGCTAATGTTCAATAAAATGGGACAAATACATGTTGCAATTCATTATTTTTGTGATAAAGTGGCACTTTATAGTGAAAATTCAATTTTCTAAAAACTGATATTTTTAAAACTGTATTCATGTTTTTCTCAGAATATAATGTATGAATGTAACGAATTCCCCCCTCATGTTACTTATATGTAACTATATATATTCATGTGAGGTTTTTGGGGATTTTCTCAAAATATTTGACTGGAGTCCATATATCGTGACAAAAAATGTCAATTTTTTCAAAATTCATAGTGATATTTTTATGTTACATGTTTTTGAGAAAACTAAACAATATATTTTAAATATTTCACTTAATTGCAAATATTAATGTTTATTTATTGTTCAGATAAGTTTTTAAGCTTTAATATTTCAAAAGTTTTTCAATAATAGGTAACTAACAACAACTCAGGTGTGTAATGCTTTTTGTCGTTGCGAGAAGTTTGTTACATGCATAAAAATACACCAATTTCATATTTAAAAACATAAAAACAGTTTTATTTTTGACTTTTTTAGAAATCCTTTGTACAGTTTAGAGAAAATTTTGAATTTTGAAACTTTTAGAAATTGTGTTTGCATGGAAACATACAAATCCATAGTTAAATTTTTCTAACGTCGTAAAAAATCACATATTCCCAAATCATGACTTTTACATATTGACATATTTGACATATATTGACATTTGACATATTACATATTGACATATTTTTGATGTTATAAGGTCAAATTTGATATTTATAATGCATTGAAGTTAAAAATTCTTCACAGATTGTTATATAATTTGTGAAAATTGATGCAAAATGCTAAAAAAAATCTCGTTGAACAAAAACTGAAAATTACTATATATGTATTTTCTGAACATTTTAAGGCGTTTTTGTTTCATATTTTATGTTCAAAAAATTAAAATGATACTAATGTTTAATAAAATAGGGCAAATACATGTTGTAATTCATTATTTTTGTAATTAAGTGCCTTTTTACATTTAAAATGCAATTACCTTAAAATGATTGTTTTAAAAGTGCGTGTACCTTTTTAATAGAAAATAATGAATGAAACTACTTGCAATTTTTACTACACATAAATAATATGCAACTGTATATAATGGAGCTACTTTCTTGGAAATATTCCTAAAATATTTTGCTCAGAAGCAGTTATCGTAAAAAACTTTTTCACAAATTTCAAAGCGATACTTTTACGATGAATTTTTTTGAAAAAAAGTAAACAATATATTTGAAACATTTTACCATTATTTAAATAAAAAAGCCTAATTATTATACAGCCAAAATTTGAAGTTTTTATATTTAACAATTTCTGAGAAACAGGTTCCTAAAATGACTCAATTGAACATTGTCGGTATAGGGCCTACAGACTACTCTTAAGATATTATTTTCTTGCAGGTTTTTGTAAGAACCATGCACTGCTATACGTATTTAGAGCAAATGCATATTCACATAACGTTGGACAAGCATTGACTTCAAGCAAGGTCTCTTCTCCAGATCATTTGTTGTAACTTGAAATGTTTGATGAAAGCTTTGATATTTAAAAATATCCAATAATTATGCATCTACAAAATGTGGTTGCTGTGAAACCATTCTTTTGTATATACACTGCTGGCGACACAAAATGCAACACCAAGAAAGACCAGAGATGTCACAGCGAAATTTATCTGGCAGATAACATGATTACAAAGGATTACTATTACGGCCTTCTGTGACGTGACGATGATAAAAAAATCAGTAGTTAGTGTAGCCGCCATAATTTGCTAGCACACTTCGGCATAGAATTAAAGAGGCTTTGGATGTATCCTTGGGGTACAAGAGCTCATGCGGCTTCCACATATTGCCAAAGTTCATCTGATGTAACAGTGAGTGGTGTATCCTAAGTCAGTCTTTGTGCATACATGGACCACACGTTTTCGATTGGTGATAGATCGAGAGAACAAGCTGGCCAAGGAAGCAATTCAATCTGATGGGTAAAGAAAAATTCTTGAACAGTGCGTGCCACATGTGGACGCGCATTATTCTGTTCAAATATGGCTAATGACAAGCGCTGAATTTATGGAGGACCACGGTCTGCAACACTTCTGAGATGTAGTGCTGGCTGTTCAGAGTACCGGCATTGCGTACTAGAGGGGCGTGGCAGTGAAAGCCAATACCACCCCAAATCATGATACCGGGTGCAGGACCAGTGTGGTGATGCATAACGCAATAGTTAAACGGCCTCTCACCACAGTGTCTCTCAACTTGAATATCACCATCGTGATGTTGCAGGCAGAAGCGGGACTCATTAGTAAACGAAAAATCGTTCCATTCCGCTTTCCATGTACGCCTGTGGCTTTCAGTCAAGGGTGAACGAAGTAATGGACCTTTTGTGGACTTTCCACTTTGCTGCAAACGGCGTCGAATGGTACGAGTGGACACCAAACGACGCGTAACAACGGAATCTGTTGTGATATGGTTCGTGTGGGACTGCGCGTTCTGTCACTTCCATGGGCACAATCCGCCTGTTGGACTGCTTGACATTAAACAAAGGCAGACTTAAACTTACAGCCCATTGGCAGAAAACTCATAGTACTTGATCGAATTTATTATTTGTTATGTATCAATTCGGGTTTTTTTTAAAATTACGTCGTTCTAGAACTGTATAGATTATGAGTTATAGTACATCCTTCCCTTAATTTCCAAGCCATGCTACGTGAGGACATTGGAGATCATTTTAAGTTACGAATGTTATGAGTAAACATTTTTGGTGGAACCAGAGCTACTCGAACTCATACTTTAGCTATGATAAGAATCAATTCTCATGAGCTTACAACCGTGATCACTGGAATATCGAGACCCTTTATTATGTATTGGATTCAGTAATCAAGAAAACGACGCAATCTAGAATTTAAATATTAAACAAAACTACAAAACATTTTCAAGAAATTAGTCTAAACTAAATTGATAAATAAATCGTATTTTTTTCGATTAACAATTATACACATTACTCATCGTTTGAAAATGTCAGCATTATTACATTCAATAAATTGAATGAATTGATTATCCAAACGCAATTATAAGAAATACTTGAAATTGTAGGAATTAGTAAAGCAAACAAGTGTATTCTTTTAAGAGAAAAAAAAGACAATATGTCAGGAATTTAAATTATTATATAACAATCTACGTAAGAGAATTTTTTAATAGTTAGTTTACTGCGCATTAGTAATCAAAATGAAAAAAATTTAAAATTTAGTACAATTTCTTGAAAGTACGGAACGGGAAAAAAGGCTAATGCATTCAAATAAAGATGTAAATTATTAGTATCGATTACGTAAACATACAAGTGTGTGTGATATGCATTTAAAAGAGAATGGTTTGAAAGCGTACGTGTAAACTCTCCCGTGCGAAAATTAGAAAGAAAGGGTTTTGGTATAATTTTTTCCTGGGTACCTGGACACGTGGGTATACTCGGTAATGAACAGGCTGATAACGCTGTCTGTTACCAGGATTTAAAAACTTCTATACAGAACTATATCCATCATATATGGCAAGAGACTTGGGATCAACAGATCCTCAACAAACTACATAGCATTCATCCTTCCACTGCTCATTGGGCAGCACTGCCAGTACGAAGACATTATGTCCGCTTGACTCGACTTCATATTGGACACACCCGTCTAACTCATAGAAATTTGCTGCTAGGAGAGGGTCCCTCAGTATGCGACTTTTGTCAATATGACCTTTCCATTTTACACATTTTAATAGAATGTCCAAAATATTCATCTAAAAGAAACACCTTTTTTAAAACTAAGCTGTTAACTTTGACTGATTTGGTTGGGGAAACTCCCCATCCAAACCTTTTTGCATTTTTATACTCTATTGATGTTTTACATGAAATATAATTTTCTTAAGGATTTTACCAGGGTTCTTAAGGATTATACCATTTGACTATAAAATTTTACATTTATGCATTTTTAAATACTTTGCTCAATTCTATATTTTTCTTCTGACATTTTAAAATACATTTATCTGTTTATGTATATATGTATATGTATATATATAGTGTGTATATATTTTTAAAATTTTAATATACTAACAAATGTGTGGCACAGTATAGCCAAACTTGGCTCTTGCACCATAGAAAAATTAATCAATCAATCAATCCCCCGTTTCGTTGGTCTATACACCACATCGACTTTCGTAGGGATTTCTTTTTGCAACTTTCGGTGAAATTCAAAAGAAAACAGTAAAAGGAAATAATCGGCAATGTGTTTGGGTAATGGAATGAAGAGGCAAATCATCAAGATACTTGAGACAGGATAGTCTCAAATATAGATTGCTAGAGAAGTTAATGTAACTATTAGTACTTGTACAACTCATAGAAACAGTTTAATTTTTCTAGAACTGTAGAGAAAACGTCTGGAAAAGATCCTCTAAGAGCTAAGATAACCAATAAAGATTGATATTTGTCCATTATAGTTAGGTATATCAAGAGTGGAATATCTTACTTGTCTGGAGAACATGTGCCTGTTGGACCCAAGTTTTAAAGGTATTTTTAAAAGATTACACATGAGAGGTCTGTTTGCAGAATCATTTTCTGTTTGTGCACCGCACACTTTTGCGTACAGATCTGTTTAGTATGGTCAGAGAACATTGATTTTGAAAACAGGATCAGTAAAAGACTGTTCTGTTCACTGATGAGTCCAAATTCACTGATTCCTTATGTATCTTTGCCTAGAGAGCACCAAGTACCTGCTATATATCCTAAAATATCTGAAGAAACCAGTATGATAGTTGAGATATTGATGTTAAGCAGGCATCATGTTGAATGTGTACAGAGAGACTTCCCTCTCCTTAAGGTATCCGAACACGTTCAGAGTAATTTTTGACAAAATAACATATTTAAACATATAAAAGCTTTTTTAGGATTCAATATCAATAAATACTAATATTTAATCAACAATATTTAAAATAAATTGCCGGAATTTCATAAAAATCACAATTATATGTGAAATTTTAGCAATATTTTTGTAAAACTTCAAAGCAATTAGAGAAAAAAGTAATAAACTTATATTAGTAAAAGAATTACCAAAACAATCTAGAGGCATTTATCTAGATAATGTACTAAAATTTTAATGTTATATTAAAATTTGAAACTTTTAGAGACGTTTGAGTAAACGTTATAAGAAAAATAACGCCTTTATGAGACCATTATTTAAATAACATGCCCTAACTCAAATAATATTCATACTATAAGAAATATTTTAATACATTCTCTAGAAAATAGCAAAAGTATCAGGTGCAAAAAGTTTTATAGAAATACATTTGCAATATTTTGTGTGATCAGACTCGCCATGATAGATTTCGAACAATTTAAATGCCCACTTCTGGTAAATTAAAGACCCACTTCCGGTTTTTCTAACTTAATAAAATTGATTGTAACTTGGCCTCTAAGAAACATAGAATCAAAACAAAGTATGTTTTGTAAAGCCAAAATATAGATGTATGAAATAAAATAGAAAACAAAAATATCGGTCTTGTCCGAATTGGGTCATTTTCAACGGGTTCGGACACCTTAATAGTCTGTGTGATTGTGGTGAGGTAAGAGAGTGAAATCTCTGAAGCCTATGTTTCCATTCTCTGAAGAAGGTATTTATTTCCTTTTTATGGAAAAAGGGGTTCTTGTAGCCAATATATTTTTAGAAAGCGAGGATATTCGCTAGCTGTTTTTCTTTCAAGGTTCTTTGCTAATGTAGGGATTAGTTTCCTACAAGTCCAACCGTAAAACTTTCTCATCTCCCACTTTCTTTCCAGGAACATAAAACATAACTCTATTAAATTAATTTGGATGACTTTTCCACAAAGACAATTAACTGTAACTATGCATTCATATAAATTAAGATTGATTGGTAAATACAATCTACGACAATAGTACAATTACAAGTTACTCCATCAAAAGCAGAACAGATTGTCAGTCTATTTACAAATTGATAAAAAATCGTTATCGTGTTACTTATTAATTAGCTGTACTACTCTGTACTCGTAAACAGCAGAAGCAAAAGTTTTTTTGCTTAATTATTAATTTTTAAGCCACTTTTTCTGCTACTTTAAAAATTTTGCATGCTTGTCGTTGGAAAATAGTGACACCTCATATCGATCTCGGTAACAGCACATGAAGACATCTTTGAGAGAAGGATTCTTTTTTGGCAAGACATCACTTGGATCACCGAAGATTGAGCTTTCAAAACCCTTTCTAGTAATGATTTTACTATACTTAAACATTTTTACCGCATTTTTCAGACGTTAACATACAACATTCGAAAAGTATATAGAAATAATAGTACAAATATTTACCGAGTAATTAATTACCACCTTACCATCTGCTTGCGACTGACTGAAAGTCAAAATAATTTGGTGGACTGCCGAGAGAGAGAAGTGTCTCAATATCTATAGTGAACTAGACATGACACATGACAACGGCTAATTACGTAAAAGGAAAGCAAGACGTCAAACATATTTGTTGCTAGTGATAATCTCTGGCTTTCAGTCCTTATGATGTGTAAATTTTCTTAAGGTATCCGACTACGCTCGGAACAGTGATTTTGTAAAAGCGTACAAACGAATATTTTTTTAATATTTGGTGTCACTTAGATTACAATACACGCATAAAATTGCTTTAAGAATATTATTACAATAAAAAATTATTTTCATGCAATATTTTGGCAAAAAATGAACTTAGAATCACCCCGTTTCAAAACTTTCTTCTTTTTTGAACAATGCCTCTATAACAATGATATTTTGCTTATACATAGCTAAGACTCCTCCAGAGAGCCTGAACTAGGATTTTTGAAAAAATCAAAATATTTTCTGAGTTGTTACCAATTAAAATAACTATCGGTATTTTTTTGTTAAAATTTTAAGTTAATTTTTTGCCAAAATATTGCATTAAAATAATTTTTTATTGTAATAATGTTCTTAAAACGATTTTGTACGTGTATTCTAATTTGATTGACACTAAATATTTTTTTAAATATTCGTTTGTAGGCTTTTGCAAAATCATGGATCTGAACGAAGTCGGATACCTTAAAAATCTGACTTCAAGAACCATTTCTTTCAATAGAAATGAAAAATATGTTTCCTATTTATTAAGGTTTATTTATTAAAGTTCAAAAAAAAAGTAAATTTGAAAAAATTACAAAATATTGATAATTTTGGCTTTTTGTATGAACAAACAACATTTTGATTTTACATAGGATTTAATTGTTTTCTCTGCTTCTCGTATTCCCAACTAAACACATCATTAATCATCCTAAAAACAACATTATTGGTCAGTGATCGAAAAACATCTGTAATTGCGTCATCTCTCTTTCAAGTTTGTAGTGATGTATGACTCCGATACAGATCGTTAAATCATCCTCATCACACCTACGTGATGGAACGCTTGGACTAAAAGATTTCGTAAAGTATATAGTGTTGAAGCATGAAATGGGACATCATCAGAACAACTCTTTTTATTCAATTCTTACTATTAGCTTACACTCTCCCTATATATATATATATATATATATATATATATATATATATATATATATATATATCTTGTTCAAATTTTCAATCGTTAATAAAATATACTTTATATTCATCCATTCAAGTTCAAATGCATTTTTTTAAACTTGTAGCGGATGACGCTTGATGTTAATGGAGTTTTTTCAAATATTAATTCATTAATTAAATTTAATTTATGAATAAATAGTAACAAACAAAAATAATAGTCCAACACTATATATTAAAAGAAAAATCGCTCTTTGTGTCCCTGTAGCGCAATGGATAGCACGTTGGACTTCTAATCCAAAAATCGTGGGTTCGAATCCCACCTGGAGTAGCCTAATTTCTAAGAAGGCTATTTACTTTTACTATACTATTTTATTGGAAGAATTAAATTTAATTAATGAATAAATAGAGTAACGAACAAAAATAACAGTCCAACACCATATATACAAAGGAAAATTGAAAATTCCAAGGAAAATCGCTTTTTCTATTTTGCCACTTAATATTGTGATTCTGCCATATGTATATTCATATTTATATTAATTGCAATTATTTAATAAAATGTAACTAAAATAAATTTTTTCTTTGTTCACCTAAGTAGGAATTGACTTAATTTTTTTTATATTACTTGTTTACAGCAATACCTAAATTTTATCAAAAGTCTGACTTTAAAGCACCTTTTCTTGAAAAAAAATATTGGATAATTTATAAGCTACATGCTTAGTAATAAGTGCACACAGAAAGTGTTAAGATATTCGAAATGTGAAATTATTTAATTATTTAAATTTTGCTTATTAAGGGTGAAAAAAATTAAATCAAACGAAGTTATAAAATATTGCTGATTTTACGAAAAAAAAAGTGTGTTTCAAATTTTTTTCACAAAGAATAAATATTTTGAATTTACAGGTATTAATTTTTTCTCACTCCTTATATTTAGAACAAAAGCGTTATGATAGGGGTAGATAAATTTAAAAAATTGTCCAAAATTAGTGAAATTTTTCCAAAACTTGAAGTGGGATGCGTAAGGGAAAGATATTTTTTTTATCTGGAAATTTTTACTTAGCTAAACGAAAAACAACTTTCTATCGCATAATAATTGAAAAAAAAAACATTTTTCAGATCATTCTAATATACATACTGAATTTTCTTAAATTATGTCCAGCACTTCTACAAATTCTCCTAAGTTCGAACACCATTGTAGAGAGAATATGTAATTTAGGTATTTCATAGTGCAAATTTGTGAAAACAACTGATTTTACTTTACTTTTCTTGATAAAATTCATAAAAATGATGAAAACTTCAGAAAATAATTGACAGAATTTATATACAGTTAAATTCTTTCAACAAAATGGAATGAATTATTTTGCTTTTATACTTAATATTTTATTTTAATAATGTATAATAAAAGACATCTCATTTTTTATTTTTTTTCTACTACTACTGTGCGTTATTTTAATATTAAGTTACCTTTTATGCTATTTCTGCTCTGTGGTGACGAACATCATAAGTAATAAATTTATTTTTAAAACTATCATATATATATATATATATATATATATATATATATATATATTGTGAATATAAAATTTTGAAAATAAAACATCTCTTGAAAAAATAAAACATAAATATTACAATAATTATCGTTATTCTCAAATGTTTCAGTAATTCATTTTATACACTCATTTTTTCTAATTTTTTTCATAAAGCAGGGGAAAAAATAAGGGCAATTATCCATTAAGCCTTAGTTGAAATGTTTCGCAGAACAAAAGCATGAAAAACGAAAGAAAAGAGTTGTGCTGAAATGTAAATTGTAATTGCATCACATTTCAAATAATTATTATTTAAATTAATGAGCGGAATTTGTACACAGGTTGATTTCCTAAAATTTCTGTTAATTTAATAGAAAACTGACACCTGCTTTCCGACGTGATCTACCACATTCTTTTGTATAATACACAAGCAAGAATGCCTTGCACCAAATAATTTTTTGCGTTTGTTTCTTCAGAAGTAAATTACTATTTTCCATGTCTCACGGGAATTTGATGCTCGACTAGGGATAATTATCTTCTCACCATTCCCATCGAGAAAGAAAATTTTTCTTAGTATTTTCTTCACATTTTGGAGTTTTTTTTCACAGACTAGTGCATATGCATAAGATATACTTTTTTTAACAGTTTAACAGCCCCCCCCCCCTCCTCTTTTTCCCAAATCTGCTACCAGCGGTTCCACTTTTCGCTTGAAGTCCACGCAAGTGTTTCCTCTTTTTTTTTCTATTCTTAGATGCGGTTATCTCCCTCTTTCAAGCATTTTTCTTCCTTTTTTTTTAATCTGCTTAATTTCCCTATTTGCTTCAAGGTGACATTATAGACGTCGGTCACTCAAACGGTGACTCAATGCTGACCTAACCATGTACTGTTAAAAAAAACAGCTCATTAAAATTTCAGAAACGCCGAATTTTAGTGGTTTAAACTGAACTCTAGATCATGGATTTCAGAGAATCTCTCGCTAAGTTTTCATATTTTTTTTTGCAAGAACTGATGATTTGCATATTCTGGTTTCTTAAAATGACATACTATGATTAAATTCAGTGACAGATTAAAGCACTCATGGCAGTTTTTTAATGAAAGCCTTCGAAAACGTTTTCATGCTGGGGATTTAATAAATATTGAGATTTTTTTGGCTTTACACACACAAATGAAATTTTTACTGTTATTGTGTTATTGAACTATTTATATATATATATATTAAAATTTCATTTTTCATTTTTTATGTATCTACATCTTTGTTGTTCTCATAAGCATGCTCATTAAACACATGAAATTATTTGGATTCAATTTCTCGAAACTAATTACAAGCAAAATTTAAAGCTATTTTAAGTTTAAGAGTAAACGTTTATTTTTCAAGAAATAAGTTAAGTGAAAATAAAATGAGAAAGACACTGGAGTTTTCCTTACAATGGAATAAGAACAAATTTTACAAAATATGGAGTTTGCCTTTTTCTTTCTTTGACTCCTCTCAAGTTGGGGTTCAATGAAGTAATATAATGAGAGGCCCATATTTATGTAAGTATGACATGTTTTCCCGCAAATTCTCTCAAATCAGTTCTAACTTTCTTACTGAAAAAAATTTTCTTGAAAACTTTTGTCACAAAATTAGAAAATAGCACTAGATACAGAAATACATTCCAAGCATGCCTTTTTAAAATTTACATTACTTCTAGTCACGAGTTTAAGTTGTTGTTTCGAAATATTTGAGAACATTTGACTGAAAAGAAATTACAACATTTTTTTTTCTCTTTTATTACCGTAACCTATTACTTTATTATGGTTTTTTAGTTATACTTTTCCATTATTATTGAAGTTAACTTCTTATGGCATGGTAGGGATAAATTTCCGTTACGCTTTACCAGTTACGGTTAGCGAGGAATGTAAGGTAGAAATGAATAAGGTTCCATTTTTAAAAATGCCATCTGATTCATACTATCTATCTCAGACAAAAAATAATTACAGAATCGTAAAGATCATTTTTTTCACCACGGTAAGGTATATATTTTTTTTTAACAAAATAACGATGTTTTCTATTTTTTACGATTTTTTTTAAATGAGGCAAAATTGATACGCTTTTATAAAAATGGTTTCTAAATCATTCCCTTTAAGTTTCCTTTCGAGTTAATGAATAAATATTTTATTCTAAACAAGTTCATGCTTTTCTCTTTTAGAATCAGTCATAAAAAAAGAAAAGAAAAAATGAAGAATCTTTTTTTTTGCGATTTTTCAAAAAATACTCAAAATTTTAATTAAATATTTAATAACTTCATTATTTATACAAATAATCTAACGAAACCTTTTTCCATATGTAGAATAGTACATATTATCCGTAATCTGTTCAAAGATTAAAAATTACGGCTTTTAAAATTTCTTTTGTGTTTTTCGTCTATTAGCCCTGAGCTAGCACCCACTCCCCTCTTCTCATTCAACAGCAGCTTTAACAAGCCTTTCCTCTTTTAGCTTTGCAATACGTACTTTGTTTGGTTTTTACGTTACCTAGAAGTCAAATTATAATCAATTTTATGAATTAAAAAAATCGGAAGTGAGTCTTTAATCTACCCGAAGTAGGCATTTAAATGGTTCAAAATCTGTCAAAAATTAGTTTAAGAAGAGTTAGTAGGATATACAGTTTTAAAATTATTTTAAGGAAATAATACAAATAATCTATTGTTTTAAAATTTAGTGGCAACACAACATTTCTTCCAATAGTTTGACAATAAAAGATTGTGTTTACTAAATTTTCAATCGAAATGGACAAAAAATTATAATTGTAGCAGTATATATTACTCCAAACAAAAAGTTGGATGACATTATCGAGTTCCTTCATCGATCATTATTACCATACACATCAAGAGGTTCTGCTTTAATTAATAAATATTATGATAAAATAATTATAATTTTAAGTGGAAATTTTAATGTCAATTTTGCTTTAGACAAATCTCTACGATTGATTGAATTTTTTAAAGACAATTTCACCTTATCTCTAAAAGGCAACAGAATAATATCAACGACAAAATCAAATACTACGATTGATGCAATCTTTTCGAGATACTTAAGTGATATTAAGTGAAAAACCTACATTTCTTGCTTTAGTTACCACAAGCCTTTGATAACAAAAGTATGTACTGAAGCACCCATAAGCATAATGGTAATAGATATGTAATAATGATACTTTTCTCAAAATACATACAATAAAATTTTTTTTAGTATTATGTATTGAAAATGAAAATTTTGTCTATACTTATACCTTTTCCATCCTAATTATTTTTTTAAATACAGTTTGAAATAATAATGATAAAAATAAATTTGTTAATTATATATAAGATTACTTCAAAAAATAAAACTTTATTATACAATTCAATACATGTAAGCCAAAGAAGTTAACTTCTAACGCGTGTTCACACTGATACATGTTTTTTTTAATTTATAGAATTTTTTTGAAATATAGGACTTTCAGAATACAGGTTGAAGCAATGTGTAAAAACACGCGAACTCTTTCACCACCTCAAAATAATGGATTCTATTTAAACGAAAAAGTAAAAAATACGAATTTATATAATACCAAAGTTTTTTATATAATATGCTAAAGAGAGACAAAATTTACAATAAATATTATCTAAAAATCTACTCAGTAAAACAATAAAGGAGCATAGACTTTTAAAACTTACAAAGAAATATATGAATTAAACAACAAAAAAGTGTGTGTAACAGAGAAAAAAAATTTAAGTCAATTCCTACTTAGATGATCAAAGAAAAATTTTATTTTAGCTACTTTTTATTAAATAGTTACAAATAATATACATATGTATATAATATGACAGAATCACAACATTAAGTGGTAACTAATTTTTTTAATTATCATTAAAGTATCGTATTGTCATCCAAAACAATCGTGTAAATAAAATTTCAGTTCAACTAAATGCTTTAACACGTGAGTAAAAAACCTTTTCAAGTTTTCAAAAGTCGCCAAAAGGGTCGCTAAGTAGCCAAAAATGATACCAACGTGTCTGTATTTGTAATTCTTTGAATAATTAGTTTTTTAATCAATTAATTTTTATTAATTACAATTAAAAATTATTGTATTATCATCCAAAATAAAATCATGTATATAAAATTTCAGCTCGATTGAGCGCTTTAAAATGTATTTTATTAACGATTGAAAATTCCACCAAGATAAATAAATACATATGTAGAGATTGTGAGCTAATAGTAGGAATTAAAAAATAGTAATAATTAAAGTAGGAAAATCAAAGATTGATTAGAAGATAATTTTGTATAATAGTCTTTTTTTACGTAAAATATATGAAATTAAAAAATAAAATTTGACTGGATGGCTATATATATATATATATATATATATATATATATATATATAAAGACAGTAAATAATTTTAAGAAAGACTCAAATTCATGTTGACAAAAGAATGAAATTAAATAATAAATGCATGAAAAACGCGAGAATCCAGCTTGTTAAACCTAAATTACAATTTCAGTAATAATAAACACCGAATTATTTGAGTTTATTATTTGTTATATCAAAAAATTTGATACATAATAATTTAATTGCAAAAAAATCAAGAAACAATAAAATACGTTTGTAATATTTTTTTTGTTGTAGTTGAACAGATTTCAATGAGAGGTTTTTTTTTATTTTTTAGTTGTTGTATACCAGGGGTGTCAAACTCACAGCTCGCGGCCCGCAATGAACATTTTTGAGTGCCAACCAATATATCGACACCCAATAATATATTATAAAATAAAAAAAAATTCTCCCGAAATAGGAAAAATAGCAGCAGAGAAGAGATGTCAGTGTCAGAACGTAAACATTAAATCTTTTTTTGTTCTTTTATATAGGTTTATTATAACGCATTATTCGTAATAATCATATGTTCCTATTAATAGTAATTTTTTTTGCGGCCACCTAGAGTTAACACTTGATTGTTTGGCCCAAGTTAGCCTTTGAGTTTGACAGCCTTGTTGTATATTCATTCTAGTTAACTATTTTTCAGAATTTATACAATAACTAATAAACCCCAAAATAGCAAGTTATAATATATTTGATTCTTTCCATAACTATCCACCTTATCTCACTATGCCATTTTAAATTTTCTCTGAATTTTTTCAAAATTTTAGAGAGGAAAACAGTGTTGAAAATAGATAATAAACATAAATATAAAGAAAAATACTAATTAAGGAACATTAACGGATGTGAGTGAAAATAATTCTGTTGGCGAAGCTTGTAATGTGGATGGGATAGCTAAGTGCTCTCTAAAGTTTAACACTTCAGTACAGTTCCACACACAGGGTGGGGGTCCAGAGGGTCCAGCCCTCCATTGCCCTTGATTTTTCTCTCTATTGATCTTAATCCTATGTATATAGTACGACTAAGGTTGGATTCTAATGAATGGACACGGAAACAAATTAAAGACACGGG
Organism: Trichonephila clavipes; assembly: GCA_019973935.1. NCBI lineage: Eukaryota > Metazoa > Arthropoda > Arachnida > Araneae > Nephilidae > Trichonephila > Trichonephila clavipes. The sequence continues at coordinate 1,047,884 of BMAU01018376.1, read as the reverse complement.
GTCTAAAATTTAAATGTTAAAGTTTATTTTAAAGAAAAACATTTAAAGAAAAACGTTTAATTTAACTAACAACACTCAGGACATGACCTCATTCCTTTGTACCCATACATAGAATGAATTCCTTTTTAAACCCCAAGGGAGGGGGGGAAGAGGATTCTCCGTCCCCTCTCCAGCTGCTTCCTTCGCCTACATCATAAATACTTCACATTCCACACCCCAAAGGGGGATAACCATTCCCCTGTAGCAGGTGGTTCACTTCGGATTCTTACAGTACGTAAAGTAATTAATTAGAATTTTTTATTAATTAATGCTAATTATTTATTCAATAATTTATTTTTTACTGTCTTTTGTTTCCCGACAATCGATAAAATCAAAGGAATATGTTTGGCGCCGTATTGGGGTATGATACGAGAATGGTGAAATTTCGGTCTTCCATCCCCTCCACCCCAACCTTGAAAAATTCCTGAGTGCATCACTGGTTCAGTAACAATAAAAATCCTTTCATAAGGACCTTACATTTAAGAAATTCAAAATTAAAGAAATAGATAAACAATGCATTTCACAAAGAGATTTATCACTGAAACAAAAACAAATAGAAACAATTAAATTAAGCTGAATAAGACATTCATTAAATTTTAGTTAGCATAATCTGCCTTAATGTAGTATTAATCACAGATCGATGCAATAAAATCACATCTTTTCTATATAAAGAGTGTTTTTTTCCAGGTATAGAAGTTTAAGTTGGCATTACTTTCCAAGATGGCGACCTATTTAACAGCTGTCAAGTGATTTATTCTCAATTTGGTTTGGCAATTCATCAAAACGATCATCAAGCGAGGCGTAGATTCGTCGAATGGGTGCAAAACGAGATTGCCGTTGTTCCCGATTTTCATAAGCGAATTTTGTTTAGTGATGAAGCGCACTTCTGGTTGAATGGCTACGTCAACAAACAAAACTGCCGCATTTGGAGTGTATGTCGAAACACCGTTACATCCAGAAAAACTGACTGTTTGGTGCGCTTTATGGGCTGGTGGAATCCTTCTTCAAAAACGATGAAGGCCACAACGTTACAGTCATTGGTGATCGGTATAGAGCCATGATTACTAACTTTTTCATTCCTGAATTGAACAATCATGATTTCCAGGAGCTGTGGTTCCAAAAAGACGGCGCAACATGTCCCACAGCTCGTGCCACAATCGATTTATTGAAAGACACGTTTGGTGACCGCCTAATTTCACGTTTTGGACCTGTGAATTGGCCTCCATGATCTTGTGATTTAACACCGCTAGACTATTTTCTGTGGGGCTATGTAAAGTCATTGGTCTATGCGGATAAGCCACAAACGCTTGACCATTTGGAAGACAACATTCGCCGTGTTATTGCCGATATACGGCCACAAATGTTGGAAAAAGTCATCGAAAATTGGACGTCCAGATTGGACTACATCCGAGCCATCCGTGGCAGTTATATGCCAGAAATCATATTTAATCATATTTTAATATTAAATGCCACAAGATTATCTTTCGAATAAAAAAAAGTTCATGTCAATCGAATAATACATCGTTGTTTTATTGCAATTTAAAGTTCTATACCTCTAAAAAAACACCCTTTATAATAAATATATTTTTCATTAAAATTTTTTTTTGTGACATAGTCAACCAAATTTTAATAGTATAATTATAGGAATACAGGAAACTGTTTTTCTCATTTGGACTAACAAACTCTACATTACTAACTAAAGTGGCAAGAATGTATTAATTGAAATCCATCTTGAGGTTAATGAAGGACAACCTTCAGTTCGTCTTCGGTTAAATAAAGCTCATATCATATTCTCAAAAAAATAAAAAAATCATATTAGTTTGTGACATTGCCATACATATGAACTTCTACAATACTTTACCATTTTAAAAATTCCAAAAATATATTTTTTCCTTCAGCATGTCTTCTAAGTCTAAACCTGTTTATCATTACGGTATAGAAGACGAAACATGAAATTTTTTTTTTGTATCTGAATAAAGAAGCCAATTTAATCCACAATTTTAAAAAAGTATATAAAACTTTGCTGCTTACTGTCGAATAGCAAAATAAGAATATAACGTTAATGCTGGAACAATTTTCAGACTGAAAATATGTTTCGAATTCGAGAGACGTTCTTTAACATTAACTTTATTACCTTAATAGACAAGGAATATCCAGCCCCCTCCCTCTTCAGATTATTGAAAATCCCAAACTTTAAAAGTTGACTTTTTGTTGTATAATAAGAAACATATATGTGTTTTTGATTATTATTATTATTTCTTATTTACTAATTTTTTTATTGTTTTTTTGATATTGTATGCAAAAATTTCAAGACTAAGCCAATTTTGGGGAACGTTTTAAATTTGGGAGAAATTTCAAGGAAACGAATCACAAACAGCAATTTAAATCTATGTACACACGAAAAAATATCAAAAACTCAAAAAAATACCAAAAATTTTCAAAAACGTTTCACTTACGGTATAAACAAATATTATTCATATTAAATGTCTCGAAAATCTAATAAAAATAAGAAATTTTTTCATTCTTTGAGTCGAGCGTCACATTAATCATGACATGAAAGGACTGTACTTGGTAAATCTATCCCATTTATTCACATCTTTTAACAATATGTCCTCTTTTTCATATCTAACATTCTTGATCGGGAATCTAGATTGAGATCGTTATTTATTTATGTGAATGTATGTGAACAACATTGTAGGCATCGTATTTTTCTAAATAATGTTTATTATCTATAAGAGAATCTATCCTGATCAAAAATAATTTTAAAACTGATAAATCCATTGGTCAGAATGAAGAGTAATGTTTTTGATTATATTAAAATAACTTTATTATTATTATATAACTATATTAAATCACTTTATATTGTGTTAACTATCTGCGTATGTGGGTAAGAATATTATTATATTAAAATTGTGGCTTCCTTGTAAATTTAAAAAGGAAAGAAAGAAACGTAACGATATGATTATTCGTATCAAAAACACAGATGATAGAAACGTAGTATCATTTTCTATCATTATTTTGATTACTATCATTACTGATGGATTCTAAGTCTGCGGCATCCTTTCTTTCAACATTTTATCATCATCCAAAAATAGGTATCATAGCCAAGTTTTTTTTATTATTATCCTTATTAATGAAATTAACCCTTGTTAATGGAAATAAATAAATAAGTAACCAGCTTACAATGATGCCCTTCATAATGGAAGCTCAATATGTTTAACCATTTTTCCAACTTTTTTTTTATTTTTAAATATGTCTGGGTTAGATCAAACTATAAACTAGAAAAAGGTCATGGTTAAGGTGTTAAATGGGCTGGACTTCGGCGTGCATTCAAGAGGTAGTAATCGCTTCTTTTTCAAAAAATTTATGAAAATATTCTAACGAATATAAAGATCCACCTCTACAATCGGTCAATGAAAGTGTGGATAAAATTGCTTTTAGTCTCCACCTTTCATTTGCATTTCATGTTATTCAGCGACTTCCGCCTGACCTCTCAAAAGAAAGGATTATTTAAATTCTCCTGGGGCAATATACAAGAGCAAAGGTGCTTCTGTATAGCATTCTAGGAAATTAAAAAAAAATCTCTGGTTAAAATTAAATATATACATGCGTATATGTGTGTATATATATATATAATCCAAAATATAAATATATATATATATATACATACACACACATATATATATATATATATATATATATATATATATATATATATATATATATATATAATGTCGGGGTGAGGGATATGATTTCTTGTAATTAACTATTGATCATTTGGCCCAGAATGGAAATGAGCGCAGAAGATGTTGAATTGATGAGGAATCATTTTGTAGCAGGAAAATCCATTTTTTATTACAGTTAGGGGACGGTGCAGTAAAAACACAATAGAAAAAGCTAGAGGCACGCGGTTACATAATTTTTACAGTAAGTGGCGTGCATTTTCCAGAGAATCTCGGTCTTTATACAAAACACAGACCGGAAGTTTAAAAACTCGCGTGACTTCCAAAGACGTTTCTTCTGATTGGTCCAGATAATCGGATGATATTCATTATGTAATTATGAAATACGCTGAACTTTTAATTTCGAAGATATATATACCTTTCAATAAAATGTTTTCTTGTTCCATTAATGTGTTGCTGTTTCTACTCTTTTTCTCTATTTCTTTGCACCATAGCTCGCAACTGCAGCATTTGTGACCCTGCATTCTTATGTGATTTTGAGTCTTCACTGTACCCCCTAACCCTCCTGGAAGTTTGTCGGTTTGGTCAGGGCCGTTTTTAACCTCTCTGACGCCCTAGGCACTTCAAACTGCTTCGCCCCTTTCCTTCGTGTCCCGGACTGGCAATCGGTAGCCGTAATGAAAGAATAGTGGCATGGTTTGGCAAATCTTGTTCCATTCTTTCCTTGCTGCATCATGGACCACCCTTGCACCTTTTTGTAAATTAATGAAATCGTTTGCAATTACCGTGTAGCGTGAATTATTGTATGAACTGTTTACAACTTGTTATATATATAATTATAATCTTTTTCCTCGATTACCACTTTTCTGTATTTGATTTTCAGACATCCTTATTTTTTGTTGAGTCACTATCATTGTACTTGTACAACAAAGGTTTTCTTTGAGCTTTAAACATTACAAATTTATTAATGACATCATTGTAATCAGTTTCCATTTTAAAATCATTCTGAATGCATAGCAACATCAAACTGTTAAGCTTTTCTTTTTCCACAGTAAATCCTATTTCAGTCTTTTTTGCAGAAATGCTTCTCTTCACTAGGCCTCTGGTACGTTAGCCATAATTTTAATTTTTTTCCTTTTCCGCCCTCAAACCTTCTGCGCCCTAGGCACGTGCCTAGCGTGCGTAAGCGGAAAAGCAGCCCTGGGTCTGGTAGCGAATCACCCTGTATATATTCAAGCAACTCTACAATAGCAATAGTAAATTCATTTCCATGATTACCAACTATCAATTTTGTTTTGCATCTTCCATTTGCAAATGTAGTCTGAGGATAATTTATCACATAACGAAAATGAACAGTAAAAAAACGAATAATATTTGGAATAATTTGTTGGCAACGTGGCGTCTGGAAGTATGTTTGCATCCTGTTTTAGATTTGTTCTTCGTAAAACGCACGTTTACTGCCGGCATATATCATTCTCTACTTTCACCATTTTTCAAATATTTCCTCACAGTCGCTTAGTAATGGTTAGAATGTTGCGTACCTTTAACAATTTATTTTTTTAAACCTTTTTTTATAATAATGGCATCATTTGGAGCTTGTCGACATTTTAAAATATTTCACTAATGAAAATTGTTTATGTAAATGTTTGTGTTTTCAAATATGATACATTTAAATAAAGCTTTATAGAAGCACATTTAGATAACTGTTTAAAAGCAGGTAATACTAATTATATCCTCGATTGTAATTAGTTGAAGTATTTACAAAATCAAATTTTGCATTAAATCATACATACATTAATATTAAATTAATTTAATATTGTTATATGGATGACTTAAATTCATACAAAAAAACCCAGTTACTTGTAATTTACTTAATTCAGTGTTGTTTTATAAGTGTAATTTTAATTTTGATTTTTCAGATATTATACTCATGTATAAACTTTATTTCTTATAAATATATATATTTCGTACCTTAATTATTTTGATGATTATTATGACATAATGATGAAAAACTTAAACTAATAATTTTAGTTAAGCAAATAATTTATAGAAAATAAAAAAATGAAGCTGTATTACTTGTGTGAGTTTCCAAATTCATATATTTTCCAAGATTCGCTTAAATATTTTTGAAAACAGATTTAAAAAAAAGCTAGCATTCCTTACTCTTTGTGGTCAGTAAGAAAATAACTTTGCTACATAATATTTGAACAATTTGGTACTAAAGCAGTAGTGTATATTAACCTATAATTATTCTATCAGTTTGATGGCAATAAGGAAATATTTCAGCTGTAGCTTCCCAATTTTATTATGTTGACAACTGATTTTAGTCACACACAGTTATTTAAAATTGTTATGTCCCTAACTGTTCAGATGATTCACTGAGTTGGAATTATTTTTGTGGTCTCGAGATTCAGCAAGATACAAGCGATCCTGGACAGAAGATTAGAAAAGCCCAGCATATATTGATTTGTATGCTCAAAAATCTATTCTAAGAAAACTCGACGATACTAGAAGGGGGTACCAGACGATAAAGCCAAGGTCGTCGAAGATCAAGGACCTTTGAAACAGTCACCTGGCTCCAACTCCACGGCGCCATAGGGAGATGATAGACAAGCAATTCTCTTTTTAGACTTATGGCTGATTCTAAAACACAGGTAATACCTAGACAAAACGTATGTAGTAAGTTATCAAGATGACTAATGAGATACGACCCTTTACTTTTGAACTGACTGAACACTTATCTGTTGTAATGCTATGAACATTATTCTTGAACATACTAACGGTTTTCTCATTTGTTTTGAAACTCAGTTTAATAAATCGATAATTGTGCTTTTATTTTCAAACAGAATCCAATATTTTATCTTATCTTTCACAGAGAAAGAATTTGACAGGGTAAAGCTTCTGTATGTATGTGAAATGACATCGTGAAAGGAGCCAGCAAAAGATTCTGAATGTTTAAGTAACATATTGTGATTTTCTAGTCCTTTAACACTTTAACTGTCAAGTTATTTTGATGATTTTGGTACATAAATTATCAGATTTTTTTATTGCAAAAATCAAATGTTTAGTACAAAATAAAATATACTTAGTACTTAAAAATTGGAATTTTGTATTATGCATAAGAATTTTTAAGATTTTGTAGCAACTGCATATTCTCTTGAGATGACTACCACACAACGAGGCAGTATTAAAGTTCGTTTCTAGTGGAGCATTATTTTCTAAAATAAAAATAAATAAATATGAATACCTATTAGTTGTTCAGTAATTTAATTTTGTAGGGTATAACCAGAAACACTTTTCCAAGCACAAACCAATTCCAGAGTCATTGCACCCCGGGATCGTGTTTCCTTCCATATCTTTTTCCATTTGTATCCTTTTTTGAACTACAAACTTTGCACTGTCTCGTGGGCAAACATTTCTCAGGAGCAAGAGGAATATGGGGTATAAAATGTCGAAATGCATAAAAAATGAAGAAAAATTCTTCTTCTATTAACGCAAAAGCCCAGGGTGGGCTAAGACCTTATCAAGAACCCTCTTCCAGTCCGATCTCCGCTTAGCAACAGTTCTCCAGTTAATCACTGTTAAAACTTTAAAATCGTTCTCCACACAATCAGCTAATCTCAATTTGCGCCCACCACTAGTTCTAGTTCCAATAGATTTGTAATTGAAAATTCTATGTGTCAAGGATGAGGGGTCTATACACAGATGGGGCCCACAAACCTCAAACGACCGATATTGACGGATTTAATGACATCTGTTTTCTTAAATAGCTTATAAAATTCAAAATTAAGCATTTGTCTCCAGAATCTATTTTCATTCAGAGCACCAAAGATATATCTAAGAACTTTTCACTTAAAGATGGCTAGCTGTTGATGATTGTGATTTAGTCGAAGTCCAAGTTTCAGATTCATAAGTAAGTACGGGTCTGAGGATTCTCTTATAGCGTAATTTTTGTATGTTTTTTCATCAATTTTGACTTTCAGAAAGCTCTTAGACCATAAAGGAAGTGATTAGTAGAAATAATACGTCTTTTAATTTCAACATCAATGTCGTTTAGAATGTTAATGTTTGAGCCCAAATCTACGCAAAATTATCAACCACTTCAAACTTATATTTTTCAGTCTGTATATATCTAAAACCTACCACGATAGCACGGAGTTTTGTCTTGTTCTAAAAATCATTATGGAATAGTTTTGAAAAATAACTCAAAGAAAATTATTTTGAAAAATAATTCAAAGAAAATTACAAAACCTAAAAATTTTTTTATTGCATCGTGACAAATCATAAACTGTCTAAGTGATATTTTTATAAAAATAAAGCAAGTAAAAAAATATACTGTTCGAAAAAAATTTTTTTTTATGGGAAATTATTCAGCGTTATTCATTCAGCATAACCACGAATTTGTCCCTTTCAGATTTTATGTTTTTCCCCTCGTTTTTTCCTCCTCCTCATCACTCTCCATACCTTTTTTATGTCACTCATTTTTTTGTTTCAATTTTTCAATCAACAAAATAGTAACAGCGAGAGCTTAGGGAAAAATTGACATTTAGATAGATGAGGTATTTCGTGCTTCTACCTGCTGTTTTGCTACCGGGAGAAAAACTATTAAAAACTAAATGTATCTTCATAGATACACGTCGACAAAAGAAACGATTAAAGTAATTACGAACGTGATGAATTAGAGGAATATGAAGCAAAATTAAATTTAAAAGAACCTCAAAGGCATGTAATCGGATAACTAATTACTTAAGTAATGCTATTTTTAGGGTTAATTTTTTTAGACTCAATTCACGCTTCAGCTTATATCTTTCAATATTTCTTCGTGTACGAGGTCAAGAGTGAAATGTAAATGACTGAACATTTTTAACCTTATCGTAATATAAAAGTTTTAAATGCAAACTTATTGAAGTACAATATTTTTTGCTACAGCAGATTTAAAATGCTTATTATTTTGGATATATATATATATATATATCCAAAGAGAGAGAGAGAGAGATTCAATTAATAAATAATTATACTAAGTGTGCGTACTTCCTTATGTCAATTCAAATACAGTGAAAATCGCTTAACACAATACTGAGGGGGACTGAAATATTTTTTCGTGTTATATATAAAGGATATTGGGGGCGAAAAAAAATCCATATATTCAACAAAATTGAATTTATTCTTAATTTTATTCACATAGTTATGTATATATGCATATATTTGATAAATATCAATGAAACAAAGACATTATGAAGTTTAATGTAAAATTTTCAAGGTTTCGAGGAAATAAAACATTTAGTGAGTTTTTGGAAAATGACCTGATGTATATATAAAGAGTGTTTTTTTCCAGGTATAGAAGTTTAAGCTGGCATTACTTTCCAAGATGGCGACCGATTTAACAGCTGTCAAGTGATTTATTCTCAATTTGGTTTGGCAATTCATCAAAACGATCATCAAGCGAGGCGTAGATTCGTCGAATGGGCCCAAAACGAGATTGCCGTTGTTCCCGATTTTCATAAGCGAATTTTGTTTAGCGATGAAGCGCACTTCTGGTTGAATGGCTACGTCAACAAACAAAACTGCCGCATTTGGAGTGAAGCTAATCCACAAGTGTATGTCGAAACACCGTTACATCCAGAAAAACTGACTGTTTGGTGCGCTTTATGGGCTGGTGGAATCATTGGTCCGTACTTCTTCAAAAACGATGAAGGCCACAACGGTACAGTCAATGGTGATCGGTATAGAGCCATGATTACTAACTTTTTCATTCCTGAATTGAACAATCATGATGTCCAGGAGCTGTGGTTCCAACAAGACGGCGCAACATGTCACACAGCTCGTGCCACAATCGATTTATTGAAAGACACGTTTGGTGACCGCCTAATTTCCCGTTTTGGACCTGTGAATTGGCCTCCAAGATCTTGGGATTTAACACCGCTAGACTATTTTCTGTGAGGCTATGTAAAGTCATTGGTCTATGCGGATAAGCCACAAACGCTTGACTATTTGGAAGACAACATTCGCCGTGTTATTGCCGATATACGGCCACAAATGTTTTAAAAAGTCATCGAAAATTGGACGTCCAGATTGAACTACATCCGAGCCAGCCGTGGCAGTCATATGCCAGAAATCATATTTAAAATGTAATGCCACAAGATTATCTCTCGAATAAAAAAAATTCATGTCAATCGAATAATACAACGTTGTTTTATTGCAATTTAAAGTTCTATACCTCTAAAAAAAACACCCTGTACTTTTTGCACTGTCTATTTTAGCATCAAATTGTCAAAAAATTGTTCGATGTCTGTGTTATTCATTTCCCCATTGGACTGTGAGTCTAAGTAACTGTGCATACTTCATATGATGGTCCTCTTTTCGGATGGCGTGGGAACTGGATCTGCATTGTTCATTTAATTTTCGACGTCGGAATCTGCATCGATAAAATTTTTTAGCGTTTAACAAGCTCTAAAATGTCTTTGCCGAAATTTGGACTTCACACACATTATCATCATCTACTGCAACGAATGCGTGGCCGGTGTTTTCCGTAATTTGTTCATTCCAGAAGGAAAATTGTTTCATGTTAAGGGATTTTCATTTCGTATTCAGAGAAAAAAATGCATGAAAATACATATTAGTTTGTCGGGACCATTTATTATTTTGTGTTAACCGATATTTCATCTTATGCATTTTCGGACTAAACGTATTTCCTGTAACTGTTTAAGAGCACGCTTTGCGTTTCTATTATGTTATTGAAACATTAAATTTTATAGTCTTATCTTTTTCCTTTCTGATTTAATAATTATAAAATTTTCACTTTGGATTTTTTTACGATGCTTAATAATGGATAGAGGCAAATTAAAGATTTGAGCTTGTGCAACTTGTCACTCTCGCTTTTCTTTCTTACTTATCGTATAAAAATTTACTATCCCCCCACCCCTTAAAATAATAATATTAATTTGAGATTTAGACTGAAATATGAACATAGAGAAGACTTCATCAGCGACTTTTTTATTTTCTTTTAGAAATAAATAACTTTGTAAAGAATCTTATTTCATTGAAAGTTTGTAGTGTATGAGTTTGGCATTTGTTGTTATACGATATACATCGTAAAGAATTTATTTATTTTAAAATAAAAGGATCTCGTGGATCTTAAATGCTTGTTTCCAGTATTATCTAAAATAGTCGTAAGATAATAATTGTAATGAGTTACGTATATAACTATTATTTAAATAGTTACAACTACAAAATGCCGTTTTTATTCGATTTCGCAATTTAAAGAAGTGCTTAAAAGTAAAAGATAAAGAACGATGGAAACTCAATTAATCGAAATTTTCGAAAAACGACATGATTCCTTTTTCATATTGACGTACGTAAATACAGAAATTTTTTTCAGTGATTTATTTATGCGACTGAAAATCCTCAATTAATTGGAAAGAATTTATTTTTGTTACGTTTTATTTGTGTGTTATTAACTCTTTTTATGAAATTATTTTTGACGAGAAAAGTAACGCAAAATTCTAGATGAGATTCATGTTGCGGCAACATTTGACTGTGTTTGAAATTTAAACAATTACGGAACAAATTGATATTGAAACCTTTCCATAGTTTAGTTAATTAAAAAAAGCCGGAGAAAAAAACCAAATTATAACTTTAAAATTCTTCTCAGTAATGTATTTATACGAAGAAATTACGTATATATATATATATATATATAGTTGCCTTTCCTTAAAGCGTATCCAAACGTGAGATCAATAAAAATAATTAAGTGCAATAAGAGCAATAAAATGAATTAAAGGGAACAAGATTACGATAAAAAAACAGCAATACTCAAATTTTGCATACATTTCCAGGTTTAACAAAACCTTAGCATTTATAAAGGTTTGTGTTCTTGAAAATAAGCAGATATGTATAGCCGTTCATCATATGTTTTGAAATTTAGAAGGATTAAATAATTCACAATTCTTTTCATTTTATAAGTAAAGATAAAAATCCGTTGATATCTATATATATAAAGGAGAAAAGCGACTCACTCACTGACTGACTCACTGACTAATCACGATATCTCAAGAACTATTAAACCTAAAGCAGTGCTTCTCAAACTTTCAATACTGGCGCCCCCCTTTTCAATCACAATTTTTATCGCGCCCCCTTATACATTAATAATGTACTGAATGCAATAATAATGGACTTTGACGCTACAGCTACAATACGCGATCTTAATTATAAACCATACGAATTAATATGTATTAAATTTTGTATACTACTTTTAAGCAAAAAAAAAAAAAAAAAAATAGTAAATAAATTAATTAAGTAATAGGATAATTATTATGTTATTTTTCCTTTCTCTAATTTTTAAATTGAATATATTGCAAAATGCGGTGGCTGCTTAGAAGACAAAATATAGATATCTGCTAAATATAGAAAAAGAACTCAGAGGGTCAATTTCTAATCATAAGCATTCCTTATAAAAACTTTGCTTTGCAAGACAAGCCCATGGAAGTCGTTAATACTTATTAAACTTATTCTTAATTTAGTATTAACAAATTAGTTATAAAATACTCTGTGCAGCACTGATACATTAAAAGTATACCGGCTGAAGTACAGGCTATTTGCACGAGTTCATTTGTAAGAAAATAAAACACTAATGATGTAATAGCTGAATTGTAAGGAGAGTAAAACCAAGTGCGCGACAATGTTTACAAAAACGTAAAATGATTTTTTTAAATGATTGCTCCAATTATAATTAGTTTTAAGCGAATTGTAATTTTAAGCCTCACAGAATTAGATTTAAAATTGATGTTAAGTAATAAACAATAATATATAATTCCGATGAAGAATAATTGTATTATTTTTAATATTTAAAGCGAAAAGACTTCAACATGTGTTAACCCGGGAGCAGGCGCGCACTCGATACGGTCGAGCGGGGTTATTGAGTCACCCCAATCCTTTTTTTTTATATAATTATTTTATTGTACACGTGTAAAACGTTTTTCGTTACGGTTTATATGTTTGAGAATACTCTTAAAAATAAGTCTTGGCCAAGTAATCCTTCAAAGTGCTCTAGATGGTTTTCCAAATATAAAACTCTTTTGCATGGAAAAAAGTTCAACAGAGAAGTACATTACTTACAACTTCCGTAAATGAGCTGAATTGTAAGGAGAGTAAAGCCAAGTGCGCGACAATGTTTACAAAAACGTAAAATGATTTTTTTTAAATGATTGCTCCAATTATAATTAGTTTTAAGCGAATTGTAATTTTAAGCCTCACAGAATTAGCATTTAAAATTGATGTTAAGTAATAAACAATAATATATAATTCCGATGAAGAATAATTGTATTATTTTTAATATTTAAAGCGAAAAGACTTCAACATGTTTTAACCCGGGAGCAGGCGCGCACTCGATACGGTCGAGCGGGGTTACTGAGTCACCCCAATCCTTTTTTTTATATAATTATTTTATTGTACACGTGTAAAACGTTTTTCGTTACGGTTTATATGACTGTACCAATAACTTAGAAGGTCAAACAGATTATAGCTATAATGTGCAGTATTTCAAAAATAATGACAGTGATGAATTTTTTATGTTCTTAAATTTTTTCGATTCTGGGTCTGGGATCTGTTTTTTTCTCTGAAAGAGCAGTGTGTTAGGTTTAAAAAGAAAGCGTAATTAAAAAATCTCTCATCATGGGATTGCAACAAATCAAATAAAAGTTTTTTTATTTGGTTATAGGATCAAAGATAGCTAATTTTTTTTTATTTTTGATGACTTAATATCGCCTATAAATTATATCAGAGTAAAAGAGCATTTTTATTATGTCTGGAAATATTTTGTTTTAATTAATTCCAGTAAATTAATTATTTTTAAATGTTTTATTTTCTAATGTGCTCGCGCCCCCTCGTAAGATTATGGCGCCCCCCAGAGGGGGGCGCCCCACAGTTTGAGAAACACTGAATTAAGGCTTGAAATTTGGTAGGTAGGTTCCCTTCATGAAGTAGACGTCAGCTAAGAACGGATTTTGCAAAGTTCGAACCCCAAGGGGCGTTACGGCGGTTTAAGGGGCGTTATAGATAATTATTTCCATTTTTAAACTATTAGACGTACAGTCTTGAAATTTGGTATAAGCGGATTCCTTTCATAGAGTAGAGATCCGCTACAAAATGGGTTTTGTCAAAATCGACCTCCGAGTGGCGTTGTGGAGAATTAAGGAACGTTATAGGTTTATCTCCTTTTTTAAACTTTTTGACGTAAAATGTTGAAATTGAGTAAGCAGATTCCATTCATTGAGTAGAGATCCACTATAAGATGGGTTTCGTGAAAATCGCTTCCTAAGTGGCGTTGCGGGGGCTTAAGGGGCGTTAAAGATAGTTTCTATTTTTTAACTATTAGATGTACAGTCTTAAAATTTGGTATATATATATATATATATATATATATATATATATATATATATATATATATATATATATATATATATATATATATATATATATAAGCGGATTCCTTTAATGGTGTAGAGATCCGCTACAAAATAGTTTTGGGGGAAATTGAACCCATGCGTCAGTGAGGGGGATTAAGAGGCGTAATAGATAAATATTTCGGCTTTTCAACTAATAGACCCATCTGCTTGAAAATTAGAAGGTATGTTCCGTTATTGGAATAGAGTTCCTTTTACAAAGAGTTTCGCGAAAACGGACCCCCAAAGGAGTTGGGTTGCAAGGGATTAAGGTGTGTTATAGAAAAATTCCTGTTTTTGAATTTAACCCATTTACTTGAAATTTGTTGAGAACGTTTCTTTATTTGAATAGAGTTCCACTAAGAATGGATTTTACGGAAATTAACTCCAGGGGGAAGCGGGGAGAGTCATTGGGGCGTATTGATAGACAAAATTCCCGTTTTCGAACTGCTAAAACTATAATAATAAAATTGGATTTGCATGCTTCTTTTTTTTTGTTGAATTGGAATCCGCTAAGAATGCTCTCAACCAGGTATTGATGATAAAAATTCCGTTTTTGTTCTGTTAGATTTAGACTTGAAATTTAGCCCGCAAATTTATTTTATGGAGTAGAGATCCCCTGAAAGTTGCTTTGGGGGAAATCCACTCGATTATTAGGTTAAGTGAGCGCAAAATATCGTTCTACTTCTATTTTAGATATAAATAGAAGTTAGATATTATAATTTATGTCCTTTTTATATCAAGAGGCGAGAGTTACAGCTCTAAATATATTTTTCAATACAATCGAATTCTTAATGCTAGATATCAATAATTCATATATATGTAAACAGTATACATTTACACAACATTGTGAAATACCCAGTGAAGCGGGTGGGTAACGGCTAGTATATATATATATTACAATTTTAGATATGCACTGTGGAATATATTTTGTACTAAAAAAGGGAATGATCATGAATATAAATGAATTGTGGAATGGAATGAAAATATAAATCTCTCTGCAGAGTACAAAAAAAAAATCTGCTTTCCTGTTGGATAATAGATTAGGAAATGCTGGCTTATTTAATTGTATCTGAAAATGTGTTTCTAGAGTTTGGTTTTTCAATTTTTAATTCTTACCATTAGTTCACTCTCTCCCTTTATATATACACTTTTTAAAATTTTCAATCGTTAATAGAATGTACTTTCTATTCATCCATTCAAGTTCAAATACATTTTTTAAAATTTGCAGTGGAGGACACTTGATGTTAATACAGTTTTTCCAAATATTAATTCATTATTTAAACTTAATTAATGAATAAATTGTGACAAACATATATATATATATATATATATATATATATATATATATATATATATATATATATATATATATATATATATATAAAATAATAGTCCAATAGCACAGAAAGTAAAATCGTTCGTTGTGCCCCTGTAACACAATGGATAGCGCGTTGGACTTATAATTCAAAGGCCTAATTTCTGATAATCTGATTTCTATTTTATTAGAATAATTAAACTTAGTTATTGAATAAATAGTAACGAACAAAAAAAAATGTCCAACAACCATATATAGAATGGAAAATGGAGAATTGCAAGGAAAATCGCTTTCTACTTTGCCACTTAATATTGAGATTTTGTCATATGTATATAAATATTTATATTAATTGTAACTATTTAATAAAAAGCAAATAAAATAAAAATTTTCTTTGTTGATCTAAGTAGGAATTGACTTAAAACTTTTTTTTATATTACTTGTTTGATTTTTACTCTTCAAAGCAGCCTAAATTCCATTCGAGCATCAAAAATTTTTCTTCCATCGCCAAATGCTACAATAATCTTAAAAGATCGTAGAAGATATGATTTTATGTCTTCAAATTCGAAAGACACTCTTTGCGCATGTTACAGCATTCTCACAGCGGGAGATGAGATTTATAAACGAAACCGTTTGACGAGCCTAGAGCTCGAGATAGGTTTAGAGGTCGAAAATATATAAACAGTGGATAATCAAGCAATATTTCTTGAAGGCGTTGTCCGTTCTCAAGAAGTTGAATTTGGATGTCTGACAAACGTACAGGTCAACCATTTTATTTTTTTGTTTCAAAGAAAGTAGAAAAGGGTTGCATACATTCATTGAATTAGTGTAATAACTCAAAGAAGTGTTCAAAGCAAGAGATAAAGGCATATGTTTAACAATGACATATGTGAAATTAATTATGAATTTAGAGAAAGAGTTTCCATTAAAATAACTATGTATCGCACATTCGCTTGAACTAATGTGAATTGTTACTATATTATTATTAAGTTTGCTCCTGTAAAAATTGTAATGTAACATATATTTGATTACAGATGAAATTGTTACATTGTCATATAATATTTCGTAACTAATTTAGTTCAGAGTTATCTGAAAAATAATTCTAAAGAAGTTCTCACATTAAAAAAATGCCATTAAAAATATATTTTAACATTATGTGAAGTAAAAATTTTTTTTATTCAGAAAAATAAAAAAATAAGTAAGGTCAGGGCACCTTAATCAGCTCTTTCAAATGTTTGTATCGTAAAGGAAATCACAAGTTCAGACAAATAAATATATCGCATACGGCAAACATCATTTCATTGTTTTAGTGGAAAATAATCGCATATCCCTTAACATATGCATATGTATTGCATCATTGTTTTTTTTTTTTTTTTGCAGACAAGAACTTGAAATCTTTTTTTCTTTTTCATAAGACATGCTAAAAAATGATATAATTCTATTGCACAATAGTGTGATGTATAGCTACAACATAACAAGAAACAACAATAAGATACTCTGACGAAAAAAAAAACAAAGTTCTTGCTCTAACATTCAGTGTGCTGTCGGGGTTCTTATAAGTACCATAAAGTTATTCAACTGTAAAATTAATTATATACATTGTTTACTTATAGTAAATAATGAAATCGCGTTTTCTAAGGCCATAACTAACATACAAAAGAAAAAAAATACTTACCTTCACTACTTAAGGTACTTATTTAAGTGTCAGCTGAAAATGCAACTTCCGTTTTAAAACTATTCGCCTTCCCCTCCAAAATACTTATCATAGAACCTGTGCTGCCATGTACTCTGGAAGTGTGGAATTGAAAGAGTGTTCCTGCTAAATATCGTTAGAATATTCGTAAAAATGGTTATTTTATATTATTTGAAAGTGAGTGGTACTTATAAGTACCGTCGGTAGATAAAGGGTTCAAACAATTTTAATATTATTCTAATCGGAAAAACAATAAACAGTCTTTATTTTATAAGTATTTTTTAGCAATAGGAAATAGAACAAATTAGAAGCATGAATTTCAGTGAAATGGAAGATCCAAAATTGTGCTCTTCAAACTTATTTCGAATGTTCATTTCCTTATGGCTCAAATATAAAATTTTAATACATATTTTTAACAATTATCGATTAAAAAGGCGCATAGTCCGTCCTGAATTTGTGTACAATAAACAAGAAGATTCTGAACACATATACACACACATGAAAGCAATCAGAAATATTGTCATATTTATTAGTTGTAATAATTTTCCGTTTGGACGCTTTAAGAACTATTCATTTACTTAATACTAAACAATTTCTCAACACAAAACTACTATCATTAAGGAAAGGATTTTACATACAGGTTTATAGAACCCCGTTAGATATAAAATATGTGATTCTTTCAACAGTATCGTGCCTAGTAACTGGATTTCATTCAGCGCTTTGATACCAATAGTCAAATTAGCTGTTCTATCAAAGAGTCTTTCTAACTGTTACTAGCACTTTGAGCTTATTTTTTATCAACGTTAAAGCCTATTATATTTTTAGATGAAGCCTTGTGATGTTTTATCTGATTCATATCACTTTCGAGGTTTCTTCTTTTCATATCAATATAAATTACTAAAATTCCGAAGGTCTTTTAAACTCAACAACGTAAACATTTGTACTTCAATGTTACGGGACCAAAGTTGCCTGGTTAAGGTATCCGACTACTATAAAATAATGATTTTTTTAAAAAAATAACAATTTTTTTATGATTTTATTTTATAGGCAATCTTATTAGGTTTATAAAAATACCAAGTGTTTTATTTTCCATTGACTAGAACAAAAACTACAAGTGTTTTAGTAAAAGTAGATGCCATAACTTTGCATATGATGTGAAACTTGAAAATGCGTTTGACTCGAAATGTCTCTTTTTTTTCGAAAAGCTCAAACGGGGACAGCGATTGCTCAAAAAGTTTTTAAAGTATTTTGCTGAAATTTTTTGTGTATGTTCTGTATAACAGTAGAAGTGTTTTACCTTCAGATTTATCAATCGCTATTTTATTACAAGATTTACAGTTCTTTATGTGGATATAATCATTTTCTTTTTAAGCAATTTCATATAATAACTAAGATAAAGTGCTCTAGTTTTTGTAAAAATTAAAATATCTCTTAACCTGAAGGTCATTTTACAGGAATAGCAAAGTAATACATCAAAAATTGAGAATTTGTTCATTTACTATTTGTACAGAGCGAGCTCCGTTTATGTAATTTTTGTCAATTTTTACCCATTTTAGTAGTAATAATTTATTTTCCTTTTCTTAATTTTAGACTTTTTTTTCTTAAAATGTACTAAATAAATCTAAAAAACACAAAACAATCTCTGTCTCCATTTTTTTTAAAAAAAAGGTTGTCGCAAGTAGTCGGATACCTTAATGAGTCATGAATAAGTAGCAAGAGAATGATTTCGACATCTCCTAAGACAGTGAGAATTGCTAGAATATTTTCAATATTAATTTCTATGGGACCTTGAAATCCTCATCTGACGTAATGTGAAGGTTTGAAAAATGAGTGATGGAACAATATCTTCTTCAAATGTGACTGTTTTCTCATCGCTTATAAATATTTCCTCATTCACGGTAACTTTTCATTAAACGTTCTTAAAGATATATGCCATTGCCTGATGCATAGTACCTGCGATGATCGAGTGGTTATGGTCGTGAGCTACGTTCCCGGAGATATTCATAGGTTCAAAATTCATTAAAAAACTATCTTGGAAAGTAATTATTGTTACACTTCTTGGTAAACTAACCCAAGCTTTGGCAAAGTAAGCAGTGAAAATTTTTGTGTCGAGGAGGCATAAAGACGAAAGCAGTTTCTTAAAAATGACTTTTAATAATAATCAAAGATAAAGTCAATGTGCTCGTCACTGGAGCGACCAAAAACAATAAAATAATGACTAATAAAATCTTAGTTCAAAAAATTAACATTACCAGACATCCGATTCGAACCGTCTTCTTACAGTCTAATACAGGCATGCCCAACCCGCGGCCCATTTGGAAACTTTTTGCGGCCCAACTGAAGTTTCTGTCTATATTATTTTAGACATTTGGACTACAGACAGTTGAAAAAAAATATCGTGTTTTGACCCACCCCCACTTCTCCCCGTGCAGTTCTTACCGAAATAATTTTTTTCCTTTATTTGACTCCCAAGCAATTGTAATAACAGGTGTTGATGGATGAAGGAAAGCAGATGAGCTTGGGTATGTTATTCCTCTTTCAACGAGAACTTCGTTGAGAGTGAGTAGTGTATTTAGTTCTATTTGTCAGAGAAATAATTTATGTCTATATTTTTAAGTTCAGATTAGTAGTCTTTTTCTTGTTTTATTTGGCAATGAAAGAATCCGATGATGGATTTAATGAGTTGCCTCAGAACTGTAATACCAGCTAGCAGAAATGTAAGATAATTACGGCAGCAGAATAAAAATGTTTAATAATTTAACCTTCTGAAATTATGTAACTTTTTTCATTTTATGATATATTTTAATCCCGGTGCACAGTAATTAATATCATACAATAAGAAACTAAACATTCGGATATTGGGCAGAAAAAAAAACTTATTTTGTCAAA
This sequence comes from Trichonephila clavipes, assembly GCA_019973935.1. Classification (NCBI taxonomy): domain Eukaryota; kingdom Metazoa; phylum Arthropoda; class Arachnida; order Araneae; family Nephilidae; genus Trichonephila; species Trichonephila clavipes. The sequence goes on along the minus strand of BMAU01018376.1, from coordinate 1,027,826 downwards.
CAGTGTAATTACAATGCAGCTCTTCTTTGCTTAATTGCCTTTCTGCATTTGAAATAAAAATCAATCTAAATCAATTTTATGCAAACATACTGTAACACAAGTATAAAATGTGAAGATGTTACGCACATAGTTGTTATACTACTTAACCTCAGATGGCAGCATAAATCTACTGTAGATAAGAACCTTGTATGTTAAGAGATATTCTTCCACCAACAAGTGCAATCGGTCGACTTTCAACTTTGTTGTGATTGTGATCCAGTAAAAGGTAAACTTGCTGTTTTTTTATCATATCAATAATTATTGAATAAATTTCTATTATATATTTATCTCAAGAAAAATACAAAAACAAGTGTCACATTAATTGTAAGGTAATAAAATATTTTGAATGTTGTACGATAATATAAAATATTTTGAATGTTGTACGATAATATAAAATATTTTGAATAATTTGTCTTATTTTGATATGTGCGGCCCACCTCAGTTTAGTAAATTTTTACTTGGCGCACCAACCGATTTGGGTTGGGCACCCCTGGCCTAATATTTAAAACGAATTTATCATCTTAAAATGGTGAAGCAAGATACAGTTGCATAGCCAACCAGCGCTTTCTATTTAATAGCTAAAACACACTTCTTATATTTCCTTTCTTTCTCCCTGAAAAACTAACGCGAGCCGAGTTTAAATAGTCGCTCAATTTACATTGCAGTTGCTGCCAACCACAAATCACGAAACTTGCAAAAATACCGGTTTCAAATCAGTTTGTTTACTTTCATTGAGATCATGGAACGGGATTGGAAAAACAACACAAGGAGATCATAAAAATTCTAATCCGAAAAATATTTCGAATGGTTTTTCTTTTTAAATATCTGTAAGAGGCACGTGTTTTAAAGGGTGTTTTTTTAGAGGTATAGAAATTTAAATTGCAATAAAACAACGATGTATTATTCGATTGACATGAATTTTTTTTATTCGAAAGATAATCTTGTGGCATTACATGTTAAATATGATTTCTGGCATAGGACTGCCACGGCTGGCTCGGATGTAATCCAATCTGGACGTCCGATTTTCGATGACTTTTTCCAACATTTGTGGCCGTATATCGGCAATAACACGGCGAATGTTGTCTTCCAAATGGTCAAGCGTTTGTGGCTTTACATAGCCCCACAAAAAATAGTCTAGCGGTGTTAAATCACAAGATCTTGGAGGCCAATTCACAGGTCCAAAACGTGAAATTAGGCGGTCACCAAACGTGTCTTTGAATAAATCGATTTTTGCACGAGGGTTGTGACATATTGCGCCGTCTTGTTGGAACCACAGCTCCTGGACATCATGATTGTTCAATTCAGGAATGAAAAAGTTAGTAATCATGGCTCTATACCCATCACCATTGACTGTAACGTTGTGTCCTTCATCGTTTTTGAAGAATGATTCCACCAGCCCATAACGCGCACCAAACAGTCAGTTTTTCTGGATGTAACGGTGTTTCGACATACACTTGTGGATTAGCTTCACTCCAAATGCGGCAGTTTTGTTTGTTGACGTAGCCATTCAACCAGAAGTGCGCTTCATCGCTAAACAAAATTCACTTATGAAAATCGGGAACAACGGCAATCTCGTTTTGGGCCCATTCGACGAATCTAAAAGCGTTGTTCAGGCGTGAGTCTATTCATGATGAATTGCCAAACCTAACTGAGAATAAATCACTTGACAGCTGTTAAATCGGTCGCCATCTTGGAAAGTAATGCCAACTTAAACTTCTATATATATATACCTGAAAAAAAACACTCTTTATAAGAATAGTGTATTAAGGTATTCGACTACGTCCGGAACCGTGATTTTAAAATGGATAATTTTCATGATATTTAGTGTCACTTAGATTAGAATACATGTATAAAATTGTTTTAAGAACATTTTGACAAAAAAAGCTTATTTAAATATAATATTTTGGCAAAAAATTAACTTAGAATAACCTATTTTCAAAATGTTCTCCTTTTATTAAAAATGCTTCTAAAATAATAATATTTTGCTTATATAAAGTAAAGACTTCTCCAAAGAGTAAGAACAACGATTTTTGAAAAATTCACATTATTTTCAGGGTTACAACTAATTGAAATAATTATCGGCGTTTTTTCTTAAAATTTCTTCCCTCTGTTGTCGTAAAACATTGATAAACCCACTTCTAAATTATATATTTCAAAAATTCTAGTTGAGCCTCTGTACAGAGGTCTGAGCTATATAGAGGCAAGATATTATTATAATAGAAGCATTTTTCACAAAAGGAGAATATTTAAAAATTGGTCATTCTATGTTCATTTTTTGTCAAAATATTGTACTTAAATAATTTTTTATTGTAATAATATTCTTAAAACAATTTTATATAAATTTTCTAATCTAAGTGACACTAAATATCATAAATATTATCCATTTATACGCTTTTGCAAAATCACGGTTCCGTACGTAGTCGGATTCCTTGAACATTATAACCATCTAGTAAAACCTTTTGAGAATATTTTCCATATTGTTTTAAATGAACTGCTAGAAATAAATTAACAAAAAGAGCATTCTTTGAGTTGAAACTTCTGTTTTATTAATAATTTCAGTTTAAATATGTATATAATTTCAGTTTTTTCAGTCCAGTTTAACTAAGTTTTAAAAAACAATGGCACTATTTTACCGAAATTTGTTATCTTAAAATAAAAGTTGAACTGTTAATAGTGGGCTGTTAAAATTAAGAAAATGACAGGGTAAGTATAACAAAAATTATTTTACTCATGTATTTGAGTGTAAAAAGAAGCAAACAGAAACCATAATATTACACCTACATAGAAACCAGATATATTGAAACGGAACTAATCCCTAGAAATTTTATGCAATAATACCTATACTCATGTCTTGCTTTGTATCATCTCAGTGGTTAAAAGAAACTATGCATACTTTTCTTTTTTCAAATTTGTTTGCAATATATCTTCTTTTTCGAGATATTGAGGTGTTTTTCCACTAAACGCCTACAGATTGCAATCGTTACACGAAACGATATCGTATGTTTTCCGTCTAGTGTTTTGTCTTTTTGCTTCCTCGGTGTAGAGACAGGACTTTTTATCCTCAAACAAAAAATTTTGTTGCATTTAAATTTTGATGTGCATTTTGCATATCTAAGAATTATAATTTAAAAATGCGGTTAAATTTAACACGTTCTTTCAAACTCGGTATTGTAACAAAATTCGTAAATACCAAACATCACATATGAAAGGGCAACATCAGATTCTTGTTTGGAATTAAAATGTCGCAATACCAGTCTGACAAAATGAACAAATGAAAATATAAACGGATAAGCAAATAGGGTGTTACTTTTAATGTGTGAGGCTGTAACATCTCCAAAATAAATTAATAATTTCACTATAAGTATAAAGTACCAGAATGTGTGTAAGTGTGAGTGTTTGTGTATAAATTACAAGATACCTATAGTGAATTAGTATTCCTAAATAGAAGTAATACGAATGTAGTTTGACAAAAACAAACTAAATACACTAGAGAAAATTGAAAGCACTACACCTAGGAAAAATTATAAAAATTGTGATAGCATATTATTCTAATGACAAAAAGGTAATGTAGGATTATAATGAAGTTTGACATCGTGTAATATTCTAAAAGCCTATGGACTTCTGTAATGTTGTACAATTTATAATTCATAAACGTCATTATTTAAAAACTTTTTTTTAATATTACAAGATTTTTTAATCTTTCGGTATGCCAGTTTGTAGAAAAAAAACCCATTTACCATGTCTGACTGTGAAAAGAGTTAGATAGTCGGTATGCATAAAATGGGAAGTGTTCATACCATACAAACTCTAGAAGAACTACTCGGACAAGGCAAAATTTAGTTACACTTTGGAATTAAGGAAGGTTCTAGCACTCTCAGATTTGTTACGGATCAACACAGATGGGCAATGACACTAGAAGACAACCATATTGTATAGATGGAAGCTTCTGATGGAGCTAGAACTGCAACCCAGAAAAAGATATTTCAAAACAATAGCAAATTTCACTGTCGACAAAGTCTAGCTTGGTGTACTGTCAGGTGGAATTGGACAGGTAAATGACGTGGAAAATGCGTTCAACAGTTAGTCTCGACTCTGCATTGAGCATGCCTTTATGCTGAGAGAGTCGATTTTCCAGTGATTTCTAAGTATTATATATTTCGAAGTACTAGATCGAGGCCTATGAAACTCATCGAGTCAAAGGGCTAGTTTTTAACACCTGTCATTAGCCGAAGTTTTAAGCAACATGCAAGTGGCAGTATAGTCTAAGAGCCAGTGAGCGGCTACCTGCATGTATTTGACCAGGCTTGGGTTTTTGTACATTGAGGCCCCTATACCTACTGTACATGAGATGGGACTTCACTAAGCCCAAAGTGGTGGACGCGGTTAGTGCGCAGGTGAGACAGGTATCGATTTTTTTGTAATTTTAAATTCATTTGACGACGTTTGCCGTTTTGGTATTCTAAAATATATCATTTTCGTGAACCGAAAATAATAATGGCAGAACATTACCTCGCGTTCGACACTGCGGCAGACAGTTTTGAAAGTATTAAAAAAAATCATTTTTGAAAGTAATTGAAGAGATCTGCCATTGTTATATTTTACTTATTATAGTTTCAAAAACTTATATTTATTAGGGCAGAAGTATTCATTGCGGACAAGCATCAGCAAATAACAAAATCTGAGTTCCTACTCGGCTGGATGTCTATGTATTACGATAGCGTTGTAACTTATACAGTGGCCGTAATGATTTATTATATCGATAACCTTACGGCTGCTGGTAAGACTTTTTAGTGTCATGCCTAAGCAAATATGTTTAGAAGTCTTAACGTTGCCATTGTGTGTCATATAAATTATATCCTGTGACAGAGAGCTTACATGACGTTTAAAACTGTCGCAGTTCCGGCGTTTACGAGTATAACCTCCAAGAATTGACGATCATTGGTGGTGTTGAACATTCACCTTTAATTAGTCGTTGGCTAGTTAAATAATCAGGCAATTTTGTTTTAGTTATTCCTAAAATTTCCTCTCTCAAAATAGCAGCAGCTGCTTGCAAGGTATCTTGGTCTTTTAGGTGCGCAAATAATGAGTCGTCAATATTTGATATGCCCTTAGGAGCAACAACTTTTTTTTGTTCGACATCAAAATTTGAATTTTATCATTAAATTTCTTGTGGATTTTTTCTTCTAAATAATGCGCGGCAAATATTGATGCTACATCGGAGCCTTCACTCAATTCTTTAAACATTTCGAGATATTCTTTGTGCAAATATGACAGAAAATAACAACGTCCCCGTTTTATAACATTCTCCTCAATTAAATTACAAATTTCTCTATAAACGGTTTCATGTGTTTCTCGAGAAATATGCCATGAAGTACGGACAGGACTTTTACCAGTGACCGTTTGTGATTTCTAAAATTTTGTCGACAAACATCATGATAGTATACTTCATCAGAAGCAACACTTTGTATTTTTACCAAAGTTTCATTGTAAATTTCAGAATCCGGTTTAAACTTTGATAACATATTTATTTGAAATGGATTTTTTTGGAAGTACGTAATGGCTCATTCTTAGACTTGAATTGTTTTTTTTTATTACAAAAAAAGCACAAATCCGGGTTTCCTGTAGCCACAGTATCAGAATTCTGAACAGTTAATGGTTCTGCTGAATCTTCGAATTGTATTTCCTCGAACGACTGATCTACTGCGACGTCAATATTTTTTTCTACAACTTCATCTGTTTTAGGAATATTTACATCATTCAAAATAGAATCCTGTACCATTGTATCATCAATTATTGAACTATTAGCTGATGTTGATGGTTGTTCAATCGCAGACGAAGATGTACTTTGTAATGGAATTTCTTTGTTGGCATCTGCCAAAAAATTTTTTTTTTTCAAAGCTGTAAACGTCTTATAACAACTACTATGATAGCCTGCATCAAAAATGTCTTCCGGTAAAATTATATCATTGTACTTTAAGTTATGAAGTTTTCGTAACCTCAAAATATTTCGACATTTTACCAAAGTCTCTTTCGAAAATATTAGAAGTTTTTCAGTTTTTGATATGGTACAAAAAACACACTGCACTTTATTTATTTCACTCGACATAATGTCAAATACATTCAATAATTAATAAGCCAATGAACAATATAAAATAAAGCAACACTATCAATTTTTTTTCACGGAACACGAGGCATCTACATGAAGGTTGCCAAATATACTGAAAACATCTGACTAAAACCGTTAGAGTTGGGACTACAATAGAGCCCTCTCGGGTATAAATCCTATATTATTCAAATGGTAGAAAAAGTACTATAAGCTAGAATGAGTACAATAGTAATACTTGAGAGAAAGAAGAAGGATAGCTATATGCAGTCAATGCATGCAACTGGCCGAGTAGGAACTCAGATTTTGTTATTTGCTGATGCTTGTCCGCAATGAATACTTCTGCCCTAATAAATATAAGTTTTTGAAACTATAATAAGTAAAATATAACAATGGCAGATCTCTTCAATTACTTTCAAAAATGATTTTTTTTAATACTTTCAAAACTGTCTGCCGCAGTGTCGAACGCGAGGTAATGTTCTGCCATTATTATTTTCGGTTCACGAAAATGATATATTTTAGAATACCCAAACGGCAAACGTCGTCAAATGAATTTAAAATTACAAAAAAATCGATCCCTGTCTCACCTGCGCACTAACCGCGTCCACCACTTCGGGCTTAGTGAAGTCCCATCTCATGTACAGTAGGTAGAGGGGCCTCAATGTACAAAAACCCAAGCCTGGTCAAATACATGCAGGTAGCCGCTCACTGGCTCTTAGACTAGTACGATTTCGCTGAGTTCCACTCTAATTTTGAGAAAGAACACCCTGGAGGTGGCCAGGGGCCTCCAACCTCTCTTCCACTAACCTCACGAAAGGATTTGCGGCTCAACAAAATTCAGAGTAACCCGATGCCACACAGGTCCTGTACATTTACAAACATCCATGCTATCCCCAGGATATGAATAACCCCGTCACTAACATGGGAATTACTGATTTGGGAGGGTGTAATCAGCTATGATAACAAGACTGATTTGGTGGTTGTAAGGTACAATGAATACTCGCCGCTATGTGGATAGGGTATTGCAATTTGCTATCATATCTTTCATGTCCGCCATCCAAAATGGTATCTTTCAGTAGGAATAATGCCCATCCTCATATTGTAGTCATTAATGAATGCTCTTTAAAATGCTACAACTTTTGAATGATCCTCGTGCTTCCCAGACTTTCTGCTAATAAAGCATGTTTTGGACGCCATAAGAGACACACTTACAAGAAATGATTCAAACATTTATCGATTAAATTCTGCCAGGCACTAAAATGTATTTGTGCTCAGGGCACAGGCACACTCCACTTTAATATTTATGTATAATAGTAATAAATATGACTTTTAATTTCATCTTTAGAAAATTTCTTCAAGGCAAGATTGTATAACATTTGTATTATCTCATGAAAATCCGTCAAAGTCACGTGAGTGTAACATTTTCGAATTCCACCAGTGTACGTTCTATTTTATACTGTAATACATTATAAGAACAAGAAACTAAATCCAATGTTAGTCTTATGTTACAAATTTAATACAAATTTATAGAATTCAAAATGATTTTTCTAACTGTGAATATTTTGAATAAACTAATAAAGTACTTTTATACTTCTAAGCAAATGTAATTAGTACGATCATGTAAGACAGATGAATACTTTAAGATAGTAAATATAAGGATAGGTATGGTAAAAAAGATATGTTATTAATTGCTGAGTTGACGGCATACTTTGAAAGTAAATAATTTTTTTCTTCAATATACTAACAATATCTAAAGCTGCTAGAGATAATTGATTCAAAAGGTATTACGTGTGTCCTGAATTATTTACAAACAGATTAAAAGATTTTATGTGCAGGAGTGTCGCAATATAAAACTGAGTAAATCTGTCTTAGAAATTAAGAAAATTCACCATGTAAATGTGAAAATTTTTCTGAAGGCATAAGTCTAAGAAACTGAATTTTTATTCCCAATAACACATTTATCTAGTTAATGCATGGTTAACTGGACAAGATTAAACAAGTACCGCTTTTTATGTGTTTTTATTTATTTTATTCGATCCATTCACAATATCACATTTATCTAGTTAACACATGGTTAACTGGATAAGATTAACAAGTATCGCTTTTTATGTGTTTTTATTTATTTTATTCGATGTAAAAAGACTTCATAATTAATATTTACTTAGGAGGACTAACATGAAGTATTGCATCTTTTTGTAAATAATTGCTACAAATGATTATTTTATATTTTTAGGTTGATATTCTGGATATTATATGCTACAGTAATATGATAATCTTATTGATAAGCAGAAATATTTATTTTTAACATGACAAAAATCAGATTATCAACATGTGTTTTAATGGCTAATTTAAAACATCTTTTACTACAGGATATGTTACTAGGTAATACGTTATATACTAGATAATATTTCAAATTTTTATTAGATATGTTACTAGAACATAATATTTTAAGTAGCAGACCACATATTTATTTTTGCATTTTAATTTATTTTCTTTTTACATAATCACTAGTTCAAAAAAAGTAAAAGATTTCGTTCCTTTAAAATATTTTTAAATACATTAAATATTTCTACGTAATTTGCAATTTTTCCAGTATGCTTCCCAGAACTTTGTTAGTTAATATACGTCTATTGTACCTTATCGATAAGCCCCCCCCCAAAAAAAGTTTTTTTCCCCTAAATATATCACAATTTTTTTAACAATGTCGGACCTCTATACAACGAAGTCACTAAATCCCGGAAAAAAGTTCGTTATATATAGAGGCTCATCTTTTAATATACTTTATAAACCACATAAAACAAATATTTTAAATTCATAAACACTATATATTAAAAAATAACTATTCGCACCTTTTTTTAAATAAATACACTCTGTCGCAAAAAAATATATGCACCCAGAAGAAATTGAGCTACATTCACGAAATTTGGTATGCATGTAGTGTATATGAAAATAAACAAATGATTAAAAATTCAGAACAAAATATCATTTTATTAAGCGGTTACAGCTTGCAAAAGGTAAAAAATCAGTAAGTAGTAAAGCCACCTCTGGCAGCTATACAAGCCGAAATTCGGCGTGGCATCGATTCAATTAGATCACTTATGACCCCCTGTGGAAGATCCTGCCATAGTCTTTGCATCTGCGCAGTTAATTCTCCTGTATCTCGGGACGGCTGCAGTTGCCTTCCCAGCGCGTCTCAGAAATGCTCTATTGGCGAAAGATCTGGTGACCTGGCAGGCCATGGTAGGACATCATATCCTTGAAGACATTGTTGGGAGAGTCGCGCAGTATGTGGACGAGCATTATCCTGTTGATAAATGGCACCTGGGCGACTTGATAGCATGGGTAGCACAATCGGCGTTAAAATATCGTCCACGTATCTGCGAGCTGTCAAAGTGCCTTGAAGGACCACTAAAGATGATCGTGTGTCCCAAGAAATTGCTCCCCACACTGTCACACCTTGTGAAATTGCTGTATGCCGCTCGACAATAAATGCCGGATCGGACCGCTGGCCGGTGCGCCTCGAGACACGTGTGCGGTGGTCATCAGCACTGAGACTGAATCGGGATTCATCACTGAAGATGACACGTCTCCAGTCTGTCACACTCCAAGTTGCCCGAGGTCGGCAAAAATCCAGTCGACACTGCCTATGATGTGGGGTCAGTGGTAAGCGTCTTAGCGGACGTCGGCTCCTCAAGCCAACTTCGGTCAGTCGTCTCCTTATGGTTTCTCTTGATGGCACTGGATGTCTGGAAGGAGGTAAGTGGCGTTGAATCGATGCTAGCGACGTTGTTGGTGCCGAAGTGGCCACTCTTCTGATTGCACGATCCTCGCGATCATTTGTGTTCCTGGGACGTCCTGACCCTCCGCGACGGTACACTCTACCTTCTGTGATCCACTGTTGCCAACACCGAGCAACTACCATATCGCTCCGACCAAGGTGGCGGCCGATACGTCTATTCGACCAACCTGCTTCTCTGAGGCCTATTTAACGGCCCCTATCAAAGTCCGTCAGCTGCTCGTACTGCCGCCGGTTATGTCTTAGAGGCATCCTAAGTCTCAATATCGTCTATCAAAGTCATCAGATTCGTTTGGATAGCCGTACGGCGCTCGTACTCATGCTTTTAAACTCTCCCAGTTGCGCAACTAATATGCGCATAGCACACTTAGCCTTGTCTCATTGGCTTCGAAATTTTAATCATTTGCATATCTCTTACCAGACTACATTCTTGCCGAGTTTCGTGATTGTAGCTTGATTTCTTCTGGGTACATATATTTTTTTGCGACAGAGTGTATATGTTTATTTTATATATTTTACCCACCAAAAAAAGAAAGAAAGAAAAACTGCAAGGAAAACAAGAAAAAAGAATGTCGAAGTCACTGTATTTTTAATATTAAGAAATTAATTTTATAATAAAATTAATGAATTTTGAGGACATTTTATAATTTAAAGCAAACAAGTAATATTAAACATACATTATTTTATAATTAGAGCACGGGGACACGGGACAACTCCACTGAGAGCGAAAGAGGATATTGAAGATGTTTCTAGTGAACTGTACAATGGGGGGGGTATAGGTAGTACTTCTGGGAGGAAACGTCCAGAACTCTATTGCTCTCGGCGAGTTACGGTCTAATAAAATCAGTTCAAGATTTATGACCGCCATAAAATGTGTTAAGAGAGAATAACTTGAATTTTTTTCAGAAGTACTTTAGAAAAAGGGAGAACAAAAATTGAATCACAAAAGAAAAAGTCTGTTTCATAGAAAATGCACTTCGCTACAGACAGGTTATTTTATGAAGAAAATCCTGAAATGTTCAAGGTTCCAGGAAAAAGTTCACTATATAGAAAAATTCACAATGTAGAGGTTCGTTATATAGAGATTAGACTGTATATGTACATATATAAAGTCTTATTCTCTACAAACAAGAGATAAACATCCTACAATCACATTCAAAAAACACATAGACAGTAGGAAAATCGCATAATGAAGGGCACATGAGCAACCGAGATTAAAAATTATAAAATGGATGCTGCAGTAGTATAAAGATTTCTGACTTAGGACAGCTAATATATAAAATAATTTATATAAAAGTGGGGTTGAACATGTTTTTTGGCCAGCCAACCTTCCCCCTTTATGTAAATAATTCTGAGCAAAAACCGGTTAAAAGTAATATAGATAGGAATATCTAAATCCATTACAAGATAGAGGTGTAACTTACCTAAAAATGCAGAGCCCGCGCTAAATCTGAGTGCAATAAATAAGTTATTGCCAGATTTTGGACCCTAATGCAGATTCAAAGCATCTGAATGGCTGAAATGTAGAACTTACCAAAAGTATAAAAAGAATAGAAATAAAAATTTTAATAAGAGAGTTACAAACTATATATATATACCATAACTTTAGTGACACTAGAGTATATATGAATTAAATAATAATAAGTAATTTTATCTAATATTAGAATATGGAGGTAACTATAACTATGAAATGTGTAAATTTATAGTAATAAACTATTATTAATCTAAGAATTTTTAATCCTTACTATTTTGAATAGCTTTATTCATATAACTATTAATAAAATTAATTGGGTATTTCTAATTTAAGCAATATTTAGTAAAATGTTTATAGTTATTTATTATTTCTGATTTTTTTGACACCAGAAATTTATTGCGTTGTATATAATTAATAACAATATTGCTGAGTATAGAAACATGTACATTACTCTCCCAATGAGGAACTTTTATTATATTGAAATTAAATTCTTCTCTTTTATCATAAATATTAGAAACTATTGCATTATCTTTTAATTTGATATGTATGTCAAGGAATATATATATATATTTAATAATAATAATAACAATAAAAACAAGAGAGTTAGCATTATAGGAATCTCGAATAGTTATATTTTTACTAAATAAATAAAAAGAAAGATATAAATACAGTGATGAACAGAAATAAATGTTAAATTGATGTTAATAAAAACCAAACGAGGTCTCCATGAAGTAGAGGTTTTCAAACATTTATATTGTACCCACAACCGATAATTGAGATCCAATACATCACCAAAAAGGAAATTTTCCAAAATAGCTACATAGTTAATGTACGATTTCATATAAAGAAATTTAATTAAATTGTGGACATTAAATGAACATTGGAAGAACAGCATTCGATAACTAAAACCATAAAAACCGAGGAAAATAGTAAAAACCAGAAGAATTATAATGCTTGTAATTTATCGAAAAATATCAATTACGATACACCACAAACGGATTTTTGAAGTACTCTTGAGTATAACCCCTTCCAGGCTCATTTTATTTCGGGATTATGGATCATAACATTTCAATTTTCTTATGTTTACCTAGAAAAGTAAGCAAAAGCATTCGAAACCATGGGAAATAATTCAAGAAAGACTGATAGTAAAGTGTACATTTTCACACTGCCCGAGCTACACTCGGAAGGAGCCAGGAGGGTACTTTCGACTGCCCGAGCTCAACTCGGGAAAAGCCAGGAAGGGATTAATATGCAGCAATCTATTATTCAATACTACGGTTTGGGGTGAAATTAGAATTCGGTCTGAGGCCATGAAGCTTCTCACCTTAATGAATATACAGTTGCTCAATTCTCATCTCCTCTGATGGAAAACTGTAACAGCTATTGCTTACAAATTAATCAAATATTGATCTTGATTTTCAGATATATATGCGCTAAACATGTATAAAAAATTTCGACTGAACAAATATCTTCCCTCTTGCGAAATTATCAAAAAAGGTATTGAGATTTCCACAAGGTTGTTATTCCATTATAAATGTATTGCTTCAACAATACTGATATTTTTTATTTATATATTTATCTACTAATTTAGTAAAAAATATAAATTCATTTCCTGAATTTTTTTTCTTGAAACTTTTCTCAATAGATGACTTGCTTTTAAAAAGGATGTGATGAAATATTAAATAAATAAATTTCATCAACGTTTTTAGTAATTTCAGTTTATCAAAATAAAGAAAATAAAAATAATTTTTAAAAAATCCTATAAATGAATAGCGTTGAGGAAAATATAAGGTTAAATGAAAGATGTAGCTTTTACGCCAATCAATAGTATAGAAAACATACAAGTAATAAAAAATAATTGTTACTTTTACAATAGAACGAGAAAACACACGTTTTGAAATCCATTTCTTGTTTAAAAAAGAGTAGAGTGAAACCTTTTGAATGAAAGAAAGTTTATTTTATCAGTTATCAAGGATATTCCTTTGTCTGAATCTTTTAAAACCGATGCTTTTTTTATTGAAAAATTACACGAAATTAATGCTTGAAAAATTGATTTCTCCAGTAATAATAGCTTAGCAGTAATTGATCAGACAACGAGACAAAATTGACCATCATTGAGTTGACGTCCTGAATGCTGAAGCATCGGTCTGCAGAAATTAGCTCAGGGTTAAGCTTGAAAGTTGATTGACCGCTTTTTTCTTAGAATGACTGTGGTTTTTGATTTTTCTCCGAGCTGTGACCCTAAGATTAAAAAAAAGCAAATCGAATTGCTCCAGGAAGGAAATCAAAATTCAGCATTTATGATAAAAATATTCACTTCAAATCTGCCGCTTAGAAAGATTTATTTCTTACACAAGTTTATATAATAAGTTTAAGTCAAAAGGAATCTCGTTATCACTTTTGAAATAATTCTCCTCCCTTATCTGCTGTAAATTAGTGATAAATTGCATCAATACTGAAAAAGACTCAAAAAATTTTACGTATCTTAACTCCCCTTTAATATATAAATCTTAGTGTTCAACACGTATATTTATACGGTTTTATTTAGAGCAATGATTCTCAACCTTTTTTTTGTTGTAGTTGTTGGGATATACTTTTAACAACTTCAAAATTTGGTGGCACACTAACAATAAAATAGGTTTAAGGTATCCGACTACGTTCGGAACCGTCATTTTGCAAAGCGCATAAATGGATAATTTTCATGATATTTAGTGTCACTTAGATTAGAATATATGCATAAAGTTGTTTTAAGGATATTTTGACAAACAAAACTTATTTAAATATAATATTTTGGTAAAAAATTAACTTAAAATAATCTTTTTTCTAAATGTTCCTCTTTTGTGAAAAATGTTTCTATTATAATAATATTTTGCCTGTATATAGCTCAGACCTCTGTACAGAGGGTAAACTAGAATTTTTGAAATATATAACTTAGAAGTGGGTTTATTCAGATTTTACGACAACAGAGGGGAGCAATTTTAAGAAAAAAACGCCAACAATTATTTCAATTGGTGGTAACTCTGAAAATAATGGGAATTTTTCAAAAATTCTAATTGAGCCTCTGTACAGAGGTCTGAGCTATATAGAGGCAAGATGTTATTATAATAGAAGCCTTTTTCACAAAAGGAGAACATTTGGAAAAAAGATTATTCTAAGTTCATTTTTTGCCAAAATATTATATTTAAATAAATTTGTTTTTTGTCAAAATGTTCTTAAAACACTTTTATACATGTATTCTAAGCTAAGTGGCACTAAATATCATGAAAATTATCCATTTACGTGCTTTTTTAAAATCAAGGTTACGAACGTAGTCGGATACCTTAAAGATAATTTTACTTCTCTATAAATACAGTATGTAAAATAATTTATGATAATAATATTCAGTGTTAAATAAAATAAAAAGTACGACAAAGACAACAAAATGTTTATTGAGTAATTAATTACAAAGTAATTATAAGAATACATTTGATGGAAAATGTGAGCTTGATGGTTTTTGTTGATTTCGTTTGTATTTGGTTGTAAAAATGATAATGCCACTCTCATTTCATTCACCTACATTTAAAAATTTTAATTTTTTTTTTCATTTTTATATTCGTTAATGCTGTAAATCTAAATTCACATAAATTATCGAAGGATTTGTGAAAAGAAAATTTCAGCAATATTTCTATAGCTTTTTTGGCCACTATGACATAATCGCCTGTAATTTTAACTCTAAATGAAATGAATTAATTGACTCTTCCGAATATTTTAAAATTAAATCTCGGTTATTACAGTGTGAAATTGGCCTTTTCTCTTCATTCAAAGTATTAAAAGTTAATTCATATTGGGATGTATCCATTATCACAAATGGATTACTAACCCAATCAAATTTTTTTTATATCCATTTATCCACGAAATGATGAGTTAAATATACATGAATTTCAGTGGAGCACACAGGAATTTTTCAAGGGGGGATCCAGGATTGGAAGTCCAGCATTCTCGTATCATGCTCCAATGCACCACCCAACATATTCTTTTAATTTCGTCGATTTTCGGGGGGAAAAATTAATTGTTGGATAAATAATTAGTATTAATTAATACAATAAATTATTAATAACAAATACTTAATTAAATTTTACGTACTATATATGAAGGATTATAATCAATCGAAAAAAAATCAATGGCTTTGGAGAGGGGGGGGACCTGAGGACCCCCCTCTTGTGTGCGCCTCTGACGAATATCCTTAGCTTGTTTCTATAGAACGGACGAATTTTTCGGCTCCGGGTTTTAATTTTTTTTAACACAGTGTAATTAATAATTTTAAAAAAGTTTGTCAGCACACTTCAAGAGTTTGGCGGCAAAATGATTGAGAATCACTGATTTAGAGTTTTGATTAGTCGAATACTAATTGTATTCATACTGATGTTAATACATCGAATGACAAAACATTGGAGCATTTTTTCGCTATTTTGAAAAATGTTTTTAATTATCTTTGCAGAATATTGAGAAAAATATGAATTTTTCCTAGGTAAGGACAATTAGTTCAATCACGTTTTCTCTTGTTGATATTCATAATGCTTAATAATTAGTCTTAATATATATCTTAATGATGTTTATAGTTTATAATTAGAATCAATCTATTTTTTAACGAGTAAGAAATTCTAAACTGTAAATAAATAAGCTGAAACAACATCCCAAAGATAATTTAAGCATATTCACAAAAACAATTTTTGGGGATTCATGTAAGGATACAAAACTATGCATGATTTATATATATTTAAACTGATACATATATAAAAATACCAAGCAGAAAATTTATAATCAATTTTTTGGGTTGTAGAACAAAATAGGAATCAAATTGAATATTTTTAAAAAAGTGCTTAATAATAATGTTCCTTATGTCTCTAATATTAATCAACAACTTAAAGGCAATTTTGAAGCCCAGAAATGTTTTTCAAAGAAAAAAGTGTCATCGGAATACCTTTTGCATCAGTTACCGTTCATTAAAGAGCAGATAATTTTACGTTTAAAATTTTCAAAAAAACCATCTGATAACTGCAATTTTCAGTATTCTATTTTATTTGAGTGGCAAGCAAAAAATTAATTCTGGTATATTTCTAAGAAATTTCATACAAAGATATTTGTTGAGAATATTATTTACCACCATTCTTGCCGAAATCTAATAAATATAATCATGTAGCTCAAACTTATATTATTTTATGTGTTTACATATATATCCATTACTAGGTAAACCGTCTAGTAAAACCAGTTTCTTAAAATTTATAAATATGATAAACATATACATGTTACAAATAATATTTATTACAATATGGATTATTAGTTGAAAATATTTATTTTTAGCAACATGATTATCTTGAATACTCTAAGAAACATATTGACAGAACCGATAAAAATGAAGTTTTCTCTGGGATAAGTTCATATGATTTAAAGGAACACTAGTTATCTTATAATGACTTGTGATATAGATCAATATACAGGGTGATTCACTACCAGACAGACAAACTTGCAGGGTGTGTAGGGAGTACAGAGACGTTTCGGAATCACATAGGAATGCAGGGTCGCAAATGCTGTAGCTGTGAGTTATGGTGCAAAAAAAAAAAAAGTAAAAATAGCAACACTTTAATGGGACAGAAAACATTTTACTGAAATGTTGTACTATAACAGATGTTCAAAGTTACGAAGGCTTGATAGCGGCACTGCTTGTAATTCCTTACATTCTGTAAGGTGCCTGGCATGTCACGTATTCTCCTGGCTGCTGCAGACATTCAAGGGATGAGGTCTTCAATTGAAGGAACGGGTGTCTCATACACCAAACTCTTCATATGACCCCAGAAGAAAAAGTCCATGCATGATAGGTCCAGTGATCTGGCAGGCCAATGAATCTGGTCTCCAGGATCTATCCATCCAGGATCTAGTGTCTAAAGTTTGCGTTGAGGTATCGGCTCTTGTTAAAGAGCCAGTCTCACATAACTTTCTGTTCACACTCGCGAAAGTTGTATGATGTGAAACAAGCATGTACGGGTAACGTTCCTGGTTCAACCACTGAGCGGCGGGCTCGTTACAATCCGCATCTCCATACACTATCAGCATGTCGACAGCTCCTCGTTAGAACACGAGTTCATCCAACTACCAAGGGAAACAAATCGCAAATGACGACTTTCAGCAGGATTGGTGTTCACGAAACCTTCCGTTCAGTGCCATCTACTGCAAGACTGTCTGAAGGAATCTTTCATAACGTCAGGAATTCCTTGCAGTGCCACTGTCAGGCATGTCAGAGGACTGCTGGCCATAATTTCGAACACCTGTCGCAGTAAAACCTTTCTATGAATGGTTTTCCATCCCATCAATGTGTTAATGTTGCTGTTATTTTCTCTGCTTCTTTACACTGTAGCTCTGTAGCATTTGCGATCCTGCATTCCTATGCGATTCGAAGTTGTCTCTGTATCCCCTGCACACCCTGCAAATTTGTCGGTCTGATAGTGAATCACCCTGTATGTGAGAAATATATATAATGAACATTAGATTGAAGGATAACTACATAATTTATTTAATTTAGAGAATTACATGATATTTTTTTAATTAATTCTTTTAGAATTGATAAGTTTATGTAAAATGTCTTCTGGCAGTAGAGGAGTTAGTCATTTTCAAATATACTAGATTAGTGACTCTGTGTGACACTTTAGTGGTAATGCGGTTAGCATGTCATTTTTTTAGCATAAGAATGCAATATTTCATGACCCAGACAAATTTTCTTGTAATATTTTCATGAATATATTTGAAATAGGTCAATTTAAATACAGAATTATGAATAATATATTCTCTTTAGAGGTTTTAAACCCCTTGGCTGAACATATATATTTTTTCCACTTCTATTAGATCATATATAAATTAATTTATAGTATTGGAGATTTTATAGGAGTTTTATGAAGAATTGCCATTTATAAAAGAAATGTAATTAAAGAATATAAGGCTCTATTTATATAAACTTTTAGAGAGAAAAATGAAATGATATTTTAAAGAGTTTTTTTTGGTTTAAACATATTTTATTCAATTTTTGATTGGTATGAACTTTTCTTTCCTTCAAAAGAAATAAAAAAATAGGAATTGTTGATTTTCGATTTTATTTTAGACAATTTTCTTATTATCTCAAATGTTTTACATAACTTTTTAGAAAGTAAAAAGGAAAATCAGTTTCTTATTACATATTAGTAGTAGAGAATTTTTTGCATAGGCTTGGCATGTGGTGCACACCTTGGGGCTATACATGAACATCTTATACATTCATCTCATACATTTATGAAGCAATTTTTTAAAATTATTTGTACCTCATATTTTTTTTAAATTACAGAAACAATTTTAATCATAATACTTCAAGGATCAGAATAAGAAAATGCATTTTAAAAAGTCAAAAAGTTGAATTGATTTTGTATCAAACGTTATTCCAGCATTTAAAAATGCTATTTGTTCTAGAGCTATAACTACTATCAAATTTTCATTGAAAAAATATATACGCTGATGCTACACTGACTGTATCGCCAGTCAGTTTGTTTCTTAGGTTATGGAAAAACTCAAATAATGACATTTTAGGCATTAAACGATTTTATTAATAAATAATTTATTAATAATATAAAAAGATGTTATTAATAAATAATTACTTCACCATATATGCAGTGTTAGAACCCTTCGTCAATATTTTGAATATAAAATTTCTATAATGCTATTATTTTATACTAATATGCAGAAGTGTGCAAAAATTACGAAACAGCACATTTTTGGGGAATTTTCAAAAATTACTGAACCATTTTTAAAGAATATTGATAAACACAAACCCAACATAATGCGAAATATCCTTTTTTTAATGCAAATAAAGAAAACTGATAAGACACGTGCTTCAAACACTACTCTATGTAGTACAGATTTAAGCTCATTTCGGGCCCTGGGTGCAGAAGATCTACAGGCCCTCTTGGCACTGGAGGATCGAAATTTATAACCAGAAAATCTTGACAAGTCCAGCTTATCCGGGCCCTTGGGCACCCGCCCGAAGCACCCAATGGATAAACCGGCACTGACTCTATGCGCTTTTAGCTTTACTCATATTTCTGAAGTCTTGTGTAGAATGGCCCAACGACAACTTCGGGATGATGGATTACGATGGAGAGCAGTTTTGAGATTGTAGGCAGATTGATTTCAAGTGAAGGGAGTAAGATGGCTCCAGTTATCCAGGTACACGATTTCCAGATTATCAAGCAAGTTCCTGAAGACTGGAATAATATCCAGAAGATCAGTTACAGGGTGCACAAGAGCCATTACAAGCAGGGGATGACGCTACTTAATTTTAACTGCGAAGAGCAACGTGTGTGTATGGAGGACGGTCAACAATTACTCAACTCACATATGAGTTCTCTGCAGCAAAGGCACCTTAGTTCATTGTGAGATCTGCAATCTGGTCAGCCAGGATTTCCAGACCCGAATTCAAAGATAATGTCTGAAAGGCTCTCGTCAGAACAACTGTAGATCGTCTGCGCCTCCAAGAATAGTCTCAAAGTTAAGAAATGGAGGAGTTGGATTTATTGTCCATCTTAAGCAACCTCGTGAACAACATGAGAGTTCGCTGTGAGAGCTGCAATGCTGTCGGAGGGGATTACACACCAATTAAACCCTCCTCAAGTACCATTTTGGGTCATCATTTTTTGACCATCTTGGTTTCATATAAACAGAAATGATCATGAATAACTAATATTCTTTTCATAACCTTTTATTTAATTTGCAATGTAATTTGTTCGGGTGGAATCTTGCAACTCAATTTTGAAGCTGATGTTTTCAACCGATTGAGCTGAAATTTTGTATACATGTTTAGTTTGGATGACTATGCATGTTTTGACCATTTATATTCCGATATCACAATTAGTTAAGATATTAATTAAAAATGTAATTTGTTCGAGTGAAATCTTGCAACTCGATTTTGAGGCTGATTTCTTCAACCGATTGAGCTGAAATTTTGTATACATGTTTAGTTTGGATGACTATGCATGTTTTGACCATTTATATTCCGATATCACAATTAGTTAAGATATTAATTAAAAATGTAATTTGTTCGAGTGAAATCTTGCAACTCGATTTTGAGGCTGATTTCTTCAACCGATTGAGCTGAAATTTTGTAAAACACGTTTAGTTAGGATGACAATGCATGTTTTGACCATTTATATTCCGATATATCGTCATTAGTTAAAAAGATATTAATTAAAAACCTTTTACCCCTGTTAGCTTTTTATTCTGCCTAGCAGCTTATCGGATTGTGCTTAAAGAAGCTCCGATTTTTCGACCTTTTTTTAAAAAACCATCTTATTCCTTCTATCAAGCTGAGTCAAAAAATAATTACATAATATGAAAGATCATTTATTTCACCCCGATACAGTATAATTCTTTTTAAAAAATAATGATATTTTTTTTTATTATTTACGATTTTTTCTAAAATGAGTCAAAATCGATGCGTTTTCAAGAAAGTGATTTCTAAATCGTTCCGTATGAATTTTTTTTCGTGTTAATCAATCGATATTCTACACTAAAAAAGTTCAGGCTTTTCTCTTTTAGAATCAGTCATTTAAAAAATAAAATGCCGAAAACTTTTTTGTTACGATTTTTCAAAAAATACTCAAATTTTTAATAAAACATTTAAAAACCTCGCCGTTTTTAAATATAATCTCATGAAATTTTGTTTTCGCTTGTAGAATGGTATTATCCGAATTCTGCACAGATTGAAAAAATTGGTTTAAAATTACGGATTTTAAAATGTTTTTGTGTTTTTTGTTTCAATATAATAATACAGTAAAAGCAAAAAAAAAAGGTTTAATTTTTTGATTAATTTTGCTTTATTCAATGTTGTTTTGGTCTTACAGTGTTTATCCTCCCCCTATCCTCTTATTGCTGCCCGAGTGAAATATCTATCATATGTACATGGCTTGGAGGGAAAAAAAACTGAGTACCTCTTAGCTGGACTGTCCAAAATTAACCGGCAAACAACCTTGCAACAATGATGCGTTGAATGAAATGAATAGACTGAGAAACATGTCCAGCGACAACTAAAAAGTAAAAAATAAATTAAAAGTAAAAAAAACTCTTTTAAAAACAATCTTTTATTTAAATGCTCTAAAAAGAATAAAATAAACTTTCCTTTTAAAACTTTTTTTGCTATCAACTTATAACGTCATTACACAATTAAAGATATAAAAGCTTGTCGCGAGATTTACCTGTGTATATAAACAAGCAAATTAAGTAACTTGATCTGATTGATTTTAATTTTTAAAATTTTCAAACTAAGTAAATACGAGTACTTAAACCTCGTGACAAGCTTTTATATTATAAATTGTGTAATGACGTTATAAGTTGATAGCAAAAAAAGTTTTAAAAGAAAAGTTTATTTTATTCTTTTTAGAGCATTTAAATAAAAGCTTGTTTCCAAAAAAGTTTTTTTTTACCTTTAATTTATTTATTTTCATCTTTTTATAGGTACTTGTAATTATTTTCATAAAGCATTTGATATGAATTCCTCCTTAATTTTTGAAAAATCAGTAAAAATGGGCTAGTTCCTTATCTTTTGCGCAGCAATGTGTTAAAGTGTTTCGAAATTATTGAAAGAATTTATAAATAAACCCTTTTTTTTAAAGTTAACTGGAGTATTTGAGAGTAGGATTTGTTGAAAAGGTGTAACATAAAACACGAATTATTTATATAACTTAGGAATTAGTTTCTTGCAGATGAGATGGTATTATTTTGAAGTGTATTAAAATGTCGTGTAGTGCTTTAAAATGTCATTGAAATGGTTTAAATTATTGTTTATTGCATTTTTTTAATACGGTGACAAGCTGACTATAGCTTGCAGACTAGATGCGACCCCCTAGATGTTTTAATTGGCCTACAAAAAATGTTCAGACAATAACATAAAAAGTTTCTATTTCAGTGTTTAAAATAAAATTAAAGGACTTACTCTATTTTTATGTTTGTAAAAATGTCAATAAAAATTTTAATATTTTTTACGTATGCAATATACGGTTGCAGTGCCGGTTTATCCATTGGATGCTTGGGGTGGGTGCCCAGGTGTTTGGGGACCGGAAGGGTTTGAATAAACTGCAATGAACCAGGTTTTCTGGTTATAAATTTCGATCCGCCAGTGCTAAAGGGGCCGGTAGATCTTCTGCCTCCAAGGTCCGAAACGAGCTTAAACCGGCACTATACGGTTGTGAGACTTCATATAAAAGCTGGTTAAGGTATCCGACTATACGTTCGGAACCTTGATTTTAAAAATGCGCATAAATGAATAATTATCATGATATTTAGTGTAACTAAGAATAGATACATGCATAAAATTATTTTAAGGACATTTTGACAAAAAAAAAAAGTTATTTAAATACAATATTTTGGCAAAAAATTAACTTAGAATAATGTTTTTTTCTCAAAATGTTCTCCTTTTATAAAAAATGCTTCTAAAATAATAACATTTTGCTTACATAAAGTAAAGACTTCTCCAGAGAGTCTGAACTAGAATTTTTGAAAAATTCACATTATTTTCAAAGTTCCAACCAAGAAATAATTATCAGCGTTATTTTCTTGAAATTTGTTCCCTCTTTCTTCTCTTCGTAAATCAAGCATAAACCCACTTCTATGTTACATATTTTTAAAATTTTAATTAACAGAGGTCTGAGCTCTATGCGGGCAAGATATTATTTTCAACGAAGCATTTTTCACAAAGGAGAATATTTTGAAAAATGGTCACTCTAAGTTCATTTTTTGTCAAAATATTTTGCTTAAATAATTTTTTACTGTAGTAATATTCTTAAAATAATTTTATATACGTTTTCTAATCTAAGTGACACTAAATATCATAATTATTATCCATTTATAAGCTTTTGCAAAATCATGGTTCCGAACGTAGTCGGATACCTTAAGAAATGGAAACTTTTCCAATAAAATTGTGCGCAAAATTACTAAAATATACTAATTTACTTTTTATATTTAAGCTTTAAAAATGGGAAAAGCGCAATTACAGCTCTATTTATTATATTTTACTACTAAATAATTTTAAAACTTTCATTTTTTTTGTGTTTTTTGTGTATTTTATAACGTTTAATTGGCGTGCCAAAAATATTCTCTTTCTTAAAAATATTTGTTAATCACTGTTGCAATTGATAAATTGTAATACTTTTAATGTTTTAATACATTATTTATCTTAGGACTTTTATTACTTTTTTTTCTATTAGCACTTTATTTTTTCTTTACCTGCAAGTACATATAAATGAAAATTTAAAAAAAAACTATTAATGAGGTGTTTCTGTAATTATATTTTGACTATACAATTATATAGTGAATATTTATTTATTTCGAAAACCGTATGGATTAGCGAATCTGTAAACTCCATATCTAACTCAAAACCAAATACTAATTTCTCTCTCTCATCTACCAATCATTACACGAAATCTCTCTCCTTTGGGTTATAAAGAAAACTTCCAAGAAACCAATCCCATAGTTAAAAAACGCTTCAACAGTAGCTAGGCAGTAAAGGTTTGAACTTTCCAGATATGTTCCTTCGGTGACTTGAGGCAACTTTTTGCAAAGCTGTTTAAGATGCAAGGCGAGTCACCATGTACTGCCCCACCCTTGACTAAAATCAAGGGCATTGACCAGCAGATAGTTTCGGAAATACCCAAGCGTTCGAGGGTCTGTTTGCTTTTGTTATCGTATTATCGTTATTATAGTTAGATTGCTTTGATCGGGTCTGAAAGATGTTAACACGTTTCTTTAGATATGGGCTTGCTTTTTTTTTCTTTTCAATTACAATTTATGCCCGCAAAATTTTGCCGAGGTCGTTTTCATGCATAATTAATAGGTTTCAGGAAAAAAAATTTACCCTTTACGCAGCTGAAAGATTTACGAGAACATTTTTATTTTCATAAAACATCACTGGTATTGTTTCTGGTATACTCAAGAAAGTATCGATTTCAATCTGTTTATTGATTTTTCATTCACATTGAATTTAAAAAGGATTTACAATATCATAGTAACAAGTAAGATAAAAAAAATTAAGTCAATTCCGACTTAGGTCAACAATTTTTTTTTATTTTAGTTACATTTTATTAAATAATTACAATTAATATATACTACTAGCTGGTATACCCGTTCTTCTCACGGATGAATTGAAAAAATTAAACAATACAGATTGAAGGATAAAGAAGTTTTTAATGAGTAAATTTTACGTGAATTACAAATTAAACAAAAAAAAAAAAAAAAGCTTTTTGTGCATATCTCAGTTGAACAACAACAAAAAAAAAAAAAAAACTTGTCAAATTGTATGTCTGTAGATCTAATAGCTGATAAGAAGGATATATATTTTTTTTATTTATAACACCCGTAACTCTCTTGCGGGTCGATTTTTGAAAACAACTTTCTAAGCTGATCTCTGCTCAGCAAAAGTAACACATTGTTACACATTTTGTGTCATCAATGGTTAAAAGAGTGTAAATAATTTATATCTGGATATGTAATACATTAATACTACTTTCTGTTGCATTTATTTTATGTTAAATTTGTAATATTCGTTGGCAATGCCGTTCCTTACATTATAATGGCCATTCGATAGAAACATAGCGAAATGTTGGCGATAGAGTCAAGTTGTCAACCTTTTTGACGACCATGTTGGCAACTTGGAGATTGATTGAAGTGTAGAAGTTGATATACTATAGCGCCACCTGGTGGGGAGTTGCAACAAGGAGGAATGCACGAAACCCTTCTCCACAAAAAATACATATACATGCCAGTTTTCATAGTTATCGTTTGAACAGAGTTGGAGAGATGCAATTTCATATATATAAATATCCATTTTTATATATACATATGTATATACATATGACAGAATCGCAATATTAAGAGGCAAAATGGAAAGCTATTTTCCTTTCTATACATAGTGTTGGACTGTTATTTTTGTTTGTTACTGTTTAGTCATTCATGAATCACATTCTCAGAAATTAGGCCATCCCATGTACGACTCGATCCCACGAACTTTGGATTAGAAGCCCAACGCGCTATCCATTGCGCTACAGGGACACAACAAGCGATTTTCCTTTTTATATATGGTTTTGGACTAATATTTTTGTTACTATCATTTATTAATTAATTAAATAGAATTAATGAGAGAAAATTAATATTTGAAAAAACTGTATTAACATCAAGTGTCATTCATTACAAGTTTGAAAAATTATTTGAACTTGAGTGGATGAATAAAAGTATTTTGCTAACGATTGAAAATTTAAACAAGATATATATATTAAATAAATCAATATAGGGAGAGAGTCAACTAATTGAAGGAATTGAAAAATGACTCCCTTAAAGTTGGAAAAATTCTATAAAAAGGCTATTTTAACTTTTGTTGGGTTGTTAATTAGCGGTACATTCGAAACGAATGTACGATTATATGGAATCTTATAAAAGTATGTGATACATTTCCTTTACACTTTTTTACTTTTATTTTTATCACTTAAGCAGTTTAGTAGAAATTTTTAATTCATGATTATAAAAAAGTTTAACATATTTGTATTTTACTCTCACAATTAAAAATTACAGTGCTATTTTAAGTTAATTCTTTTTTTTTTAAAGTGCATGCAAACTTTGCACGTTTTAATTTTTTTAAAAAAATGGAGGATTCAAGAAAAATAAATGTATTCCTGTTTATTAAATGCTAATTTTTCAGGAACTTACCGTAAGTCCACGAAGGAAAGTGGCCGCGATAACCAAGGGGTCATCGTAACGAACTCAAGGCTGGCGAGGCATTAGTTCGAGTCCTTCCCCGAGTAGAGGGACTGAGTCACGTTAACTCTGTCGCGGCTCAAAATCTTCACGTCGGCATAGTACGAAAGTTTGATGAAGGGGTTCCAGCTCAGGTATCGTCACTTGACCGAGGTTCAAAATTACAAGATCCGTCGCTGTTGGAAGTTAAAAGTGCTACTACACCCGATTGGATTTGATGAAATTTTTTGAAACATAATACAGTTGGACCTCTATATAACGAAGTCGCTAAATCCCGAAAAAAGTTCTTTATATGGAAAATTCATTATATAGAGGTTCATCTTTCAACTTACTTTACAAACCACATAAAACAAATTTTAAATTTATAAACACTATATGATAAAAAAAGTAATTATTCACACCTTTTTTTAATTTAGTGTATGTTTATTATATTTATATATCTTGTGATAATCCCCCTAGGGGGATTACCTCTAGGAGTATCAGCGTGAGTTACAGGCGTAGGATTAACAAAAGAACTAGAAGGAAGCATTGTCTTAACATGACTTTATTAAGATATTTAACTTAAACCTTTAGCAAATTAGATTATAATGATTTATGTGAGAGAATCTACGATGGTAAGACACACCACATACAATATATTTATAACAGCGACTTAACCTAACTCGGACCACTATCAATAGCTGAATCACGCTTACATTCAATTTTAATACAATCACTGATCCTAATATTAAATAATCAATCCTACCTTGTTGTAGTATTAGTAAACGACCACACTAGATTTAGATGAGGTCTTGCGATACTTCGTGTGCAATGGTATGCACCTTGATTACTGGATCTCTATCACGTATAACTACTATTGTTAGCCACGTAAAGTTATCTAAAACTTCTGCAATCTAGAACCACGGACTGTTTACATTCCTTTAATTGCTATCACTTGCCACAAATTGCCATCGCGCTTACTCTAACTTCTGACATTTAAAAGGTTCTTAATTTGCATCTTTCTTTCGCACTTTACTTCTTGGATTTGGTTGGAAAAGAGTTGCCATTAATTCTGGCCTCAAAGAACCCAAAGGACATGTTAAAGAAAAGACGCGTGAGCCCGTCACAATCTTACCCATAAAAAATGAAAGAAAAACTGCAGAGAAAACAAGAAAAAGAAATGTCGAAGAATGCACAGTATTTTCAATATTAAGAAAATAATTTTATATTAAAATTAATGAATTTTAAGGATATTTCCTAATTTAAAGCGTAGAAGTAATATTAAACGTACATTATTTTATAACTGGAATACGGAAACACGAGACTACTCCCCTGAGGGTGAATGGGGATACCGAAAATGTTTCTAGTGAACTGGACAATGGGGTTAAAGGTTGCACTTCTTGGATGAAACGTCCAGAACTCTGTTGCTGTCGGCGAGTTAGGATCGAATAAAACCAGTTCAAGATTTAGACAACCATAAAATGCGTTAGAGAGAATAACTTGAAATGTTCAGAAATACTTTAAAAAAAGGGAGCAAAAAAGATTGAATCACAAAAGAAAAAGTTCGTTACATAGAAAACGCACTTCGCTATAGAGAGGTTATTTTACGAACAAAGCCGTGTGAAATGTTCAAGGTTCCAGGAAAAAGTTCACTATATAGAAAAATTCGCAATATAGAGGTTCGACTTATTTATATATATAGAATAATGCTTTGATCTCAAATTGAAATGAATCAAATTTTATTTATTGCTATTTTCATAAAAATATTAATATGACGTATGCCTGGCCATGAAGATGAACATACTCTTGTATATTTGCAAACCTTAAATCAAGTTTTTTAAATGTGTTTTTAGGGCGTCTTCATACCTGCATGACTTGTATAGCCAATTCATCTATTGTGTATGCTGAGTGGTTATGCTATTTTAAGTGCCTGTCCATGACATTTTTGTCAGATATGCAAATAAATTGGTTTCTCACTGAAATATAATCTCTTTGGTTGTCTTATTCAGTGAAAAGTACGATGGCTTAGTCTTAGTGAGCTAATCCACACGATTGTG
Source organism: Trichonephila clavipes (assembly GCA_019973935.1). Classification (NCBI taxonomy): domain Eukaryota; kingdom Metazoa; phylum Arthropoda; class Arachnida; order Araneae; family Nephilidae; genus Trichonephila; species Trichonephila clavipes. Next base: position 999,585 of record BMAU01018376.1, on the reverse strand, counting down.
TGGGTTAGATATTCTAATACGTTTTTTCTTCTGGAATAGTCGCATGTAAAAAAATCCCGAATCTAACGATTGAGTGGGTTTGCAGAAAATGTAAAGTATCACTTTTTATCAAGAGACGATGATTGGGGTCCATGTTTTACTTTCAGCTGGCAAATTAAGTTTTGTTTTCAAATACAACGAAAACGCGTCTTCTTTTTATCTGTCGTAAAAAGGTAATTATCAATATATTTCTAGTTGCTTTTCGATACAAAATTTTGCATTGTTGTTTAAATAACTGTAAAAGAGAAAAAAAATATTAATTATACTCTATTAATGGTGCTTGTAAGACTAAGGATGTTGTTACCCGCACGATCATCGGGTTGGGTGTTATTTGAGTCACTGCAACTATAAAGGTAAGTTCTTGCCATGTGAGTTTTCTTTTCTGTTTCAATAACGTTGATAGAAGTCTAAATAAAAATGAAATACATTGTTATACAATTAAAATCAAATTTCCTTGGGGTTACCATGAACGAGTTTCTTTTTTCTTCCTCTGGTTCTTTTTTGCAATTAATTTTCTCTTTCACACAGTTAGTATGGTGTGGTTTAACCCTTTATCTACCGCATTATGATTTACTGCAAATTTTTTCATGCAATATTTTTGGGGGGGTCACTGCATTGAAAATTAAGGGATATACATCAATAAAATATTCAACTTTGGGAAATTTAATTCATTAGAGCTAATTAATTAAATTGGTACTTTAAAGTACCATCAGCACACAAAGATCTCAAATATTCTGACAATACGAAAATACCGAATGACTTTTTTAACCCAGTTTTAACTCTTAAAAATGCTAAATAACCAAAGAGAATACTAATGTTTTACAGCACAAATATTTATTTTTAAAGATTATTAAATTTTTTAAATTTATTTACTTTTTTTACACATCAACTTTATTTGATGATATTCAAAGAAACAGGTTTTTTTCATTAATACATAGAAATTCATTACACCTTGTGCATTTTGAGTGAGGTTACGATTGAATTTTTTAAAAGCACTGCATCCTGGGGTAAGAAATGCTGTATTTTCTTAACATGAACAACTGCACTTTGAGTTCAGTCTCTTGATCGTCATCCTAAGAACCTAACGAAAATTCCAGCAGATAATTTGCTGGGATTTCTTCATCAGAAAAATCCTTTGTTAGTAGATCACTGATTTCAGATGGTAGGTTCTATAACAAATCCAAAGCCTCTCGAAGACTGAGCTACATTTTTACAGACTTTCTGAGAAAAGGAAATAATAATAAAAATAATATTAGCACCTTGAAAATCTCCAAATACTGTTAAATCTCTGTTACACGTAAATGAATTAAAATGATGTTATACAATTTTTGAAATAAGAATACATATTTCATTAAATTGTGTGGCAAAAAAATATATAAGCTCGGATTCAAAGTAGCAAATTTTTTGAAAACATTAAAATAAAAAAAAATTTAAAAAAAGCAAAAAATAAATAAGTTAAAAGCAAAATCAATCAGTAATAAATCTCATAAATAGAGTTATGCCTAAAAAAGGCAAACTCTATTGCAATATAGTGATGACGCTTCAACAGAACAAAAATCAATAAGCTACACGGACGAAGAAAAACCAAGTTCTTGCTCCAACACTCAGTGTGCTGTCGGAACTTTAAATACCACAAAGTTATTCAACTGTAACATTAATTATATACATTGTTCATTTAAAAGAAATAGTCAAATCGTTTTCTAAGGTCTTCCTTAACATGTAAAAAATATAAGACACCTTTTGACATTAACTACTTTTTTGGAACAAAAATAATAATCTTCGCAATCCTATCAAAACGTCAGCTGAAAACGGAACTTCTGCTGTAAAACTATTTGCCTTCCCTGCTAAAATACTCATCATAGAACCCATTCTGCCATATACCTGGAAAGAGTGGATTTCAAAGAATATTTCTGCTAAGTATCGTCAGAGTATTCGTAAAAATGGTTGTTCTATGTAATTTCAAAGTGAGTGATACTTATAAGTACCGTCAGTAGAGATAAAGGGTTAAATATTTTATTTTTTTAAATAATAAAATTTGCTGATACAATTTATTATTTTCCATGGAATACTGTACTAACTTTTAACCAAAAACTTTTTCTGGTGTCTTAAAGGAGAATTCTTACACAAGAAGAATTTTTGCGTCTGATGAATAAATCAGATTGAACTTAGTGATCTCTTGGATGATGACACTGTTTCGAACCACTGGCGTAGCTAACTCTGAGGGAACCCTGTACTAAAATTCCTTCTGTGCCCTTTTTAGATGTGGGAACCCTGTTAGTGGGACTGTAATTACACTTGTTGGGGCCCCTGTGGTTTGGGGGCTCCGTATCATTGATACGGCGGTAGCTACTCCCCTGCTGCGAACAAAACATGTTAATCACGTATACTGAAACAAGAAACAAGTTTAGATGAGAGCGATGAAGAAAAACAAGGAAATATTTGAAATGGAAAGACAATTTTGGATCATTTTTTACCCTTGAACACATTCATTTCATTAATTTAGCTGTTGCAAGTTCTTTGTTTTCTGCACAAACAAGATGCAATATCAAATAAAATTCCTCCAAAAATCAAAATGGATCACTTAAAATTTAATGTGGAGATAATTGAAGCGTTGGCAGCCTCTTCATCTACTAACAAAAGTATTTTAACTGATGATGAAGGTAACAATGTTGTAATTCGACTCGCAAAAAGATCGAAGTGTTATAATCCACCTACTATACATGTCATATCTTTTATCCTGGCCATTCCAGGATAAAAGGTTTGACGTTTATAGCCATTTTCGATGTGTTGATGTCATTTCAAGGTCTCACAAGTGCAGATTTGAAAACTACGAAAGCAGTTTGGAAACATGTTGTGAAAAATACAATGTTTATTTATATTTGTCAAAAAAAGCATGTTTTGAAGAATTTTTCACAGTAAAAAAATAATGAGTTAATAAAAAATTCTAATTATACATCAATAATTTCCTTATTTGTAACAATTTTAGTTGTATTAAGATTGTTTCTTCGATCAACTTAGAGCTAAAAATGTATAACTCGCGTAAAATTTCGTTGGTGACCTGTTTCACAGATAAAGCCCAGCCCGCACGATCGTGAGGTTACCATCTTTGTTCCAGGGGGGAGCGGGAATTTTTTTATTATTTTTCCCAATGTCATTGGGGTTCATGTAGTACTAATAACCAGAAGAATTTAATATTTAAGGATAAAAATATTTCGGGCCTTACAGGGATAGAAACTGCACTCAAGACTAAAATAAAACACATCTTCTGTGACTCTCTATCTACAAAAAAATCTCATTGCTCCTGTCCCCTTTTGGATAGCTGACACCGAACGTCGTATGAGTGAAAGGACTGCCTGTAATGATCCCAGTTTGGAATGGAGAGGGGGGGATTACTAGTGAAAGATATGCAAACTTATATATCAAATTTCACGATTGAACATATAATCCCACCTCGAACTCTTAAGTTTCAACATAAAAGAAAACTTGTGATAATCTCATCTTTGTGAGAATATCTCTCGGAGTATCAACGTGAGCCAAAGGTGTAGGATTAACGGAAGAACTAGAGGCATACATAATCTTAATATATCTTTATTAAGATTTTCAACTTAAACTTCTAACAAATTAAATTATAATAATTAATGTGAGAGAATCTACGATGGCAAAATACGTAACACACAAAAGATATAGATAATAACGACTTAACCTAACTCGGACCACTATCAATAACTGAATCGCCTAAACTCAATTCCAATACAATCACTGATTCTAATATTAAATAGTCAATCCTACCTTGTTGCAGTCTGAAGAATCAATCACTAATATCATTAAGGCAATCTTGTATTTACTTGCGGGCACTGGTATGCACCTTGGTTCTCTATAACTTTATCACTTATAACTTCTAATCACCACCACGTAACTTTATCCAAACTCGAACCATGAACTATATTAACATTCCTCTACTTGCCATCAACTGCCACAAATTGCCATCTCGCCTACTCTAAGTTCCGATATTTAAAAGCTTGCTAATTTGCATCTTTCATTCACACTTCACTTCTTGGATTTGGTTGGAAAAGAGTTGCCACTAATTCTGGCCCAAAGAACCTAAAGTACATGTTAAAGAAAAGACGCGTGAGCCCGTCACAAACTGACATTAAACATACAGAGTGCAAACTAAGGAAGTAAGATGTATTAAATGAAATACCAAATATATACACACCCAATAGTATTTCAAAAAATATATCAAATTTTTGTGTTAAAAACTTTTTTTTTCAAATTCAATCCAAATACCATCTTTAGAATTTACCGCCCTGGGCAGGGGTACGGTTTGCCCAGCCTTAGAGCCGCCCCTATGACTAGCTAAGTATGCACTACTCGCAGCTCTGCCAGATTTAACTTCGGCAAACGTGGAAGCAGAAAGGTTGACTTACCACAAGAATGCTATACAAACAGTGCCACAGTTATTGCACACAATTACGGAAGCTACTCACTTGAAAATGATCTATGTTTCGCAAGTTTAGTAGAGTGATATTTTTCTATGAATTCACCTTTGTTTTTTACATTATTTATCCAATAAACTAGATTTGAAACCTCTTGCCTTTTATGATACTTTATTTTGGATGAGTTGCAAAGTGTTTGTAATATACAGATATAATCCTATGTATATAAAGGTAGTGCTTATATCTCTAATACAATAATTTGATTTAAAAATCATGATTTGAATGAAAGCATTTTCATTTTTTTCCTATAACATTTTTGTTATTGAGTGGTCTCAACTAATTACGTTTCAGAGCTTAATTAAAAAACTAATTAATATTATGTGTTTATATGCATTCCAAAAAAATGGCCGATAAAACCTTGTAGAAGTAATTAAGTAAAGGAAGTTTATTCCATAAATAAAAATGGCATAAGATATTTTTATTAAAATTAAGCCGTTAATAACTGGATTCTTATATTAAGAAAGTAATTATGAGATTTCAATAAAAGAGAAACTTTCAATAAAAAAAATACGTTTTGCTCTTGTTAACTTTTCTTCCCAAATAGCACTGTCGCAGATATTTCTAAGAAATGCAGATATTTTTATTCTGATGCAGATATTTCTATGAAAAATATAAATGTGCTTGAGACTGTTTTTGAACATAAAATAGTTTGTTAATTTGAAAACCTGTCGTATACTCTCTAATTCTTATTTTAACATAAAATTTTAGGCTAGCGATAATCTATTATAACATTAATCAATATAGTTTTTTTTAAATTATTAATTGCAGAAAAACATTTTATCATCAAGCTCGACGTTATTAATGTAAAAATTAGTATTAAGGGTGAAGCTTTCAAACATTTTATTCTTTTATACTACAGAGAAGGACAGTCAAGCAAAAACATATCAATATCGACTAAATTATGCACAGCAACAAAATTGTAATATTTGAAAAATTTAATGCTTTAGACATCTACAATTTCCAAAAATAAATTATTTTTGTGACATTTATTACTGAAACTAACCAATACTTCTATTTAGAGCTGTTTCAAATTAATAAAAAGCGCATATATATTTCTCTAATAGAATTTTCTGTTTTGAAGAAAATGGAAGAATAGTCTGTGCTCAATTTAATTTATGTTTAATTTTTTTTGTTATGTTATTGATTGCTTGAAATGCCAAATATTAGTAAAAATAATTTTTTGTGTAAGTAAATTTAGGATAATTAGTTTTCTACCTTTTATATGACTGTCAGTAAAATAGTTACTGTGTAATTATGTGAAACATTTCTTTAAAGTTGTTTTGGAGAGATTTTGTTATTCCTTTTTTACAATAGATGAGAGGTCAAGGGAAACGTCCGATGTACTCACATAGTAATCTCCTACTTCTGATAAAGCATTTCATGAAATTACATGACAAGGTAATTTTACACGAAACTTCTTTTAAAGAATGATTTCATCACAAACTTGTAAAATTGCTACTAAAAGGAGTTTTCTTTTTAATTTTGCGCTGTCCTTTTTTGAAAAATTTACGAAATATGATTTGTGGGGTTTTTTCAGAAGTGCTTTTTTTTGTTTGATTTTAGTATGGATATTTCAGAATTGAAAATAAAATGTAGTGTTAATTTTTATACAATGTATATCTTTTGAGAAGTGTTACGCTTTGTTTAAAAAAATTCTGCGGTACATAAAATTTTTAAAACAAAAGTTTAAGGCTCTACTCGCTTTCTTATGACGATGAAGTACGAAGAACTTAAATGTATATAACCTAAAACTGTTCATGTTTGCCATAATTATTCATGACTTACATATTTCTGGTAGAAGATTAATCCCATATTGTTACATCCTGAGGTTTGGAGAGAAAAAGATCTTGGATGGCAGTTTTCACATTATTGAGATCATCGAAGATTTTTCATCTGAAAAGTTATTCAACACACAAGATAATTAAGGTATCCGACTACGTTCTGAACCGTGATTTTGCAAAAGCGTATAAATGGATAATATTTATATTTAGTGTCACTTAGATTAGAAAATGTATATAAAATTGTTTTAAGAATAGCATTACAATAAAAAATGATTGAAGTACAATATTTTGACAAAAAATGAACATACAATGACCAATTTTCAAAATATTCTCCTTTTGTGAAAAATGCTTTTATTATAATAATACTTAGCCTGTATATAGCTCAGACCTCTGTGCAGAGGCTCAACTAGAATTTTTGAAATATATAACTTAGAAGTGGGTTTATTCATGTTTTACGACAACAAAGGGGAGACATTTTAAGAAAAAAACGCCGATAATTATTTCAATTGGTTGTAACTCTGAAAATAATGTGAATTTTTCAAAAATCATAGCTGAGCTTCTGTACAGAGGTCTGAGCTATATACAGGCAAAATATTATTATAATAGAAACATTTTTCACAAAAGGAGAACGTTTGGAAAAAAGGTTATTCTGTTAAATTTTTGCCGAAATATTGTATTTAAATAATTTTTTTTTGTCAAAATGTCCTTAAAACAATTTTATACATGTATTCTAATCTAAGTGACACTAAATATCATGAAAATTATCCGTTTATGCGCTTTTTTAAAATCACGGTTCCAAACGTAGTCGGATACCTTAATGGAAAGTAAGCATCAGATCAACAAAAAAGGGGTATGGCGCAAACCCTTCCACTTAAAACCTATTTTGTTAAGATTGATGACAATAGCATGGACCCTTAGGTTATTGTAATGGAGTTTAATACTACAGATTGGTGGTACTATGCCTCTTCATGACCAAATTTTATAGCAAATGAAGGCAATATGAGGCGTCATTAACGGTTTAGTTAAGTGGCAAGATTTCCCTGTGAATTATTCTCTGACAGCCACCCTGTACACTCAACAAAAACTTGTGAAGAAATTCCTATTTCGACATCACTGTAGGTAGACCAAAAGGCCTATTCGCAATCCGTCAACGCCTTACGTTATACCAGCACTTAATATAATTCTATTGACCTGCTCAATACGCTTCAAGAATGACTTATGGTTGAACAGACGAAGCTTGGAAACACAGGTAATGATTTGCCGTTCCTGTTGATCTGCAGTAAATTGACATGTGAAACCCAACCAACGATCTCGCTTTCTGGTGAAACTCAACGTTTTCAACCACCTTTCAACAGTTGTACGTTGAACATTGAGGACATTTTTAGAGCTTTTTTTACGGTTTGATCAGGACCATATTCTCCAAAGAATTAAGAGTACCTATATCTTGTCTTATATATTGACTACTTCTGTCTCTTTCCCTCAATTTCCGAAACTATCGACAACATGCGCTATCGTCATCTGTGCATTACTCCATATACACTGTTCCATATATTTATAGGCCCACCACCAATGCATTAAAAATCTTAAATTAAAATCAAAGTCTATAAAAACAATTTGTATTTAAGGAAAAAAAATCATTGCGCTAGATGAGAAGTTATGCAAAAAAGATCGATTGTACGCATGCACTGTGATAATAAGAGTGAGCATACATTTTGCTGCACAAAAATGTATATGTATACTTTTTATTTTCTTGTCAAAATGGCAAGTAGATAATTGTAGTGTTTTTCAGACATTTTTTAACTACTGTACCCCGTGGCTTCGAATTATTGGAATGAGAAAAAAATGTTTGATTGAGAGAGAGAGAAGCTTATCACAACGGTGGAAATGGTTAAGAGAAATCATATTTAAAATATGGCAATCTCATAACGAAGTTGAAAAATTTCCTCAGAATAAGTCAGTTATGAGACAATTAAATGGCCGAGGAGTCCGTCTGTACTTTCTTTAGATAAACTCCAAATTGCCCGAACAGCATCAAATTCTATGCTATGCACGAACCAGATAAGGAAACAAAGTGAAGTAAAAGTATCCCCAGAAGTTGTTAGACTTCTTTTAAAGACGTGTTTTATATTCTTAGAGAAATATTAAATATGCCGTGAAGCACCCCATTTGAGGATTTGAAACCAATCCATATTAATTCAAGACATGAGTTCGCTCTAAGAAAACTTCTGAGCTAACTAGAGTAAAGCAAATATTTTTAATAATTTGCTTATATTTTTCTCATTTACCTCTGATTGCCTAAGTAATTTTTTTCGTAGCAGATTGTGTTCAGTGCCGAAAAAAATTTAATCTAAATGATTCAGATGGATTTATTTCATTCTGGCACGATTTCGGAAAAGACAAAAAATATTTTTCAAAGAGGAAATTTGTGGAGGAGGGGAAGTTGTATGATCTGGGAGTTTTTATTGCTGTAGAACTTTACCTTTGGTATTTGTCTCATGTAAATTGAATAGTTTAGTAACCAAGATGTATATATATATATATATATATATATACACTCTGTCGCAAAAAATATATGCACCCAGAAGAAATCAAGCTACAATCACGAAACTCGGCAAGAATGTAGTCTGGTAAGAGATATGCAAATGATTAAAATTTCGAAGCCAATGAGACAAGGCTAAGTGTGCTATGCGCATATTAGTTGCGCAACTGGGAGAGTTTAAAAGCATGAGTACAAGCGCCGTACGGCTATCCAAACGAATCTGATGACTTTGATAGACGATATTGAGACTTAGGATGCCTCTAAGACGTAACCGGCGGCAGTACGAGCAGCTGACGGATTTTGATAGGGGCCGTATAATAGGCCTCAGAGAAGCAGGTTGGTCGAATAGACGTATCGGCCGCCACCTCGGTCGGAGCGATATGGTAGTTGCTCGGTGTTGGCAACAGTGGATCACAGAAGGTAAAGTGTACCGTCGCGGAGGGTCAGGACGTCCCAGGAACACAAATGATCGCGAGGATCGTGCAATCAGAAGAGTGGCCACTTCGGCACCAACAACGTCGCTAGCATCAATTCAACGCCACTTATCTCCTTCCAGACATCCAGTGCCATCAAGAGAAACCATAAGGCTGACGACTGACCGAAGTTGGCTTGAGGAGCCGACGTCCGCTAAGACGCTTACCACTGACCCCACATCATAGGCAGTGTCGACTGGATTTTTGCCGACCTCGGGCAACTTGGAGTGTGACAGACTGGAGACGTGTCATCTTCAGTGATGAATCCCGATTCAGTCTCAGTGCTGATGACCACCGCACGTGTCTGGAGGCGCACCGGCCAGCGGTCCGATCCGGCATTTATTGTCGAGCGGCATACAGCAATTTCACAAAATGTGACAGTGTGGGGAGCAATTTCTTGGGACACACGATCATCTTTAGTGGTCCTTCAAGGCACTTTGACAGCTCGCAGATACGTGGACGATATTTTAACGCCGATTGTGCTATCCATGCTATCAAGTCACCCAGGAGCCATTTATCAACAGAATAATGCTCGTCCACATACTGCGCGACTCTCCCAACAATGTCTTCAAGGATATGACGTCCTACTATGGCCTACCAGGTCACCAGATCTTTCGCCAATAGAGAATGTCTGGGACGCGCTGGGAAGGCAACTGCAGCCGTCCCGAGATACAGGAGAATTAACTGCGCAGATGCAAAGACTATGGCAGGATCTTCCACAGGGGGTCATAAGTGATCTAATTGAATCGATGCCACGCCGAATTTCGGCTTGTATAGCTGCCAGAGGTGGCTTTACTACTTACTGATTTTTAACCTTTTGCAAGCTGTAACCGCTTAATAAAATGATATTTTGTTCTGAATTTTTAATCATTTGTTTATTTTCATATACACTACATGCATACCAAATTTCGTGAATGTAGCTCAATTTCTTCTGGGTGCATATATTTTTTTGCGACAGAGTGTATATATATATATATATATATATAAATATATATATATATATATATATATATATATACTAAACTATTCAATTAAATAATAAAATTTTTGACCCTTTTATAAAGATTTCGTCGGAATTGCAGAGTTTCAGAAAAATGAACATTCGGCACTGCTACTATTCATTACAGAGGTAGTACCAAACAGCGTTAGCTGCTAAAAAGTTGATTTACTCGATTGTTTTGAATGTGTTCTGATGATTTAAACCCCATTAAAATTATTTGGGACTTCTAGTTCACTAAATATATTCAAATAACTTCAATATTTGCCCCGGATATATACAAAGAAGTGAATATATGAAACTAACTCCCCTCTATTGCTTGAACTGAGGGACACCAGGGGACAATTTAGATAAAACTACACTCGAAAGTCTTTCTAAGAGTACGGTAAGTAATACGTTCAGTGTCATCTATAAAAAAAATGGCGTTCCAGTAAATTACTAGTTTCAGTGAACCTATATTTATGTGCAAGACAGCACGACATGTTTTGTTTTTAATTTTTGCGTATACATTAAGGTATCCGACTACGTTCGGAATCGTGATTTTAAAAAAGCACATAAATGGATAATTTTCATAATATTTAGTGTCATTCAGATTAGAATACATGCATAAAATGGTTTTAAGGACATTTTGACCAAAAAAAACATTTAAATATAATATTTTGCAAAAAATTAACTTAGAATAACCTTTTTTCAAAATGTTCTCCTTTTATGAAAAATGATTCTATTATAATAATATTTTGTCTGTATATAGCTCAGACCTCTCTACAGAGGCTCAACTAGAATTTTTGAAGAACTCACATTATTTTCAGAGTTACCACCAATTGAAATAATTATAGGCGTTTTTTCTTAAAATTTCTTCCCTCTGTTGTCGTAAAACATTGATAAACCCACTTCTAAATTATATATTTCAAAAATTCTAGTTGAGCCTCTGTACAGAGGTCTGAGGTCTTTGCCTCTCTAAAGACGATTGAAACTGTCTCCTGCTATCCTATCACACATGGAGAGGATTTATAGATACAGTTCTAGTTAATATATGTAGCCTTTATTATTACGCAGGGCCGGTCTTAAATGGAATTAGGAATCGAACGAACAGTTGTCTGTGAAAAAATTCGGCTCTTTTTGTCTATAGTGAAAATGAGTTTCGAACTCACGATCTTTGTCTTTAAATAACAATACTTCCACTGGGTTGACTTTGGTACAAAATGTTCTTTTTCTTCTTTTTAATGTTAATTAAAGTTGATTAAGTTTTTGAAGGGACACATATTTGGTTGCCATGTAGAATTTTGGTCCGTATAATAAATATTTTCAAAACATTAGTCTTCAGTTTCAGTCCTCAGGAACAAAAATCTTCAAATTTTGAAACTAATTTCCCAGTTTTTTTTTTAAAAAAATGTTGCTCACCTCATATTCAATAGCAAAAAAGAACCAAAATCTTTTTCTTCGTTTCTTTACCTCAACAAATCCATCAAGTATCACGTTCATCTAACAAAAAATAATTTATAATGCTAAGTAACGAAAGATAACGAGATGATGACCAGTTGAAGGTATTATTTTTCTTTAAAATAATGACAGCTTTTAAAAAATTTCTTCAAAAATGTTTTCTAAAATAAAGTAAAAGAATAAATAAAAGCAAAATTTCTGCATAAAGACCATACCAATTACCCTGAAACGAAAAATACTCAGATTTGAGCTTAAGATATTGTTTATGAGCATAGCACACACACACACAAGACCCGTTCTTGCTTTAATGGATATCTTCGGAATAAATACACAAATGTTGAATATTGCAATCTGCTTTTGAAATAAAAAAAAAGTCAAATCTTTCTTTTAGTTTGTTTATTGCTAAAATTCTGTACGGAACCAAGTTTCTTTCTTTTAAAAGCAGTCTATTTGGTAAGAATAAGTCTCCAAAGCGATAATTAGTTGGAAAGATCTAGATGTGTACTAAAGTGCGATAAGGGAATGCCCAAACCACTGGCGGTGTCCCTGACAGTTTCGTGGGTTGTTATTTCCTCTTCAATATGTGATTTGAATGCTAGATAGAATATTTTATCCAATAGGTTTACTAGGCGTGGTTTAGCTAAAGATTATAAAAAAAGGAGACAAAATTCGTGACTGTAAATTTGAATCAGCAGTTACTCATGATAAGCACAAGTGAAATAAAAACCCAGAGCAAAGTGTTATTATTTTTTGTACATTACACGGGAAGTTTTATGTTTCACACATGTCGAATCTCTCTATCAAAATTTCCCGTGTGGTTAACTCCACCTCTTCATTGTATATACAATTGAAAAGCATCAAAGCAACAAAACTTAAATCTTGATTAAAAGTAATGTTCTTTAAATGGGGCTAACCACTTTCTTCAATGCATAAAAAACATCCAGTGTTTATAGAAGTTAATAATACCTTGAGTTTCTTCCGCGTACTTCTTGTAAGAGAAGCTTTTTAAACTCTATCATGTATAGAAGATTAGTGATTCTTTCCGATTGAACTTAGTTCTATGATTTGAATTGGAAGAGTTGCACTATTATTTTTACTTAATAAAAGAAAGGGAAATCCTCACGACCCTATTTTCTCTATTTATTCTTGTTTTGATGATGATATGTTAGGATTTTATTAAAACAGTCACTAAAAGATGCACAATTCAAATATTTAAAGAGCACGTCCGAATAAATTAATGTTTTTAAATATGCATATAATCAGGAGCATCATTGTATAATGTATTTGATACTTAACCAGCGTTTCTCCCACTGTGGGGTGCGCTCCGCTAGGGGGCGTGATAACCCCAGGAGGGCCCAAGCTTGTCTAAAATGAAATATTATTTAAATATATTATTAATTTACAGAAAGAAAGCATAATAAAAATACATTCTGACATAATAAAAAATAAAATACGCATTTAGGATGATATAATATACTTATAAATGTATCACTACTGCACAATATATTTGATAATTAATTTAACAATACAAAGTTAAGAACAAGTTTCATAATTACCAGTGACCCCATAGACCCCATATATAAAATTATATAAAAAATTAAATACTTATCTTGATAATTTGTACGATTTATAATTAAAGTAATATTGTATCTTTAAGGTCAAAGTACATCATCATTGAATTCAATACATTATTATTGTGTGGAAGAGGTCACGATGAAAATTATGATTGAAAATTGGGAAGCAAATATTGAAAGTTTGAGAAGTACTAACTTAACATGTTGGTTGTTGTTGCTTATTCCACCTAATCGACAGTGTGAAGTTGAGGACCACAAAATTCATCGTGACAAGGGCCTAGTCGGCTTAAGGTATCCGACTACGTTCGGAACCATGATTTTACAAAAGCATATAAATAGATAATATTTGCGATATTTAGTGTCACTTAGATTAGAAAATGTATATAAAATTGTTTTAAGAATAGTATTATAATAAAAAAAGATTTAAGTACAATATTTTGACAAAAAATGAACCCTAGAATGACCAGTTTTCAAAATATTCTCCTTTTGTGAAAAATGCGTCTATTATAATAATATTTCGCCTGTATATAGCTCAGACCTCTGTGCAGAGGCTCAACTAGAATTTTTGAAATATATAACTTAGAAGTGGGTTTATCCATGTTTTAAGACAACAGAGGGGAAAAATTTTAAGAAAAAAACGCCGATAATTATTTCAATTGGTTGTAACTCTGAAAATAATGTTAGTTTTTCAAAATTCATAGTTGTGAGCCTCTGTACAGAGGTCTGAGCTGCTATATGCAGGCAAAATGTTATTATAATAGAAGCATTTTTCACAAAAGGAAAACATTTTGAAAAAAGGTTATTCTAAGTTAATTTTTTGCCGAAATATTGTATTTAAATAATTTTTTTTGTCAAAATGTCCTTAAAACAATTTTATACATGTATTCTAATCTAAGTGACACTAAATATCATGAGAATTAACCGTTTATGCGCTTTTTTAAAATCACGGTTCCGAATGTAGTCGGATACCTTAACATGTGTAGTACAGAGAAATGTTTCTACGTTGGTCAAATTCAAACAATTATACATTCAAAAAATATTTTCAATTTGAGTTTTGTTGCATATGTCATTAGTTTTTGTATTTAATTTGAAGTATAGCAATGAAATTACATTATATTAGTATTTTTTAAACTTGATTTTGATAGTAAAATATAAAAAAATAGGTGTTTGAAAAAAAATAAAAATAACTGATAAGCCACATTCCCCCCTTCCTTGTCGGGCATTGGTTAGAGCTATTGATTTTATATTAATCACTTATTGCATGCACTTATGCCATGTATTCAGATGGGAATTCTTTCTTTTAGTAGACATTTTTCTTCTTTAGAATAAACTAGGACGGAAATTTATCAGAGACACAATATAAATATTGTGTAGAAAAATTAAAAATGTTATTTTTCTATCTTAGATCCTTTTACATTCAGAGGTATTCAAAGTTTCTGGCAATTTTCCTTTTATTTACCTTATTTGAAAAAAAAAGCCACAGAAGATAAACCTTGAGGCTGACCTTTTCAAAAATATAAAAAGGAATTCATTTTATCACATATTGGTTTGCGGGTTTTCAGTTTAATTCTAAATAGAAACATTGTGCAACAATACGTGACTAGATTTTAACTAAGCAAGTGTGACATCATTCAAAAATTTAAATATAACTACTATATAAAATTGAAATAAGAATGGGAAAGTTTGCTGTTACATATACTCATCCTCTACCTAAGCTTTCTTCTCTCGATGATGAACAACGAACTTATGTTGACAATTTGCATCAGAGTGTAGTAAGTAAATTCTTAAAAATTGAAAACGGTATTTATCTCATAAGTTTTAAGAAGTCATCAGATATACTTATTTCAACTGCAGTTCTTCGAACTGAATTTCAGTATTTTATGCTTCAAATTTAAAACAGGAAAGTAAGATTTATTTTTTCAATCTGTGTAATTTGTCGAGCTTTATTTACATGTATCATTTTGTTATATAATCATACAAAAACACACTATTTTCTAAAGATTTAATTAAAAAAATTCTTCTCCCCTCATTTTATAGGACATATTTTTTGACTGTTTGTACATTAAAAATAAACTAACTCACTCGCAGAGAATGAAAAAAAATTTGTTTCAATCTTTCAGTAGAGAAAATATACGTAAAAGAAAGAAAAAAAAAGAAAAAAAAACTTCTTTCAAACTTTGACAATTTTGATAACTTTGAGAATTACGCAAAATAATAATTTCAGGATCTTAAAAAATAATTTAAATGAACAATACACTCTTTTTCAATCTGTTGTATAAATACTGTTTTATTTTTATTTCTTTTGAATGTTTACCTCTAATTATTAAAGACTATTACATTATAATGGTTGGAAATATAAATAAAATTAACAGGGTTCATTTTTAACATAGTTCATTTATTTATCTAAAATAAATATATTATTCATCTTCAAAATCATTCGTTGTATCAATTTTGGATACTTTAAAAGCTTGACTTTTTCCATTTGAATTATAAATACATACATTATGAATTTATTTTTACCTCACGAGACTTTTAATAAAATATGTTCTTACATCTAATAATTCAAATGAAATAACACTATTAATGTTTTAAGCGAATTGTTGCTTAAAATACGTACCTTCTAAACTTTAATATTCAACTCAAAATTATAAAAAAGCATCTAAAAAAGATAACAATAGCCGACCCCTTTTTAGAGATTGAATTCATATGTGTCATCAAAACCAAATTTAAAATATATGGAGCACAGACATTTTGAATATAATATTCACGTCATCCATTAATTAGTAACCAAAATCAGTAACCACTTAAGGTTGATATTGTTCCGGAATAAGTAGTTATACAAAATACGATCGAATATAAATATATTCATTATGCACAGTATATGATACAAATTTTCTATACATAGCAGGTAGAACAAAACCATTCCTTTTCCCATTATTTTATATAAAGCTATATTATAAATACTAATTAATATGCAATAAACTCAAACGAATGATGTAAAACAAAAATAGTAGTTATTAACATTAATAACTTATTGTATTTGTGTAGTGAAAAATGCGGAAAACATTTATACAAATGTCAAAATATACTGCACAATATATGTGTACAATATATATTACATGAAATATTACTGCGTTATATTGCATTATTGATTGTACTGAATAATACAGTGGCAATACAGGAATATGAATAATGAAATAACTATTTCAGTGGTTCAGCAATGTAACACAAAATAATATTTTTGCTTATACCTAAAACACACGTTATTTTTTTTAAAAATGTAAGATGGCATAATTGGTTAATTGTGAATGAGAACGCGAGTGAAAGTTATATTAACATCGCACTATAAGGCAACACGAGGGCCCAGTGCCGTTTTTATAAATTCCCTGGCACCCTAACACTTCCATTTGTTAAGCCCCCTCACAATTTCCAGAGCTCCCCTCCCATCAGTTCTTACTTTTCCAGTTTTGGTTCGAAGGAGATTTTACCTTAGCCCTCTTACTATTTTTCCTTTCTTTGTTTTTGTTCTTTGGAAAGTCTTTCCATTATCCACGAACTGTGAACCCGCAGTGTCCTGGACCGGAAACCCGCAGAGTAAGGAAAGGATAGTGGCATGGTTTGGACAATCTTGTTCAGTTCTTACCTTACGGCATCAAGGAACATCCACCCTTGTGTGAATTAATACACTAAATTAATGAAATCGTTTGCAATTGTAGTATAGAGTACTTGTTATATGAACTGTTATCAACTCGTAAATTACTATCACTTATCGTTTTACTATCTTTTAATTCAAAACATCCTTATTCTTTGTTGAGTCACTGTCATTGTACTTGAACAATAAATTTTTTCTTCAAGCTTTGATCATTGTAAAATGAGATAATTGTAATCAATTTCCATTGTAATATCATTTTGAGTGCATACACAACATCAAACTCTTAAGCTTTTCCTTTTCCATGGTTCAGATTACACATACATACAAACATAACGTATACACGATTTGCTAGGCGGTGGCTCATTCGTTGTAATTTTAATTTTTTTTCCTCTTTTTTCGCCCTCCAATTTTTTGCACTCTTAGCGCGTGCCTACGCGTAAAAGTGGCCATACTAGGGCCATTGGTGACGGACCTCGTAATTTTAAAGATGACACTTGAGCTATACTACGCCAACGGGGAAGACTTAGAGCCTTAACAGATTAAACTTGCATTGGCCCCATCTACAAGGAAGGCGATCGATTGATTCTATTAAAGTTTCTTTTTGATACAATCGTAATAATCTTAAGAATCGTTTATTTACGTAATAATCGCCCAAAAATTTATTTTTGAGAAAGTTAATTAAAAGTTATTAGATTATATATAACAGAGATTTCTTCTTATATCATTAGTTTTTTCCCCCGAAAAGGCTACATTTTGGCAAGCAAACCTTTATAGACGCATCAAGTCTCCCAACTGTGAGAGGTATCGGATCTTGGCTGGCATGTCACGAGTTCGAGCCCAGTACCACTAAAGACCCGCCGTGTAGGGCAGCGATGCACGTTAAATCTGTCGAGAGCTCAAACGCCCTCCCGTCGGTGGGGTGTGGTAGTTAAGAGAGGGTGTGCCAGCTCAGGTGTCGTGTCATTTGAACATGGTTCAAAATTACGAGGTCCGTTGCCAAAAGCCTTCCTGAACACAGTGCGGCGTTAATATTCACTCACTCACTCCCTAGTGTGAGAGCCATTGCATTGATGGCGCCATTTAGTGGCGGCTCCCGCTATCAAGTTTTTGATGCTCAGATTTATTCAATTAATGTTCTCGTCGGATACTAAACATTGACGTGTTTTAATTTTGCGGAGAGTATCAGAGCCAAATTGATACTCAAAGGATCTTTTCCATGCCACATTATCATATGATATGCTTGCCTACGATTTTCGCATCCAGAAAATCTATCGCCTCCAATCAGGATTGAACCCGTTACATTGGGCTTACAAGGCGGGTACACTACCTCTAAGCCACCGAGCCACCCTTATATCAATAATAATAACTGAAAGAAGATACAGTACATTTCTTCTGAAACCCATGTTTTTAGTTCACATCGTTTTTGTAAATATATTCATGTAACTCACAAGTATTTTATTAATATTTACTAAAAGAGTGCCCAAAAAGGTAGTATCTTAACGGAGAATATTAGCCGCCCCCCTTGCAAAGCCAAGCTTTGCCTTTAATATTTTATAAATTAGTTAAATATGTACTTGGCGTCAGTCAGGCTTTGGGCCCCCTACAATCCTGCCCCCCCCGTGATGCGGGGTTGTGGGGGTGTACGTTACGTCGCTGTTGAAAGGTATAATTAACAATAATATTTTTATAGAATAACATTTTTTAAAAATTCATATATGGTTATTAACTGAATATTTCATAATGAAATTTATCGGCAATTTTTCTTTCTGCTTTATTAATCTAAACGTTTATTACTGTGTGTAAAACAAAATATTTTATATATCTTCTCTAAAAATTAAGATTAATTAATTATATTTAACATTAATTAATTACAAGAAAACTATATGATTCAAAACATTTTCATATAACTATTTAGGTAATGTGTAAGTTTTCATACCTACCTACACCCATGGGTGTCTACATTTCAATTATATAATTTCAGATAAATGTATTTGAAATAAATATAGTCCACATCAAGAGGGAAGAATAAATAATAAAATAACAAATGTTTGAATGAAAACTATATTGCTTTTTTTAATATTAAAGCATTTACAGTACAGCTTCTTTACTGTTTCTGGATCGTGAAATTTTGTTGCATTGTGCATTCGAGGACCATGGATGTTTTTTGTTCATAATATTTCTAACAAGATGGCACGGTACGTTTAATAGTCATATATTTTTCTTTTTTTTTTCTTTAGAAAATTCGACAATTCTGTTTGTTCAAAAATCTCCATAAAAAATTTGATAACTTTACAATGCATAGTTTTGCATGGTAAAAAAGTATTGCATCAACTCATAAAAATTTAAAAGGTCCAAGAACGACAGTTTGAATTCATGTCATGTTTTGATAATTCTGCTTTCACTGTAGCTCTCGTTCTATTTTGCTTATCTTCAAGAGAAACCTTCATGCCCTATAATATTAAAACGAATTCATTAAATAAAAAAGAAAGATTTTGGAGCATTGCTGTTCAAAATGCAAGTTGTCCCATGCATTTTCTTTCAAAAGCTGATATATTCGCAGTGAGTATATTAAGATCACGCCCACTTTATTTTATTTGAGTTGAATGGACGGCCACACCCCCTTTGCGCGCGTGTATGCGCGCGCCAGCGCACGCATCAGAATATGATTGACTCAGCGGTGTCTGTTTTATCAGTAGTATATCTTCCTTCTTATCTGTTTGAGATAAAATATTTTGTGTAACTTATAATTATCCAATATTCCCAGTTAAAACTGTACTTTAATGTGTTTTGTTATGCCTCAGTGCTTTAAGTACTATTCAGAAAAACTATTAGCTGTGATGCATGCAGCTGAATGAATAAGCACACTTAAGGTAGTTAGATATAAATAAAATGCTTTAGAATTGAGAAAAATGATGGAATATGACACACAGTAATACTCTGAACTTAAGCGATAGATGGGACTGAGCGATAACCGCGTAAGTCGGGGTATGATTTCACACATAAATACACATCAATTATTTTTAGTTGGGGCGGAGATGAAAAAAAAATAACAATTTAGAAAAAAAAAATGTTTAATAAAATTTTAGATAACACACAAGAGTACAAAATCGTAAATCGAAGTTATTTTGATGTAGAAGGTTTCATAAAATTTAAAAAAGTAGTTTGTCGGCTCAGAGTTTTTCCCCCCGCAAAATTTCCTCGTAGCATGCTAATAATTTTTTAATCCTTTGTTTTGTTGAAAAAAAATAAGCTCTTCATTAGAGTCTATATTTTCTAAAATTTTTAACCCTTTTTTCAATTAAACTGAGCCTTTCTGTCAAATTCCCAACCATCATTTGATCGTCTGATTGAGCTAGGTCTTACAAGTTCTTCAATGTCTTATTCTTGCATGCATTTCTATGGGTTCATCCATTGTCAGCTTCTTATTGAGGGATACATTCCGTAGATAAGAAATAAGTAACCCAAAATAAGTAATTATGGCTAATCGTCGATTCCGCGTGATACGTTCGAACATGTACATTAGTTTAAACAGGAAACGGGGAATGAGTAATCGTGTCGTGCAGCGCTCAAACAAAAGACGAATCGACGAGATTTGAAAATCGCGTAACTTCAGATTTACGTTAGTCGAGGTAGCATAAGTCGAGGTATTACTGAATTCAAAAAGAAATTTGACAGAAAAAATTGGATGATTATGAATGAAGGAAACAATATCAGAATTTACTTTTGTATTATAATTAACTGCATGCTTAAAAACGTGAATTGACATTTAAAGGATATTTCTTTATATATATATATATATATATATATATATATATATATATATATATGTATTATTTGTATAACACTTCTGGAGAGTGGTAATAACAATTGTAAGACGGTGCGAGTGGATGTTATTATTGTAGCGAACCAAAGATAGGGCGTGGCCGGTGGTGTGATGATTGTGTTAGTGGAGCATGGTCGAGTACGGTATTATCGAAGAGGCACTCATGTAAATCGTTATTCCTTTTTATTCACATCCGCGCGGAAACACATAAATATCCAGTAGGGACAGCATTACACATACAAGAAGCAAACATCATGGCACAAACACAAACACAGACAGCGCTGTAGCCGGCTAATTACATGATGAAGGAAGGCAGACAAAAGAGAGGAGAACGCAATTACACAATATTTTGGCTTTTATACTAGCAGTAGTTATTACGTAATAGTAGTTCTGATTGGATAGAATGGGCGGGACAGGGATTTCCGACTAGCCGATTACGATTAAGATTACAATATTAATTTTAAACTAAAAATGTTAAGTTTGTTTAAATATTAATACAAAGAGTTAACAAAAAGGATATTAGCTGGAATTATATTATATATATATATATATATATATATATATATATATATATATATATAAACATCACTTTTTAATCCTTTAAATATTTATTATATTTAGAGCGAATATTAGATATAACATTTAGAATGCAAATTGTTTTTCAAAAGTTATAATCTCGATCAACAGAAAATATTCAACATATTAAGAGGATTATTTGTTTCGTTTGAACTACTCTAGATAATTTTAATTTTTTTGCTTGTGAGTACAGCAATACCTCAACTTACGCTACACCGACTTACGCGATCCCGGAGTTACTTGATTTTCAAATCTCATCAATTCGTCTTTTGTTTGAGAAAAAAAAATGGTAGAATCAGGGAAGTTGATTATATGATTGAAGAAGTTGTCGATCTTGCTTGGTAAATAATTTCAGAAGTGCATAGTGATAACGTTCAAGAACTGCTGGCTTCCCACATTTGGGAGCTGACAATGGGTGAGCTCATAGAAATGCATGCAAGTGAGTGAGTGAGTGAATATTTACCTCGCACTGTTCAGCTACACGAGGGCTTTTGGCGACGGACCGTGTAATTTTGAACCATGGTCAAGTGACTTGGACGACACCTGAGCTGACACCCCCATCTTCTAACTACCACACCACACCAACGGGAGGACGTTTGAGCTCTCGACAGATTTAACGTGCATCGCTCCCTTACACGGCGGGTTTTTAGTGGTACTGGGCTCGAACTCGTGACAAGGCCAGCCACGATCCGATACCTTGACCACTCGGCTATCGCGACTACAAGATGCGTGCAAGAGTAAGACATTGAAGAACTTGAGTCTTTAGACTCTGTTCAATTAGAAGGTCAAATGACGGTTGGGAATTTGACAGGTCTGAGTTTTATTGAAAAAGGGTTGCACATTTTAGAAAATATGGTCTTCGACGAAGAAAGTAAGGAATAATAATAATAATAATAATAATAATAATAAAAACAAGGAATATAAAACAATATATTATCATGCTACGAAAGGAAATTTTGCGGGAGGATAAAAAATCTTCGAGCCGGCAGAGAGAGAGAGACTTTCTTAGATTTTTTTGAAACCTTCTACTTCAAAATAGCTTTGATTTGCGATTTTGTACATGTGTTACCTAAGATTTTACTAAACATTTTTTAAAAACTATTTCCTTTCGTGTCCAGCCCCAACTTAAAGGAATTTATATGTATTTATAAGCTAAATCACATACCCCGACTTACGCGAATTCGACTTACGAGATTATCACTCAGTCCCACCCATCGCAGAAGCTCGGGGTATTACTGTATTTCGAAAACAACACGTACTAAAGGGGTCTCAGGGCGTTAGCTTTGTCTCGAGGACTGAAAATAGTAACAATTTTCACAAATAGGTATAACTCTTCTAAATTAAAATTAAATAATTCATATTTTTTATACTTTATTTATAAAGAAATGAGGTTTCGAAAAAGTACAAAATGTTTAAAATATAATCATTATTTTAAAAATTATAGGCATTTAAAAATAAGAAATATTTCTATAATAAATATTAAGTAATTTTTTTTACGTTGCGCTCACTATTTTCTAAAATAGTAGCCTCTGATGCATAAAACTTTATGGAATTATAAAATGTATTACACTCTTTAAACCCTACCTAGTTTTAGTATTATATATCTTTTGTATTTCAAAATATTTGAAAAATATTGAAATTTTAAAAAAAATTAAAAATTCATTTATTTTTTATTTAAAAAAAACAATTTATTGTTCTACATAAACAAAAATATCTGCAGTGTAATAAGGATACATTTAACTTAACAAATTAACTTATTGCTAGTAATTAAAGTTACTATTTTGGAAAAATATCATGCGCAACGTAAAAAATTAACTTAATATTTCTTATAGAAATATTTCTTATTTTCATATGCTTATAATTTTTAAAATTATGATTATATTTTAAACATTTCATACTTTTTTGAAGCCTCATTTCTTTATAAATAATATGCAAAAGATTTGAATTATTTAATTTTAATTTCAAAGAGTTACATGCACTTGAAAATCGTTCATATTTTTAGCCCTCAAGACACAAAGTTAACACCCCTGAGACCCCTTAGAAACCATAACAGGCCGCGTTATATTTTTGATTATTAGAACAACATTACTAGCATATCCTTCAATCTATATACGTGCTTTATCTTTGTGGAAAGGGATGATTTGGTATTATTTTTTTATTTCCTTGAGCACGAAGATTTGCACAAGGCTTCTTTTTGAAAAATGTACAATCGATTTCAAGAGAAAAGCCATTCTGATTCAAAGAGCGGCAAAAATTCGTTCCATCAAGAGTAGTTGCGTTGGCTGATCAGTGAGAGGTCCCTATGAATAAGCCGTTTGAAAAGGGCTCTCAACTATACATCCCTGCTGATTTTTCGTGATTTAAATAAGGAAGAATAGAGAGAGGGGTAGAGGAGACGTCTATTACGTGGGTGGACCTTCGCCTGTCCATCTATACGTCTGGGGTTCGCCCATACTCTCCCTTAATTTTAACTTCATCAACCTCATTCTTACAAAAAGGCTGTCACGGAACAAGAATCAGATGCATAATGAACATCGGAAGACTAATAAAAAAAGAGATTTGATGATAAAAAATGAATAGGAAGTTTCATAATGTCATGTGATCTGTAGTGGTAACGTCGTTTCAAAAGGTATCTTCAATGCTTTCAATGGCCCCTTTTTGTTTACTTTGTATCTTCTATGACGGGAAAAAAAGGCTTCTTTTAAGAAATGAAATTGTTATCCTATTAAGGAATAATTTTCAGCTGGTATTTCAGAATGACTTTTCAATTATGTTGAGGCTTTAAAAAATGTTTTTGTTCAAATCTTGTCTCTTTTCTTGTAAGGTAATTGATGACACGTTTTTGCATTTTAATACTTACAAATTTTTCACTTAAAGACCCAGTCTTTTCATCCTAAATGATTTAGTGCGCATGCATTAAAACACCTTTAATGGCATATTTAAATTAGCTTAGCATGTTTTGATTCAGTTACATAGAAATACTTTGTAGAAAAACTGATGTGTCGCATGGAAATTTATTATTTTTTATTTTGGTTTTAAAATCATTTTCCGAGTATAATATCTCTTAAATGAAAAGGGAAATAGTAGGGGAATATAAGTATAGTACTAAACAAAAAGTTGAAATACAAAGCGCTCTGTGCGTGTGTTCTTTGCAATGAAAAAATAAATTTTATTAAATATTGTTTTTAGGGAAAGTTTTAACTCTCTTTGAATCTTTTATTACAAGGGGAACTCAGTATTTTTTCAATAGTTCTGTCAAAACATTATACCACATGTCCTTTATGTATGTTCCTTCTTCTATATATACGTTTCAATGTAAATTGAGTGCATTATTTTGTAAATATGTTAAGCATTTTTTTGTTTCTGGTGTTTTTAAAATATATTCTGTGAATATATAATTATAATCCATAGAATGTTAATTTTAAACTTTAACCTCTTTTTATATAATATACATAATTATGTTAAAATTAAGCTGCCCTGCAGGTTTGTGTTTGCTGGCATGGAGCTCCTACAGGCCTGTGTATATACTTCTGAATTTTTCCTGGGTAAAGCTCGGACTTCCCTCTCCCAAAAAAAATGATAAAGGTAATCGTGTTGCCAAAAGCGCGACGTTAATAAACAATCAATTAATCAATAAACCCGTTTATGAAAGAACTAGAACCTGTTGACGAGAGTTTAGAGGAAGAATCCAAAAAGATTTTTCTGTAGAAAAATCCTCCAATTGTCTTGTCTTGTTTATCAAACCATTATTTAGTAATCTAATAGTAAATGATTAATGATTGAATCGCCTTTATTATACAGATATTGATTTTTATTCCTCTGTTTGAATTATGATATCATAATACATTTATATATCTAAAAGCATCTTAATTTCCAGAATGCATGGGAAAAAATTAATGGCACAGTAACAGATTTTAACTTGGAAATATTCTAAAGAAGAGGCAGTCACGTTCTCCACTGAACTCTTGTTTTGCATTTCCTGAAAGGATTTTTACACTGTTCTGATTTATTATGCTGACATATTTCTAATGAAAACAAAATGACTGAAAAATATTCTATGAAGTGTTTAAAGAGCGAAAAAAGAGAGAAGTGGTTTATTTCGTGGAAGTTCAAAGTTCATATCTCCATGCTTGATTGATTTATGTTTGCTCTACATTGAGTTAGGAAGTCGCCGGTATAAGGTGTACTTTTTATTCAGTTTATTATTTTTCTCCACGGTATATAGTTTAATCATTGTAATCAGAAGAAACTAAGAAATTTTTGAAATCTCATGAATTTTCAGTTACCATTTTTATACCTCGTTTCAATTTTTGCATGAGGTTTAGTTTAAACTCTTCAAAAGTCAATTTTTTATCCAAAATGTTTAAAAAAAAGGGCCCATTTTTTTATTCCATATAACTAAGCATAATACTGAGCAGAATGTGAAAATGGAAGAATTTTACTTGAATTTTAAATTTTGAAGTTTTAATACTATTTTTATTTTATAATTGTGGAACACACACACAAAACACCCTAAAAGTTTGCTTTTTATAAGTACACTCTGTATGTTATGAAAAATGTTTCATACATCTTACAAGAATTTCTCTCATATTTACAAAAAAGTTTCACGTTCGTACCTCTTTTTCAAACGGTTATATATATATATATATATATATATATATATATATATATATATATATATATATATATATATATATATATATATATATATATATATATATATACACTGGTGTGCAAAAATTAAGGACGAAGTCGAAAAATTAGCATATCAGCTGAACGAAGAGGCAGAGCGGACAGAAAGACCAATCAGGAGATTAAGTAAGGTGATGCACGGTAGCACATGAGCAGATATGCAGGTAGACGTAATGGGGGAGTGTCTGAGTAGTATAAAGCATGTTGTCGGTGTAAGATCAGTATTTCTGGCAAAGAGATTGCACGCCGTATAGCAGTTAAAACCACACCGAGTTGCTGCCTCAGTGAGAAATGGCGAATAATCAATCTGGTAGACGACATCTGGATGCTTTTACCCGAGGTCGAATCATTGGGAAGTTGGAGGAAGACCGCAGTGTGACAAGTGTGGCTGCAGAGTTCGGAATTGCTCACAGCAACGTTTCACGACTTTGGAGACAATTTCAAACTACCGGAACAGCTATCCGGGGGTTGAGTAGTGGTCGTCCATGAGGAACCACACCCGCAGATGACCGGTACATTGTCTTACAGGCCAGAAGAAACAGGCGGCAGACAGCGGGAGAAATCGCTAGACACACGACACAGGCGACTGGACGACCGATATCGCGTTTTACCGTGGCCAGAAGACTGCACGGTGGTGCTCTGTTTGCACGACGCCCAGTACGGTGTGTACCTTTAATGCCTGCCCATCGGAGAAGGCGTTCTCTGTGGTGCCGGGAACACCGGAATTGGAGAGACAATGAATGGGGACGAGTACTCTTTACAGATGAGAGCAGATTCAGTTTGAGTAGCGATTCTCATCGCATACTCATCTGGAGAGAGCGGGGAAGCCGCAATCATCCCTCGAACATCATTGAAAGGGACAGGTATGGAGGTCACGGTGTTCTCGTTTGGGGAGGCATCATGCTTGGTAGTCGTACAGACCTTCACATCTTCGACGCAGGTTCAGTCAACGGGACCCGTTATTGTAACGAGATTCTTCTTCCATATGTGCGTCTTTTTTAGAGGCGCTATGGGTCTACAGTTCCTTTACATGGACGACAATGCACCATGTCATCGCACAGTAACTGCCAAACAGCTATTAGAGAGTGAGGTTATTGAACGTATGGATTGGCCGGCACGATCTCGGATCTCAATCCCATCGAGCATGTATGGTATTTTCTAGGCAGACGCTTGGCAGCTCGTACCTTACCACCAGTAACGATTCGGGAGCTTCGATTGGCGCTGCAAGACGAATGGGCAGCAATGCCCCTCAACAACTCATTGACACCCTCATTCTCAGCATGGGCAGACGCTGTAAACCTGCCTAGCAATCAGGGAGATCATATCCTCTACTAAAGACCGGATGTTTCTTGCTGGACACCCATCACAGGGATGTTTCGGCCTTCAGTTGCATTGCGCTCCATGCTACTTTTTCAATCAAGCTTCTTTTTATCCCTCTGATTTCTCTTTTAGTAAGTGTTCCTTACATATTACACATGTCCTTACGTATTGGGGATCTTACGGTATTAAATGTGTTGATTTGGAAAGCTTTTGTACAAAGTTATATTGAAAAAACCGTCTCGTCCTTAATTTTTGCACACCAGTGTATGTATATATATATATATATATATATATATCCATATATATATATATATATATATATATATATATATATATATATATATATATATATATATATATATATACAGATAGCTATAGAACCTAAGTATAACTATTCAAGATAGAAAATAATAGGCACAGTAGTACAATAACAAACTCCTGGCCTGAGGAACCAAGATTGCAATTTTAAACAAGTTTTAGGGCTAACCAACCTTCACCTGTAATTTGTCTATACAAAGTGCGAAGGGGGAAGGAAAGAATAATATTAGGAGAGATTTAAATATTACAAATAAAATCACTATACTATTAAAATGTAACGATAAAATTATAGCCTACTTGTATTCACAGTATAGATTTAAAGTCGATGCAAATGGTAAATAGTAAGACTTACTATACTATTGATATATATATGCACATACAATTTGAAGCATAGAGTGATACTAAGGCTTACATTGGAGTGTGAACCAAGATAAATATATCTTTAAAATATAAAGATAAATGTATCCAAATTTTTGGATTATTTTTCTATTTCAATTCTCAAGCAAAAATTTACCTACTGCCTTGCCAATCCCTTATTCTTTTCAAATATTTTCGAGAATCTAAATTCCTGCCTTCATTGAAAAATTCCCATCTTCACCACAAAGAAAATCCTAGATTAGAAATATTTCAGTACCATGGGCAAAATGCTTCTCTTAAAAACATTAACATTTATAATTTCACTATGAGAATTAAAAATATGAGCAAGTTACCGATAGAAAGAAAAAAATATCAGTGCCCGTACAGCGAATGGGCAAAGCGATTGTGGCCAGCTTTCGGCAGCTTTCAGCTTTCTGGTGTACGAGTAAACCAGTTAAGACTTATTACACTAGTGATATATACATATATACACACAATTTGAAGTATAGCGTGATACTAAGGCACATATATATAAATATATAAATATAAAAATAAATATATATATAAAAATATATATATATATATATATATATATATATGCACATACAATTTGAAGTATAGCGTGATACTAAGGCTTACATTGGAATGGGAACAAAGATAAATATATCTTTTAAATATAAAAATAAATGTATCCAAATTTTTGGATTATTAAAAATATGTGCAAGTCAACGATAGAAAGAAGAAAATATCAGTGCCCGTACAGCGAACGGGCAAACTGATTGTGGACAGTTTTCGGCAGACCTTACGGGGTGTACGGGTAAACCAGTTAAGACTTATTACACTAGTGTTATATATATATGCACATACAATTTGAAGTATAGCGTGATACTAAGGCTTACATTGGAATGGGAACAAAGATAAATATATCTTTTAAATATAAAAATAAATGTATCCAAATTTTTGGATTATTAAAAATATGTGCAAGTCAACGATAGAAAGAAGAAAATATCAGTGCCCGTACAGCGAACGGGCAAACTGATTGTGGACAGTTTTCGGCAGACCTTACGGTGTACGGGTAAACCAGTTAAGACTTATTACATACTAAGGCTTACATTGTGTAAATATATCTTTTAAATATATATAAAAATATATATATATATATATATATATAAACCAGTTATATGCACATACAATTTGAAGTATAGCGTGATACTAAGGCTTACATTGGAATGAGAACAAAGATAAATATATCTTTAAAATATAAAGATAAATGTATGCAAATTTTTGGATTATTTTTCTATTTCAATTCTCAAACAAAAAATTACCTACTGTGCCATGCCAATTCCTTATTTTTTTCAAATATTTTCAAGAATCTAAATTCCTGACTTCATTGAAAAATTCCCACCTTCACCACAAAGAAAATCCTAGATTAAAAATATTTCAGTACCATGGGCAAAATGCTTCTCTTAAAAACATTAACATTAATAGTTTCACTATGAGAATTAAAAATATGTGCAAGTCAACGATAGAAAGAAGAAAATATCAGTGTCCGTACAGCGAACGGGCAAACCGATTGTGGCCAGCTTTCGGCAGACCTTACGATGTACGGGTAAACCAGTTAAGACGTTAAAGCTGATACTTTCAGAACGAATAATAAGCATTTTAAATAATTTTTCTAGTTACTAGTGTATTGTAAAAAGGTATATGAGGCACGAAAGGGAGAATTATAGAAAAACACTAATGGGAATATCTAATTTGAGCGTATCTGGATACAGGGAGATTAACCTTTTGAGAATGCAGGAATACCTCAATTGATACTGTCATTGGTTCTACCAAAGTATCGTAGTAAATGAATCCGCACTGAGTGCAACATTATTTATATAGGGAAATAAACACTTAACTCTTGTCAAATTTTCTTTAAAAAAATATTTGTCTGTTTACCTAAAATTAAGGCAATATAGTAAGGGTTTTGGTTTTATTGTATAAAAGTCTTTTAAGATTGGTGTTAACTTTTGCATGTGAAGCTTGGTCCATGTCTCGAACAGATAAGAACATGATAAGTATCTACGAAAAGCAAATTTTAGAGATTCATTTTTGGAGGAATTCAGGAAAATGGAACTTGGCAAAAAAGATCAAGTTTAGAGCTTTATCAATCATATAAGGAATCTGTCATTGTTAACTTCATCAAAATACAACGAATTAAATGGGCAGGTCACGTTATCAGAAGGAACGAAGTACGCACCTTTAAAAAAGTCTTCAATGCTCAACCAACTGGCACACGAAGAAAGGGCAGCCCAAATCTTAGATGGATTGAGGACCTAGAAAAAGATCTCCTAGTCTTAAGAACTAGGAATTGGAGAACACTAGCAGGAAGAAGATTGGCCTGGAAAAGGCTTTTTGAGAAAGCCAAGGCCCACCCTGGGCTGTCCTACCACTGAGAAAGGAAGGAAGAGAGCAAGAATGTTAAAATAAAAAAAATGAAGTGCTTAGAAAAGGGCTCTATTCGCGATTCGTACTAATCATCAAGGGAAAATATTTTTGCCGGCGTTCTATGATTATAAAACCACTGTCTGTAAAAAAGCCACGATTTATGTTAATGAGAGTATGCTATTAGGAGAAGAAGCTAACATCGGAATCGCCATAGTTCAAGTTGGAAGAATCCTACTTGCCGTTAAGTAATAGCATTATTGTTGCACATAAGTATTAGATTTAGATAATTGATATTTAGATAGTTAAAGGGTGTTTTTTTAGAGGTATAGAACTTTAAATTGCAATAAAACAACGATGTATTATTCGATTGACATGAATTTTTTTTATTCGAAAAATAATCTTGTGGCATTACATTTTAATTATGATTTATGGCATAGGACTGCCACGGCTGGCTCGGATGTAGTGCAATCTGGACGTCCAATTTTCGATGACTTTTTCCAACATTTGTGGCCGTATATCGGCAATAACACGGCGAATGTTGTCTTCCTAATGGTCAAGCGTTTGTGGCTTATCCGCATAGACCAATGACTTTACATAGCCCCACAGAAAATAGTCTAGCGGTGTTAAATCACAAGATCTTCGAGGCCAATTCACAGGTCCAAAACGTGAAATTATGCGGTCACCAAACGTGTCTTTCAATAAATCGATTATGGCACGAGCTGTGTGACATGTTGCGCCGTCTTGTTGGAACCATAGCTCCTGGACATCATGATTGTTCAATTCAGGAATGAAAAGTTAGTAATCATGGCTCTATACTGATCACCATTGACTGTAACGTTGTGGCCTTCATCGTTTTTGAATAAGGATTCCACCAGCTCATAAAGCGCACCAACAGTCAGTTTTTCTGGATGTAACGGTGTTTAGACATACACTTGTGGATTAGCTTCACTCCAAATGCGGCAAGTTTGTTTGTTGACGTAGCCATTCAACCAGAAGTGCGCTTCATCGCTAAACAAAATTCGCTTATGAAAATCGACCCTTTTATTTTCAAAATAAAATTGCACAATTTGAAAGCGTTGTTCAGGCGTTTTAGCTTCAATGCATTACAAATGTCAAATTTGACCTGATAACATCATAAATATAATGTAAACATGTATCAATATGCAAAAGTCATGATTTGGGAATATGTGATTTTACGACGCTAGAAAAATTTAACTATGGATTTGTATGTTCCCATGCAAACACAATTTCTAAAAGTTTCAAAATTCAAAATTTTCTCTAAACTATACAAAAGATTTCTAAAAAAGTCAAAAATAAAACTGTTTTTATGTTTTTAAACATGAAATTTGTGTATTTTTATGCATGCAACAAGCTTCTCGCAACGACAAAAAGCATTACACATCTGAGTTATAATTAGTTAGCTATTATTGAAAACCTTTGAATATTAAAGCTTAAAAACTTGTCTAAACAATAAATAAACATTAATATTTGCAATTAAGTGAAATATTTAAAATATATTGTTTAGTTTTCTCAAAAACATGTAACATAAAAATATCACTTTGAATTTTTTTTAAAAATTGACATTTTTTGTCACGATATATGGACTCCAGTCAAATATTTTGGGAAAATCCTCAAAAAACTCACAGGAATATATATAGTTACATATCAGTAACATGAGAGGGGAAAATTTTATGTACATTTATACCTTATATTCTGAGAAAAAGATGAATACAGTTTTAAAAACATCATTTTTGAAAAAATTGAATTTTCACTATAAAGTGCCATTTTATCACAAAAATAATGAATTACAGCATGTATTTGTCCCATTTTATTAAACATTAGCATCTTTGCAATTTATTTTGTATAAAATAGTAAACAAAAAAGTCTTAAATAGCGCAGAACAACATTTTTCAGTTTTTTTAACGAGAAAACATCAAAATTTTCTCAAATTCTGAATCAATTTTTAAATAATTTGTAGCTTTCATACATTACAGATATCAATTTGAACATAAAGTATCATAAATATAATGTGAAAATATATCAATATGGTTTGGGCGTGAATTTGAGATGGTATTTAAAAATACCTGATTATATATATATACGACGTTTCTTAAGTTTTCGTTAGGTTTTCGTAACATTATCATTAGGTTTTATTGTTGCAGAAAGTTTCTAAGTTTTAAACTTCAAAAGTTACTCTAAACTGGACAAATGATTTCTAAAACAGACAAAATAAAACTGTTTCTATGTTCTTAAACATGAAGTTTATGTATTTTTATGTATGTAACAAGCTTCTCGCAAAGACAACAAACATCACATTTAAGGCTGAAGTACACGGGGCGTGTTTACAAGCTACAAACCGGCGAGTAAGAAGCCGGCGAGTTGGCGAGTGCGCTAGTTGTCAAGTGCACATAAACATTCCACTCGCTCAGTAGCCAAGTAGCTGGCACGTGGAAATATACTGTTTTAGTTGATTCGTAGTGGTTTCCTGTTGACAAAATGAAGTGGAATGCGAATAACATTTCGTTGTTTTTACAACTGTATCAACAGTTTCCGGCATTGTGGAACATTAAAGATAAAAATTACTGCAACAAATCGTTGAGGGATACGGTGTTTAAACAACTAATGTCTGAACTGGAAGAAAATCAGTTGTTGGGGCAAATGGATAATAAGCAACTTAAGGCAAAAATTAAGTCCATTAAAGATGTCTACAGAACGGAGTTAAATAAAATTGAGAAAAGTAAAAAAAGAGTGGATGTGGGGTAGATGACGTTTATGTGCCAAAACTAACCTGGTTCAACGAAGCATGTTTCCTGAGTGAGGTTTTGGCAACAAGAAGCAGTCAATCAAATTTGGTAAGTAAATGTATTTACATTTTATTTTTAAATTTGATTACAAAAAATATTTTAAATACATTCTTTAAGGCCTTTTTAGTCCAAGTTTCTCCCATTGCCAGGGTAGAGGATTTTCTTCAGTGTAATATTTCATGAACTGTTGTCTGATCTGTATTGCTGTTCTGTTTGGATTGTTGCTGCCCAGTGAGGTCACTGGTCGTAAGGTGTTGGCATGTAACCTCCACTGACCAGGTGTTACTTCTCCTGTGTTAAAATCTTCTCTGTCCAGTGCATTTTGTGGCATATAGTGGCCTGGGGAAGTCTTTCGCAACCAGTTATGCAAACTGCAAGCAGCCAAAATAACTCTATCGATGGTGTCGGGTTTCAGCTCAATTGCTTTTGAGAACACTTGAAAACGCCAGGCAAGTATGCCAAAAGCATTCTCTGAAACTCTCCTGGCACGGATGTGCGATAATTGAAAATTTTCTCTTCATCACTTAATCCATGTTTACTGAAAGGCTTCATAAGATCGGGTCTTAGAGGGAAAGCATCATCTCCGATAATAACATGGTCCTCAGGAAACCCAATTGCTTTATTTTCCATTGCAATGAACTATTTCTGAACACTGCACTGTCATTGACTCTTCCATTTCCTCCTACATCAACGTAAGTGAAGCAATAATCAGCATCCACCATAGCAAATAGTATGATGCTGTAGGTTTTCTTATAGTTGTAGTATACTGAACCTGAACCAGGAGGTCTTTTAATAAGAACATGTTTACCATCAGTCGCTCCACAGCATCTAGGAAATTCCAACGTTGGAGGAAAACCTTTTCAATTTTTTCCACTCTTCAACAGTTGTGGGTACCTGAAAATGAAATATAGTTTATAACAACTTTTTTGATACGGTATTAGTCCAGTCAGTGACGGTTTTTAATTTCCTTCTTTGTAATAGCTAATTATATATTTGTATTATATTAAGGTTTGCTTTTACATTGGGGAATTTTGATTCAGAGGCTAATTACAAATTTTCATGAAAAATCAATGCTACTCTAAAACATTAGGAGGTACAGTAGAAATGAGGCTCAAGTACGAATTATAGCATGTTCTTGCCTACATTACTACGAATTATAGAAGTTACGACGAACTGAGCCCATCTGGGCAGCGAAATTACTACGAAATAAGGAGGGGACCGTAATACAGTATTTTTACTGTCATTGACTGGACTATAAATAATGAATAAAAATTAAATAAAATTATTAGTAGTTTTTGTCCTTTTTAAGATGCAAGACAATCTGATATTGCAGAAAAAGATGAGGAAGGGAACTCTATTGACCAAGATGAGCCTGACATCGGGGAGAAATCACTCCTCAATCATCTGAAATTATGAAGCCACCTCAGCAGCCGAAAAAAAGGTTAAAAAAATCAGATAGTATACCAGACAAAGAAATAGCTCAAGCTATCCAAAAATTAGATGAGATAGCAAACAAATCTACTGAGGACAAGCCATATGACCTGTTTGGCAGGTATGTCGCATCAGAAATGCGTCAGCTACCTAATCGGGCAGCCATCCTGCTACAGCAGGAGATACAAAATTGTATCACTCGTTGTAAGTTAAACACATTAGACAATGAATCAGTTCAACATCAATATGACAATTTTCCTTCATTGCAATCTCCTCAATCAATAGCGTCCGTTTGTTCTTCAAACGAGGAAGAGGACATATTAAAAGAGCAATGATAAATACGTTTGCAAACATTTAATTAATATATTATGTATCAAAAGCATTTCATTTTGTTCAAAATAAATTTTTAAATACAAGTTTTGAGATTGAGAAGTGTATATTTACCATCCTTTTCTATATTTCAAACCAACGTTACTTAATACAAGGGCAAAATGTTCATTCATGCAACTTTTGAAAATAAAAATAAGATAAAATATTTACACTTACATTAATAAATGGACGAAGCACGCAACAAATCTCCGTAAGTACATGTGGTAAGAACCTGGATATTGTTGTTTCTGGAACTCGAAACAGGTACTCCAAAGATTTAAACGAATCACCAGTTGCTAAATATCGTAAAGTTATTTCTAATTTTGTGGTTACTGGAATCGCCATTCTCATTGTCGTGTCCTGCTTTGACAACTTTCCGCGAACCATTTCCAGTAGCTCATCAAACTGTTCACCTGTAATTCTTAACATATTTCTATAGGCTGTATGGTCTTCGTTCTTCAGCTCTTTCAGTAATGTATGTGATGCACCATATTCAGTACGTCTTCCTACCCACGGTTTCACCCACACTTTCCTCTTCTTCCGCGTTTCGCGTTTTGTCGTCTAATTAACTCTTTTTTAATCACTTTTGATAGAACTAAAACTCCCGATAGAACTAATTCCTCCGGCATTTTCAAGACCGTTCTACTCGTTGCTTCTGGACAATCCACAAGCTACTGTCAGTACACTTGGCTAGTTTACAATCTAAATCGCTCAAAAGCCGGAGAGTGGCGTGTAAAGTCGCCGGCAGAGTCAACTTTTTCAAGAGCTTTTTAAAAGCAGCTTTTAAGCGAGTGCGGTGAGTACACTGGGCTAGTTTACGAGCTGCTTGTAAAAAAGCCGGCTTGTAGCTTGTAAACTCGCCCCGTGTACTTGACCCTTTAATGTATCATCTCATGCTTTTTTCTCAGAAACTATTAAACATAAAAAGACTCAAATTTTTATTTATATTAATTAAACATTATATTTATACTGAAGTGAATTTTTTTAAATATAATAATTAGTTTTTTCAAAGACAAACTTTTAGTTCACCGAACAATTATTATTATGAATTTATTAAAAATTGTAATTTTTTTGTTATGATAACTGTTTTATATTTAAATGTTTTAAGAATATTTCAAAAATGTCACTTAAGTATACACAATTGCATTTAAGAAACATACACACAGTAAATTTACACAATTTTTAAAATATAAGTTTTAAACATGAGTAACGTCGTCAGAAGGTAGCGTGAAAATAATACATCACAGCAAGGTTGTGGGAGTAAAAAAAATACTTTTAATTTTTTTCTCCAATAATATAATCGATTTAAGTTAGATTGTAAAGTTAATAGTTTCCGTGCCTAGCCAGTATGTTGGCTCCGTTTTGAAGTCGCTCACTCCATAGCTTGTCTCCGTCCAGTCCGCAAGGCGTTTTTTCTCATTCGCGTTTCGGATTCCTGGTCAGGATCACCGAACAAAACTCTGGAATTCTCCTCTTCGCTTCCTAAAACGACCAGCCCTTGTCTTTTCCGAGCTCTTTTTCCTTCTTTTTCTCGTTCTCTTTTTCTTCTCCTCCTCCCGGTTTTTCCAACCTTTTAAAACAACAGGGGCAGTCCATTTCTCCCCCCTCACGTCTTCTCATTGGTGGGCCCATATGAGTCGATCCTTCAACCTCAACTCATTAGAGCCCATTGGTCCATAATCCGCCAATCGTCCACTCACCCGGTTTCTTCACAAACCAGCAGGTGTCCGACACATGCACCGACGGCCGAGCCCCTTCGGCCCACTGTCGTCGTTTTACCGCCTTTGAGGATAATTCTCCATTGTGTATGTAAGGCGACAGTCCGCTGCCCCGGAAGCGATTTCGTCCACAGTAGAATGGTCAGACAATTGTTGGTCTAGTCTAACTGGCACCAAAGTCCAGACGCTAAATAAGCGATAATGAACCCCAGCTGCACGTGCACCCAAAACTCAGTCTAGTATTGTCCTGAAAGAGTGAAACTAGTTTCGAAAGGAGGACGTCACACATGCATACAGTCAATTTACACAATTTTAAAAAAATAAGTTTTTGAAAACAGAAATTTTATAAAAAAATCTTACCTTTGTATTAAATTTAGTCCAAATTTTTCTTAAATGTCACATAATTGTGACTTCAAGTATTTTTTAAAATATTTTTAGCGTTTTCTAGGCCTTTTAAAGTTTTAATTAGTTATTATTACTAATTATTTAAACTAAATTTAAAGTGAAGAACAGGTTTAAATTTAGGTAAAATCCCTAAATATTAAATATAACATTCAAATTCAAACCACGCTTCCAAATTTGGAACAAAATTTTTTTGCATATCTAACACAGTTAAATT
Source organism: Trichonephila clavipes (assembly GCA_019973935.1). Lineage (NCBI taxonomy): Eukaryota > Metazoa > Arthropoda > Arachnida > Araneae > Nephilidae > Trichonephila > Trichonephila clavipes. Next base: position 962,137 of record BMAU01018376.1, on the reverse strand, counting down.
TGCAGTTACTATACAGGTATCTAATGCGTATTAATAAAAATAAATTGAGGCTTTGCAACTGTACTCCAGATTTAAAAAGACAATGCTTACATTTCTATCTGTCAAATGGGCGTGTTTCATAAGCTGATTATTTTTTAAAAATCATTTTAAAGTACTTCTAATTCATATAATGGCTATATCAATGGAAAGCTCCCGATTAGGGGATTATAGAAATATCAAAACCTCAAAATCGATTTTTAAAAAGTTATTACCCTACTGACTGCTCTTAAATCAATAACCGCATTATAGCGGGATCATCCTTCAGTCACTAGCCACACTAAGTGAAGTATCCTCGTACTTTTCACTAACATATTACGAAGCTATTATGAGAATACCTTTTTTATTTTTTTACTTAAATTAAGTTAATTAGTTTAATTTTAGTTATTTTAAATATTAATAAGTAGTTAATCACGATTACTGAATTTTTTCTTAAAAAAACACACTTTTAAATCACTGATTTTTAGTTTTTTGATGTATTATTAAATCATATATATATTATTTGGTCAATCCTATAAAGGATTTGTCAGATTTTTGCACTTACTAACTTCTAATTAAATAATGATAGAAATTCCGTGTAAGATGTACTAAATATCTTGCATTATTTCAATACATTTTACGATGCAGTGGCTTAAATTCAGATAATTCCGAACATTTAAGGTTTTTCTAAGTGAACAGAAACAATAATCACAATACAAGTGATTTTTAACATCATATGACTCTAATATTAGTATTACTTATAATCTTATAATATGTATTTTGCAATAACATTTTGTTAATACATACAAGTGTATACAGCATTGTGAAAAATATTGAGTTTCCTTGTACGTTTATTTATTAATCGAAATTTAATATGTTTGAAATCTATCTAAAAGTTCACTGTTGCCTTTCAGTCTTTTTTTAATCAACAACTGCCATTTTAGAGAAATTACTACTGTGCAGATGTTTTATCAACCCTTTTTGATATCTTGGAGTTATTTTGTTAAAGCTAGTTTGATTGATGTTTAAAAGCTAAACAGAAAATTCAAAACATTTTCAGGCAGAAAAATATCTCAAAACTAATGTTCACTTGTTTACTTGTATTGTTTCTCAAACTGTTGTCTTAAAATTTAGAAATATTCTCTAAATGTACAACTTTTTTATTTTAACATATAGAGTTAAAATTTATTTTTACCGGTACAGTATGATATATGCAACATCGGGCATATATATGTTATACTAAAAGAAATAGATTAATTCCTCCAAAATTGAGCAGTATAATAAAATATAATGCTCCATCTTCACACAACTAAGTCAGAATATGATATAAGTATTAGTAGCATTTTTTTATTGTACATGAAATTCTTCTCCTGTCTTTAATGTTAGGTGAAGATAAAAGAGTTCGTTTATCTTTGCATCTTGTAATGATTTAATTACTATATTTACTACTGAATAATTTTTAAACTCATAGACTTGAAAAGCTTACAATATTTCAGTGGGTTTTTTCTTTTCAAATGGAGCAGCAAATCGGTATTTTACCTCTGAAGATCTAGTTTATTCCCAGGAGTTGGTATTACTATTTAGTGCGGCACCATAGGGGTGGATACAAATTGCCACAATACAATTTTGACGCCAAGTTCCCCTCCAGGGGCACCTGAGCTCTTACAATACGAAATCGTAACGGGAATTTAATTTTGCTGAGAGCACCCAAGCCAAACAGGCGCTCTAGGGACCTTTAATATGCCGTATAATCATACGACACCGACGCTGTTGATTTTCTGCAACATTTAAACCCACCGACTCGGGCCAAGGCCGAAAACGCAAACTTAGACGTAGAAGAACAGCACCAAACCAAATACGCCACCTAGCCGGATTGAGTATTCCAGCTGTTAAAAGAGTTTGAAGCGAAATTGTCTAAATATTTTATTGCCCCTCGTGTTATCAAAGGATTCGAAGAAATGGGTGAGGGTGAGTATTTACGTCGCACTATTCAGCTACACGAGGACTTTTGGTGACGAACCTCGTAATTTTGAACCATGGTCAACGACATCTGAGCTGGCATACATACCACACCAACGGGAGCCTCAACAGATTTAATGTGCATCGCCCCCTACACGGTGGGTCTTCAGTAGTACTAGGCTCGAACACATGACGTCGAAGAAAGGGGACAGCATAACAATGTATACCGAAAAAATGAGAACAAAATAAGTGTGAGGATAATAATTCAATCTCTAATTCATCAGGGAAAAGCATCGTCTGAACTAGTTACTGACTTGAAAGGAAATATTTAAATAAAAACATTCGCGGAGAGAGTGTAACACTTGTAACATTTGGAAACTCTCAAGAGTTCTTGTAACGCTGGACTCTCACAAAAAGTACTAAGAATTAAAATATGCCTTTTTTTTTACTAAGTTATATTTACAAAATTATAAGATGGAGAGGAAAAAACAACAGTGAATATCAGTCTGAAGTAAATAAAAAAGCTGAATATCTTAACAAATAATGTAAAGATTATACAAGTTTCAAATACTATATATAAACAAGAAATTTTCTTAAGTTAAACTCGTCTTAATCAAAAATAAATTCGTGCAACTATTATATACAACGATGGCTACAGATATTTTTCTTGAGCACAATTCATGAAATTCAAAATATAAACTCCTTCTCGAATACTTTCGAAAATACCACTAAAGAAACATAGAAAGGCAGTTCATTGCACTAAACTTTTTGAATTCTTGCTTGAACAACTTCAGGGAAGGAGCATGGTCTATTTAGTGGCACAACTCTTATCAGAAATGTAAGAAAATCAAAAAAGACGTTCTAAAAAACTAATTTGTGACATATCGTTCCCACATGTTCACAAATAAGTAGAAAATTAAAAAAAAATATTTATGGGAATTATTCATGTTATTTAAATATTCCATGAAGAGATACAAAATATTAGAATATTTTTTTTGTGAATGGATATCGTCAATAATAAAATTTACATAAATGGCGCGCTGTAGAGCTAGAACAAATATAAAGGCTTGTTGGTAAGTTTGCTTTTAATCGGAAGTTAAAAATGGGGGTGCACGAAAGATATACACTGACTCTACTAAGGCTGCAACTGTGGTTTTATGCAATGAGGGCCTTAGTCAACCCAAAATGCCGGAAAAGCTAGCTCTTAAAGAACTATGAGTGAAATATAATGAGATCATTGCAAAATAAAAAAAACTTTAAAAATAGTCGTTCAAATAAGTAATTGTAAAGGAATAACCAGGCAAAGGCAAGACACAGAATACTGCAAGTATCGTTATGAAAACTACTTTCGAGCCTGAGATATAGAAATATGCAAAATGGAGATAACAAGGAGTGTGGATGCAACCACATGTGCTTATGTGGATGCAACCACAACTATTCTATGAACTTTTTTTAATCACGTGGTCGTAGATAAAACCGTTACAAGAAAAAACTAATAAGGGGGTGATTGTACAAATACAAATTGTAATGGGTTATTTAGAATCCGTATATCGTAATTTTAACAATGAATTGACATTTTGGGTTTTCCTCGGTCATCAGGTTTTGCTACAAATTACTTGACGGAAAAGTAAATAACGAATTATACTCACAGGTAATTGCAATTTTAGATTCTAACATAGGAAGATTTATTTGAGAATGACTTTATCTTCTAAAATAACTCTACACCTTACTACACTTCAAAGGTCACACTCTTTCGCTTAAAAACAATAGAATAAAACTACTTCCTAGGTGTACCCATTCACCCGAATTAAATCTCGTGGAGAATATGTGGAAATTAATTAAAAAACACTTTCAAGATTTAGCTTCAAAAGACAAAAATTAATTAATGGAAAGGAAAAAATCCGGCCAGACAACTATCAGCAAAGGTGATTGCAAAAAGTTAATGCAATACGGGCCAAATCGTGCACGAGAGGTTATTGAATTCAAGGGAGATACGATTAAATATCAATTAGTTACATTTTTTCGTTTAAATGAGTTCAACTATTTTCTATATGTTATTATAATGTTTTTCAGTTACTGTGATAATTATTCTAATTGATGAATTTTTAGAAAAAAAATCAATGCAAAAAAAACCCTCTGCAATATTTTATTGTTTTTGTTATGACTCATGTACAAAATCCGAAAAATGTGGCGTTATACTTCAAAATTTTCAAGCAATAAATTCTACCAAAATACACTACGGGGCATAGAAAATAAAACATCAAATAAAAGTGGCCATAATATACAAATTTCAGGATAGGGGGCACTTCACCGAGTGATGCGAATGATGGGAAATGTTTAGCTGTAAAGCACACGTTAAGTAGGATATAAGGTAAGGAGGCTGCGGATTGGAAAAAAAACCGGGATGTTATTTCTGTCAAGTAAATCATTGTGGAAATTTTTTCTTAATCCCGAGGAAACGTTTAATAACAGAGAATGCTAGGCAGCCACCAAAGGAGGCAACTCTAACAGACAGAAAATGATCATGACTTGACTGAGAAGGCAGGTTGGTCCACACGACTAATATCAGCTGATATCCATTTAGATGCATCTACCATGCATCGGATATGCCAAAGTTGCCTTGAGAAATGAAATGTATTAAGTGTGAAGAGTGCCGGTGGGAATCCTAATCTATATTATAAACGTGAAAGTTTGTGAGGATGTTTGGGGAGTCTTTCACGCATAAACAACTGAATGGATTTTAATGAAACTTTACAATAGTATAGCTTATACATCAGAATAGCACATAGGCTATAATTTATAGATATTGTGTGAAGTGTCCAAAATATAACAATAATTGTCAAGTAAGTAGGAAAAAATTCAGCCATCTGCAAAAAAGCCCGCGACAGCAAATATCTATCTTTTATGTGTGAAGCTAACCTTTGCATTTTGTTTTGTCTATGCCAGGCGCCAGGAACTGCGAAAGCTTGAACAGGAGGAGTGTAAAGCTGATTACAATTTTAACATAAAAAAATACAACAAAAAGCAATATTAACGTATTACACTTCCAGATATAAATTATTTATACTATTTTAATCGAAAAAATAACATTGTTTATTTGCTTATAATTTTCTGAATTCTAAATTCAGAAAAACTAAAGAATTCTGAAATTCTAAAGAAAAAACACAAACAATTGTTCTATAAAAATTCTTTCAAAAACAAATACGTCTCGAATAAGTTGACCTGAAAAATAATGCATTTTGAACCAAGATTGATTTACGCCGTTTTTCAGAAAAAGCTTTTCACTGTTTTTTAAATCGTGCTATATAGTTTTCAGTTATGGTAATTTAAGGCCGCTTACACAGAATTCGAAGATTCGGTGTACTTTTCGATTTACACAACGTGAGAAAAAACGATATTTGATAGTTTGAATGACGTTAGTGAAACTATTTTGTAAGTTAAATATTAACAGAAAGAAAGAGATCCTCACACTCAATAAATGTCTTTTAAAATCAACGTAAGATCGATTCTCCCATTTGAATGCAAAGTTGCAATAAAAGTTTCCATTAAGCACAAGGCGATAATTTAAATTTTAAATACTATTCATAGTGGATAAAAAAATATTAAAACAAATTTACAGTTCAAAAGATAATATCGAAATACAAAACAAACTTAGTTGAAAAAGGCCAAGTGTAGGACACCCATTTCACTCAACTTGAAGAACGGTGGATAGTTGGAACATTATAAACCTATAACAAAACTACAGTAAAATTGATACTGGATGTATATCGAAGGTTTTACAAGTCTGTCAATGCATAATTCTAAAACTTTCAAGAAAGTGTAATAATAAGTATTATAATAATTAGTAAAAAAAGGTAGTTTTAATATTTTTAAAAAAATAGAAGACAAAGTAACATTTTTATTCAACTGAGAATTACTTAAATAAATTTTAATTCTTTATAGTATTTTATTTTTTAAATATGTTACATCAGTTAAAATATACTCAAATTTTAAATATTTAATAACTACTTATCAAATTCAAAGTTTTTATAACTTCTTCATTTATAAAAATAATTGCAGGAAACTTTTTTTCCGTTTATCGAACACTTCAAAAAATGCTCGCAATTTTAATTCAACATTTAATACAGTTGTGAAATTTTGTAATTATAAAAATTTCTACTTTTCTGAACATACAACTATTTTTAAAAAGGTACATTTTCGTTTTCGGGTCCTAAAAAGTTGCAAAGTGAGTGAGTGAATATTAAGGTACCACTGTTCACTTACTCAAGATATATAGCGAGAGGGAAGGGAATTTCCATGACAATGTGTTATGCATTTAAAAATGTTCAAGCAACGCCGGGGGGGGGGGAATAAACCTGTCTGACAGAAAAGAAACAAAAAAATTTCGAAACAGCGAATTTTAAGTTATACACTCGGAAAAAGGCCGAGCAACGCCAGGCTAAGCGGAGGAAGGGTGAAAGTCATTTTGAAAAAGAGTATTAGAAGTGCTGATTTTATGAGAGAAGGAAAGGGAAAATTTTTTGTAAAAGTAGAGAAAGCCCGAGCAACGCCGGGCCATGCAGCTAGTATAACAATATTAGTACGCGTGGATTGTTGCATCCACCGACAAGCGGTAAAAGCAGCTACTTTTGCAGACGTTTTACAATATGAGCAGGACATCCTTGATGTTTCATGTCAGCCAGAAGCATTGACCATTGATTGGTTACTATTGATCTGCACTGATGACCTCGATGATAAGACTGCTATTGGTCTCACAGCACAGACAACAAGGACGTCGGAATAGCCCAAGGTCATGTTCTCGAACAAATGATACTTCTGTTTGCCTGATTATAGTCAACGTGTACGAGTGTGACGCTGTAGTATGACAGGTCTAATCTTTCTTCATTTGTGCATCGCCTTACTCTTCTATAACGTGGCATCGTGGTTTGGATCGTCTTTGTGTATGATAGTTCATATTCACTGCACTATAATGGCCTAATGACACGTATATGAGATGTCGCAGACCACAACACTCTCGTTCCTTCAGGGGGATCTAAAGTTCTTTACCAGCAGGATAACGTACAACCGTACATTGCAAGCATAAGCCTGCGTGTTTTGCAAAACGTACAGATGCTACCCTGGCCACCAGTCTACTCTGATCTCCCATAAATTTAGGCTGTCTGGAATGCGATTGGACGCCGCTTGTGTGCCTAACGTTTCCGAATTCAGAAGACGAACTGTGACAAATGGTTCACAGGGGAAGAAGAATCATCCTTAATGATGCCATCTGTACACTTAGTGACTTCGTACAAAGTCATGTTGCTTTGTTTTTCTCGCTGTTCGAATAAATTTTACAGCCTATTGAAAAACTTTGATGTGTTACGAGAATTATTTCAAAACAAAACCCCCTTTTCCCCCGTTATTTTGTCTCTACCGAGTTTCTACACTTGCTGACCACATCTTCCTGGTGTTGCATTTTCAATGTCACGTAGTATAAACTCACATCCTCAAACCCTTCGTGATTTGCTTTTCATTATTCTAATACTTTGAATATGAGAAGTATTGAAAAAACACTCAAAATAAAGTCATGTTTACAAATTGGAATGATTAAGAATAAGAGTGAACATCACAATCTGATTACATATCAAATGAAATCTAAATAACATGTCAAAAACGTTTTGAATTATTTTAATGTATTTATATTACTGTCGAGTCGTGGATTCGAATCAGAGAGCTCAAACTGAAATATTCATTAATATTAAATAATATGCAGGTGGGGAATTTACCAGAAGTGTTGGTGCCACTGAAGAAACTCCGTGTAGAAAACTGATATGCATTAAATCGGTCAAAAGTCCCAATGTCCTGACGTTAGCGTGGTATTGAAATTTGGAGAGGGGAGCGGGAGCTCGGATATCATTCTCATTACTTGACCGTGATTCAAAATTAGGAGGTCTGTCACCAAAAAGCCCTCACGTTGCAGCATAATGTAACCTTAATAAATAACCAGTTCAACGCATTTAGAATTCCATGCTTCGAAATTAAAGTCCCGATAGGGTGAAGTATACAATTCGCCCTTCTGCAGTGCTGTCAAGTGTGTGACTCAGCATTATGATTTGGGCTATAGAAATACAAACAAATTAGAAAAATCATTTGAATCTGATAGATGTGTAAAATCTATTCAATAAAATGCCTTATTATCATTATTTTTTGCTGAAATAGCGCAAATATAGTCTTCCATCACACTTAGTAACAAAAGCAGATAGTAGTAAAATTCCAACAAATTACTTAAACCTTTAGAGCTGTTGCATGGTCGCAAAGACAACAATCTGCACCCATTAGCATTCTTCTTATCGTCCTTTTTTTATTATGATAATAAAATATCGATATATCCTCGGATTTTTCTAAAATTTGGTTTAATTGTATTTATAATACAGAGCAGGATTTAATTTAGCTAATGTTTAATCAAATTCAACAAATGGAACGTTTACGCAAGAATTCTTTTAGACTCCACCAGAGTAATTGTGTAGCAAAATATATTCACAAAATTAAAGGTCAATGTAAATCTGTGTGAATGAAATAGTACAAAGCTTGCGTAATACTTTTCTTGAGCTCCTATTCTAAATCTAAAGTAGCATCTGAGGTATATTCCGAAATACAAAGTATGAGGAGATACATGGAAGGTTGTTCTTCAGCAAAACTTTTTATATATACCAGACAAGATAAGCGATAGAATGAGATGCTCAACATATCCTTATACACGTTCGTTCCACGCATATGCACACAAACATTCTCCATTGCCATTAAAATTAAGTGCATATGAAACGATACAAATAATACCAATAAACTTAAGAAATTATTCATTTTTTATTTACAAACAAATTTTGTTTGACTTGGATGAATATTAAAATAGAATACCAATATTTTTATACGATAATTGAAAATTGCTTTAATTTGAAATTGTAAAAGGAATTTTAGAGATTATATATATATATATATATATATATATATATATATATATATATATATGTGTGTGTGTGTGTGTGTGTGTGTGTTCTTGGAATCCCCCCCACAATTTCTTTCTTCTTTGGCTTTGTAAGTTATGCAACTTTCTAACTTAGTATTTTTATTATATTATATATATATATATATATATATATATATATATATATATATATATATATAGTTAAAATTATTATATAGTTAAAATTTTCTACTGTAGAGAGATGAATAATCAATAATCATCAAAACTGAAAAAAGTAGCAATAGTAAGATAAACCAGGCATAAGATTTTAGAAAGGATATATCAGAATTTATAAAAATAATAGAATTTAAAAATATATAAATAATATGAATGCTACAATATATTATAAACATTGCTGACTTAGGACAGCTCTTGTATATAAAAGTGGGGTTGAACATGTTTTTTGGCCAGCCAAGCTTTTCCCTTTCTGTTAATAATACTGAGCAAAAAAACATATTTGAAAATAATGGATAAAATATCTAAATCCATTACAAGAAAACGGTAACTTACCTGAAAATTGCATTTAAAAATGCATAGCCCGCGCTAAATCTCAGTATATATATATATATATATATATATATATAGTAAATAGTAAACATTGCTGTTTTAAAATTGTAATAATTCTTTTGATCGAAAAACGTACTAAAACAAGTGTCATTTACACTTGGAGCATCCCTTGCTGTAAATTACATTTTTCTCCAATCAACCTTCAGGTGCCATTAAATAATGCAACACACAAAACATCTCTTAAGGATAAAATTATTCTCCTTAAATGAGTTCATCCTGCGGCCTTCCGTGTTAAAAGGAATCATTAGACTCGAGGGGATCATCTAGCGAATAAATAAAGTATCATGTTCAGTATGAGATCTTATTTATTACCGGATTAAAACTTTCGCTGCAATAAAGCTTCTTCAAATTAGAAGATAGTTTCTTTGGTGCATCAGGAATTCCTAAATAGAAGTCTATCATCTATTTTGTTTCCAGTAGAACTATGACCCTTAATGTCATTGAGTCTGTGTAACTCTGAAAACAAGAATCAGCGAGGAAATAAAAGTATTTAATCAATCCTTATCGGAAACTGCTGCCAGAGATCTCTAACCCCGGTCAAGGAGAAATGATCTGCTTCCTAGACTACCAATTTAATATCTAATTGCTTTTTTTGTTATTAGTAAAGTCATGAAAAAAAATAGTTATTTCTTTTCTATTGTAATAATAGAATAAGAAAATTGCATGGGGCCAAAAAAGGGTTTTATAGCCCTATACGTTCATTGTAAGTCGATCTCTTAGGTAACTTAATATTTTCTGATTAATAGTTGCCTAAAAACATCGATGGGCGAGGAAGTTATTAACACAAGTATTTCTTGTTCTCAGAGAAGGTGTGGTACAGACAACCTTTTATTTTTTTAAGGGAGGTCCGCAGACCATAACCAATATTAGATGTTGTAAACAAATAGAAAAAATATACCAAATTAATGATTGGATGTAATGTAAAGAAATTTGTTTGCTAATTTTTTGTTATAATAAATAATGTTCTGTAAGATGAGGGATTTGGTTTTTAATGCAATAGATGGGATAATATTCATTCGAAATTGAAAAATAGATTTTTGAAGAGATTTGCTCATTTTAGAGTAACTATAACGGAGAAACTATATTTGATTAATCGAAGTAAATACCAAAATGTAGATAAAATCCTCGAAAAGGTTTTGAATGAGTTTATGTAAGCGCTGTAGAGTACTTTAAATCACGTAACTTTAAAGGCAATTTGGTTAAATTTACATGACGTAGAAATTGAGAGACTTGACTAGCAATTGGGAACAAAAATTAAAATTAAAAGTCATGAGACAAAGTAGACGAGAAAAAAAATGATCGCGGTATAATAATTTCAAGACAATTCTTACCTTCTCTTAGAAATAAGGCGTACTAATTCGAAGAAATAGTACGCCTTAAATATATTTTTCAAATAATATTAAAGAATTTTGCTAATTATTATCTTCATAATAGTTTGTGTGTAATTAGAATGCTTGAGATTATGATAAGGAAATGCGAATAAAACAAATTGTGTAATAAAAACAAAGAGGACTGTTAGGAAAAAAGATCTTATACTTTTCGCATTGTAAATAATATGTAAGTATATAAAATTATATAATATATATAAATTAATGTGTAAAAAGCATTCCTTGACAACAAAAAAATTCTCAAAAAATTTTATTTATATTTTTCTAAAAACATTATACATATATTGTCAAGCATAGATAACAGAATATTTTCATTTTTTCTTCTATCGCAGAATGAACCAACTTAGAATGAGAATTCAATTTGCCCTTTTCGAGACTGAAACAAAATTTATTAATTACGATACATACCTAATTTTTTTACAATTATTTTTACCCAGAAATAATTAGTATCGTTTGTCTGGTCTGACACTAAAAATTGGCAAAAATGCAATGCATTATTGTATTAAATGATATTGTAGCCATTGCCTCATTAAAGGAACGTTTCTGAATATGCATTACATGAGGCAACAGTTCCCCATGCTTTCAACATTTCTGTTATTGCGCTGGAAGATTATTGCAATGCTGCTACCTCCCTTCCTTCTGACAAATTCACCTTACCAGCTTTCAGCCTTGAACACAATGCAACTCCATAAGCTCTTTAGTGATCAACTCTGAGCTGTGTCCTTTTACAAGATCATTGATATGATTCTTTTCCCATAATCCCTTCAAGGGGTTTGTCCCTTTAGTCACTTCAAAGCAATTTGTGAATAGTGTTTTAGTATGGAACTACTTAAAGTTAGATATAACCTACTTATCCGTAGGTTGGAGTTATGGAGTGATGCCGGAAAGCAGAAATTGGATCTGAAATTAATTAAAATGTTTCAAGGTCATCTTTGTACTTTATACTTCTTACTTTTATACAGGTTCCTTTGGCAACTTTTTCAAGAAGAGTTCATTTCGTCACAATTAAAAAGCTGTTGCTGAAAGTAACCCTCAGAATTTACAAGCTTCTTGGTCAATGATGAAGTCTCAAACTGACTTTGTATCGGAGCTTAACGTTTCACCAGATGTGGATACCGCATCAACCGCGACTTCACTAAAATACTTCTTCTGAGTTGATGATTCTGGTATCTTTTTAACAAAAAATCACTAACGAAGTGTAAATCACTTTTACCTGTTTATCCGTATGAGAAAAGGCCGTTTTTCAAAGTCATCAGAAATACGAAACAGTTGCATATATATTTCTGTCACTCCCTTTTAACTAACAATCTCTTTAATAATGTCCTTGTTCTTCAAAATAGTGCAAATCGTTAAGGCAGACCGATCGCACGTGCGTGCTAGATCACTTATGCTTACGCCTCTTTTTCATTTATTTCTCCTTTGGCCACCTTTTTGCGGCTTTTCTCGGGAATATTTTTTCAAGGGTTATTGTTATTAAACTCGGTGCAATATTATACCAGAACACAAGTCTGGAAAAATGGGTGATTACGAGCAGCACTACGATTCTCCAGGAACGAGTGCTGTACATGGACTAAAGTAACAGGTTCACAATTGGATAATTCTCTTCAAACTGTCACACATTGAACTAGGTGTCACTGCCCATATATATAGCAAAGGATATTTAAATTATAAGATGTAATTGGTTAGCGTATTTCAAATTATATGAAAGGCATAACTTATGACAAACCTATACGGAACTTTCTCACTAACCTTCTGAGACGTCTTTTTAGGGAAATTTAATTCCCCTGCCTATTTCCGATCAGCTCCAAAAAGAGGACAGGATTCCTTGTTATGCAGATTAGATAAAGTATTTAAGTCAAACGGAATAGTAAAGTAAAAAGCAGTAGGAGAGAGAGATTGAAGCAGAAAGGTATAATAGTGAAGTTAGAAATTTATAATTGAAGATTTCTTGGTGGATAATTTACTCTCAAGAAGAGTTGAGATTGTGTGGTAAATATTGATTTATATTTGAAGTCTCATTAAACGTTTAATTTAGGAGTGAGATTAAAGTGAAATGTTCAATAGGAACATTATTAAATATAAATCTGGGATCTCTTATCGTGGTAATCTCTGTGTGATCGATATTCTAATTGTTAATTAATTAGATCATTAAATATTTAAGTTAATTTAAAGGACATTCCCTTTAAAAAACCTCATAATACTAGTTAGATATATTTGTTAATAAGTCTTTGATTCTATTTGGGAAAGATAACCAAATAAAGTTTTTTATAAAAATGGCTACTGGCTCTTATCTGACTCCAAATTATTCTCATTCTCAAAGTGAGATCCAAGGGGATCTTCACAAACTTTACAAAAAAGAGGTACATACTATACCCTTTTTATTTAAACAATTTACTAATACTGTGAGCACCTTGTTTCGGTAAGAAAGTTAAAAATCTTTTCAAGTCACATTTTTAAGATTTTCGATTAATTAAATAACCTTATATATTAATAATAATTTCAACGTTGGAGAATCAAAACTAATAATAGAAATAATCATCTTTGAATGTAGTTCGTTTATTTAGAATTTTGAATAATTAATATCAAAACAAACTATATACAGGAAGCAATTTACTTATCCGATTTCTATGAAATAAATATTTGTATGATTTTTAAGATTTACTTAGTTTGAGTTCTCTAAACAGCTATACTTCTTGGGTTTACTGGGAAATACACTGAACCTTACTCTATTTCACAACGTTTTCATTCATTAATTCACCACTTAGCCTGTACTTGTTCTCTCGGCCATCTCACATATCTTTCCACTATCCTCTTTCTATTCATCCATCTACAAAAATAGTAAAGTTCCTTTACATACATCATAATTACTTCACAGGGAGATTTCTCATAACAAACAAAGACATAAAGTAGCGGCAGAGGCTAGTTAAGGAAAATGCGCATGAGAACTCCGAAATCCTCCCAGTTAATAATATTAGTGCATCAAACATTGATTTCTTACCTCCATCTTTTAACTAAAGTGTTACACTTTAATTCAAAGTATACTTTACAACATTAAAAGTGACGCACCAAGATCTAGTTATCAAGTGCATATGCATATATACACTGCAATAGAATATGCAAATTAACTTTAGGTGGTCGATGACAGACTAACAACTATTCCAGCGCAATGCCACGAAGCATCTGGATGGTATATAAAACAAAGTACATTCCATAGTAAGCCATAACTTCCGTTCGAATGTGGTTCCGTCGACTCATATGGATTGTACCAATGCCTCGCAGATGGATTCGCTAACAGTACAAGCAAATATCACCGTTCAGTAACATCAAAGGAAGTCGAGAGATCAACTCGACATAGAGGTCGGAGTGATGCTATCATTCGACGATGTTGTCAGGAATTGGTGAACTATGGCTGTGCTGAGTGTCAAGAAGGTAGCAATGAACTGAGAGCTATGCAAAACACGAGGACAGAATAACGTTCAGTTGGCACTCTTATGCATACTCCTTAATAATCCTACTTGTACTCGGGATACCAGTGTTTGCAATGACCATTAATAAATGACTCGGTGAACAGAAACTGAGTTCACGGTGGTCGTTGTGACTACTGTTTCTCACCAATTCAAACTGCCAAACGCTTTTGAAGTGGTACCGGGCGCATTTGACCAGACATTTCATGGACCAAAGTAGAATTATTTTCAACGATGAGCCTCGCTTCTAACTGAGATACGATGATAAACACAGATGCTTTGGAGATATCCAGGGCAGTAGTGGGATTTAACTGGCCAATCGAAGCGTGTATGACAAGCAATTCCCCAGGAGAATACCTGCTCCTTGTATGTGCCATGCCTAGCTGGATAATGACAGGGTCAGAAGTTCTACACATTATTGATTTGTATTTTGCTTTTATAACTTTATTTTCTCTGGGTAAAACAAGGGTCAGAAACTTATGGCACGTTCGCTACATTTGGTACACGGTACAATTCTCAGAGTGGCATTCCTCACTACTCTACAAAATTTGTCAATTTTTGAGTGGATGGAAGTTGAAAAAATTTTTAATGGACCTTATTTGACAAACATATTCAGAATTATGGACATTTACAGAAGAAAACATCGAAGATAACTCTAAAGATAAATCTGCAGCTATTTTGTTAATCTTTTGAATATCATTGTTGAAGAGTTTTACTTGTTTGAATAATTGCATGTATTCTGCTTTCTGCCTTTAGTTCTACATATTTATGCGAACAAATCTTTTCTCCTATGAAAAACTTTTCGAGTCCACTAAGAAGTTGCTAACAATTGGATGCAAAGAATGATGTCAAATTGAAAGTCACAAATTATACCCCTGATTTTACGATGTGAAGTTCGGGGGTGCAAGCACTAGGTTTGCATTAAAATTATTTATTTATCTTTTATATAACTATAATGAAAGGGAACACTTATATTTTATGTTGCCTATTACTTATTTTAAAATAAATGCTTAAAAATACATAATATCTGTACAATTTTAATTTTTGTATTTATGCTGTGAAGAAATAGATAGATTTTATGCAGTTTACTGTTATGTTAAGAAATATCTTTAAATGATGCAAAACTAATATGTAATAAAACAATAAATATATTTATATACTCTTGACCTCTATTCTCTAAATCTGCTTGCATTATCACGGGAATCGAATTGTTTCAAATATGTACTACTGTGAGGCACGCTGAATCCTATTGGTAAATTGGTTTGGCACGTTAACTTATATTGGTAGATTGGCTTGGCACGCCACAGCCAAAAGGTTGCCGACCCCCGGGATAAAACATTCAATTCCTTCAATACTGTTAGCATTTCGTTTTCAATACATATACATCACATCTACCGATTTTTGTCCTATTTGGTTATTTTAGTCTTGATGCAGGGGCGTAACGTACATCCCCGCAACCCCCGCATTGCGGGGGCCAGGGCTCTAGAGGGCCCACAGCCTGACCCTTTGTAAAATCCAACTGGGGGGGGGCAAGTGTTCTCCGTTACGCCACTGTCTTGATGCATCACTTTTTACCCTATAGAGTTAAAATATGTCAATGTAAATAAAAAGGAAGAAAAATGAAAAAGTAAAAAGTAAAAAATAAAAATAAGATTATAGAACGGTGATTCTTTATACTAAATATTAGATTTTCTCCCACCACATCAGCAGTTCTCCAGTAATTGAGTGCACAATGCTTCTTTTAATAAATAATGATCTCTCGTAAATAGAAGTGTTTTTTTTAAAAAACCTAGTTTCATTATTGTGCTAAAGTGAGCTTCTGTGTTTCTCGTCTGCCGAGTTTTATTTTTAATCAGCCTAGAAATTATCATCTTTTAGAGAACTTTTTAATTCGCATTTTTGATTTCCGTATATGTTTTTTTTCTTTCGTAGTAGTACATCAGTGTCTTATTTGAACTCACAATTTACTTTAAATGCTTATTATCTTTCAATATTATTCTACAGCCCTTCAAATGCGAAAAGTTCCTGTATAACTTTTCCCCTTCATAATATTGTGCAGCTTTATTTTTAGAGAGAGAATCTAGATTTCACAATAACGCTTTATTTTATTATTTGATATATTTCAAACATGCTCCAAATGCGATCGCACTTCTAAGAAAAAAGTTTTATTATTTATCTTATGTTAGGTCATCAGGTTCAGCCGCAGCGCAATATTTTACGCCTCAGAATGAAAAATTTTATTTTAACTCTAAAGTAGATTATATATTTGTACTGTTATTTATCTTCTATTAAGAGTTGTCAAACATATATTTATAAAGGCAATGCCATTTTTAGTTTGTTATGCGGTGATGCTTAAAATAAAAAGTTTTTGTGGCCTACTTGGGGTTAATTTAAAATTTGTAATATTTGTCTTGCATCTAAAATAGAGTAATGTTACGAAAATATTATTTTAATATATTTGTTTTTATAAAATTCTTCAATTACACTTCTTCAAATCTGAAATTATTTTATATTTTATACGCTAAGTTAATCTTTTTGCTTTTTTTATAACGATTTTGCATAATGTTCCCTTGATATGTTTACCTATAATAAGTAATTATAGATCTTATACGTTATTTCTCTTTTTGAAGATTTCAGATATATCTTTTTTTTACAGAGTTCAATTTATGGGAAATATGGGTAAGTATATTTTACTTTTGATAGTTAATAAACATTTAGATCATTTTAGAGGATTTTGATAATATGCAATTATGACAACATTTACAATTAGTGACCTAAAGAAAAAGAAAAATATACAATCTGAAAACATATAAATAAACGTTAACGAAATCCAAGATAAATGCAAAAGTAAAAAAAGCATCTTTAACTACTATTACATTTTTATTCTTGTACAACAATTAATATTTATAAGCCTAAAATTACAGCTTCTCAATTCAGCTCATGAATTTGATAAACCTACTTTAAATGCTATGTTAAAACTGCAGAAATTCACGATGAATTACTTTGAGATTAAGTTTCATTGAACTAAAGTGTTCAATGATGCTAAAAGCCAATGTTACATATATGAATTGGCTTAAGTATTAAAAGTATCTTGAGATAAATAAGAAAATAATGCAGCTTTAAAATAATTTTAAATATCAATAGCTAACCTTCTTTAATTTACAGTTATTTATATTCTTTATTAATAAACATTTTTGAAGCCTCTCTCTAAAGATATTCTTGCATGTCAGACAGGAATATTTCTATGTTGAAATTTCCCTGTACAAACAAAGTCTCAAAAAAAAAATTTTTTTTTAATTTTGGTGTTATATTTTATTACTAAAATATTCGAAAATCTTTTTTGTGTGTTGAAGCAGAACTAGGTTATCGAATTGATTTAGGTATTCTTTTAAGAGAAAAACATATGAACAACACAGAAATTGAACTCATTTGATAGAGATAAGAGATAAATATTAATGTTTTTGAAATACTCAATTTATATTTAAAAGAATTGAAATTTTGTTCATTTAACTATTGTAAATTATAATGCATGAAAATTCTTCAAAGAAATACTCCCAAAGTTTATATTTAGCTTGTACAAAAGATAAATTTTATGCAAAAATGATAATGATAAAATATTTATTCACAACTTAATTTAATGAAATATGTGTGAATTATATATATATATATATATATATATATATATATATATATATAAATTGTTTGTACTAGTTAAACTACATAATCGAACCAGATTCTAAAACTTGGAATCGTATGAAGGAAATGAAACGATTTTAAATAATAGCAAAAAAATTAGCTTAGCTTAAACTTTTTCTCAAGTTTTGGTTAAATTTGAGTTTCTTCAAGAAAAAAAATTGTTTTTCTGCAAAAATTATCGTAATTTCCTATTCTAGATATCAATCCTCTTGTGTTAATTTTATTCTTTAAAAATGAACAAATATGTCGAACACTTTCTTTCTTTAAGTTTTGAGATATTTAATTATGAAAATATGAGAAATTTTTGAAGAAATGGAAGAAAGCATATATATATATGCTTCCAATTTGTTGAAACCTGCGATCTTGGTTCCTAAGGTCAGGAGTTTGTTATTGCACTTCTCTGAGGCTGATATTTCCCACTATCTTGACTAGTTATACTTAGGTTTTATAGATATTTATATATATATATATATATAATCAAATATAAAAGAATTTTTTCAATATATAATCATATACATATACATACACATATATATAAATTTATACACACACATATACATATACATATAAACAAAAATATAAAAATAATCATATAGTTATATACCTAAGATAACTAAAAGTAGGAAGGAGGCACATATATATATATATATATATATATATATATATATATATATATATATATATATATATATATATATATATATATACTGCTGGACAATTGCTAAGGACGGATAACACTATCATCCATAGCAACCACAAAATGAAAGGAAGCAAAATGTGGAAAAGTAGAATAAGTGCGGGATATTAGTAAGAAGAAGTATGAGTATGCAAATTTTTTTTTCCACGTCTGTTCATCACGTGATAGCGTTCATAAGAGCTTTAAAGGTTTTGACGCGTGTGGACAGTTGTTGTTTCAAGTCAAAGTTTTACAGGAAAGATTTAATAGACGAACTTAAAATTTTTGGCATGTCTTCCCGACATCACATAGATGATTTTATGCGTGGCTGAATTATTGGAAAAATCGAAGAAGGGCGAAAAATAACAGATGTTGCCAGGGAGTTCGACATCGCTCACAGCGTTGTTTCACGGCTGTGGGAGTCATTTAAAACTACTGGAATGTGTAGTAGACGGCGCGGGGGAGGTCGTGTTAGACGTACGACGCCTGCAGAAGACAGATATATCGTCCTATCAGCAAAAAGGAACAGGCGCACCACTGCTCAGCAGGTGGCAAATCAGTTTCTTGCTGCCTCAGGAAAGCAGATCTCCCGAAAAACTGTTGCCAGACGTTTGAGGGGAGGAGGACTATACGCACGCAGACCTGTTGTGTGTGTCCCATTGACCAGACAGCACCGTACTGCCCATTTGCAATGGTGTCGTGAGCATCACAATTGGACTGAACAGGACTGGGCATGCGTACTATTCTCAGATGAGAGTAGGTTCAGTCTTTCATCGGATTGTAGACGCCAACTGATCTGGCGCGAGAGTGGTACTGCTTATCGTCCAGAAAATATCCAGGAAAAGGACCGATATCCGACATGCAGTATCATGGTGTGGGCCAGCATCATGATCAATGGCCGCACGCGCCTACATTTGGTTGCGAATGGGACTATGACGGGCCAACGATACATTAATGAAGTTCTACTTCCTCATGTTCTTCTTTTCCGTGGTGCTGTCGGTGATAAATTTGTTTTTTGGACGACAACGCAACATGTCATCGAACACTCTCTGTTCAGGATTGTCTAGACAGCGAGGGTTTTCAACGTCTCGTATGGCCAGCGCGTTCTCCAGATCTAAACCCCATTGAAAATGTGTGGGATGCTTTGGGGAGGCAAGTTGCTGGTCGAAACTATCCTCCGACAAACAAGAACACCCTCATCCGTGCACTCACAGAGGAATGGGATAAATTGCCTCAACAGCTGCTGGATAATGCTGTGCAAAGTATGGTACGACGTGTGGAATGTTGCATCACACTCCACGGTGGACATATCCTGTAGATGCATTGTTCCATTTTAGATGCATTGTTCCATACGCAGATCAAATGAACATTTTTTTTCTTTCAGATGTTTCACAGCTTTTGTAATTTCCAGAACAATAAATATTCTTTATTCTAATGTCTGAACAGTGTGGCAACTATATTTTATCCTACTAGGCCTCATGTCTCGCTTAATGTTATGCTACATAGCAATTTGTGATCCGTCCTTAGCAATTGTCCAGCAGTGTATATATACTCTTGGCCTTAGGAACCAAGATTACAGGTTTAAACAAGTTTTAGAGTTAGCCAACCTTCACTTGTAATTTGCCTATATTAATGAGCCAAAGGGAAAGGAAAGAATAATATTAGGAGAAATTTAATATTACAGATAAAGTACACTATACCATTAAAATATAACGATAAAATTATAGCCTGCTAGTATTTACTAGTATATATTTAAAGACGATGCAGTAAAGTAGATAGTAAGACTTACTTCGTGTGTATAGCAACATGTTATGTGTCCCGTCAAATACAACAAGAGTAAAAGCATTACCGCATAAAAGTAAAATTAGTAAATTTTGATAGAATAATATAGAGTCTCTCTCTCTCTCTCTCTCTCTCTATATATATATATATATGTGTATATATAGTACTTTCTCCTTTCCCTAAAGCCTAGTAGTATAGGCAAATAACGAGTGAAGGTTACCTGGCCTCAAAACATTGTTTAAACTTGCAATCTTGGTTCCTAAGCCCAAGATTTTGCTATTATACTACTGTGGCTAATATTTATTACTATCCAGTCGCTTTAGGATTATGACTATTATATGTATTATTATTCGGGGTTATATATATGTATATATATTAATTCAAAATACGATTTTAATTATTGATTAATTCATCTCATTAATTTGTTGAATTTATTTCTTAATTTAATTAAAGCTTAATTCATTTAATTGATTTTTCATAAAATTATTTATAAGATTGTTACAATTGCATAGAAAATCATTATAATAGTGTGTTGTACTCTTCATTCTACATTAATAACGGATGATTAAAACACAAAAGAAATTTTTATATTCTTTTAAAGAGCTCTCGAAGAAGAGAATACAAGTAGTTTTTCTATAGTTTTGACTCGTTTTAGAGAAAAAGTGATAGTAAAAATTTAAAAAATAAAAATAAATTTCAGTTTATACAATTTTGCAATGGAATGTCGGCTGATACTATTTTTTATTGTTTTGTAATAGAGGTTTCAAGGAGCAGTTAACAGTTTTAATTAGTAAATCAATGTCAGTTAATGACAAAGTTATTCAGTTTTTAAAAAAATTTAAGGGGTAAACGTCCCCTATTTTCAAATTGGCTGTGTAACAAAAATCTTGTATTTATGCGATTTCCTTTTATGTCTGGAAACTATCGTTAATGAATATTTCTAGGTTTATTTGATATGTTTATTATTTAGTTTATCTTTTTATAATTTGTTTGCAATTTCTGGTAAAAAATTTCATTCACTGCGCATGAAAAACTTAAAAAAAATTATGTGATAATGCTCAGCTTTACACATATATTACTATTTTATATTTTGCTGGTTTTATGAGGAATAATCTGAAATGTACGGGTATTTACTTTTAGAGGTTTTCTAATAATCAGCAATTCTGAATTTTTACATTTTTATATTGCTTTTTTCCTCTTCTCTTTTGCTCGCATACACATTAAAGATGAGAAGCATATTGAAATTATTTTTTTACAATTGAAAATTATTTAAATTTTACATATTTCAAATTGTTCGTCTAAGGAATGTCTCAAAATTACCATCAATACATTTCATAGGTAGGAGTAATAATTTATGCTTTAAAAAGAGTGAACATAAAATACATTCTACTTGCGCTTAGAAAAGAATAACACACAAAAAATATTGTTTTTCTGAATTATTCTCACATACAGTATGCATTCCGACAATCCTTATCATTAAAAAAACAATGATTTTATTCAAATTTTATAAATTGTATTATTAAAACAAATTAGGCATTAAAATCCGTTTTTGTCTTTCCAGAAAACTTTTCAAAGGTGATAGAAATACGTGTTCGTGGATAGTCTTAACATTTGCATGTTAAAATACAGATAACACTTTTGTGTGTGACGGGTCAGATGAATCTTTTAGCCACAGGGACACATAATGCAGACTGATTTTGTGCAGTTGCGATGCCATCTCTCTCACGGGTTTCTGTTATTTATTGTCTGTTTTCGGTCGTTTATTTCTCCATCTCACAATTCTCCCCCCACTTTTCCTCCACGAAGTTCCAGTTAATTCTTAACGACTAGAGAGAGATTTTTTTCCCTTTAAAAAATGGGGGGGATATTCTCATCTCTCTTCCTTTCACCATGAAAGAAAATGCGAAGTTGAAACTAAACTGTTTAGAAAAGATTATTGTTTATAAAGAGAGAGAAAACAATAAAAATAAAAATAGAAAACTTCTAGGAACAAATTTTTATGGTTGGTAAGAAATTTGTTGTGACTGCTACTTACTTTTTTACTCCTAAATTTGTAAGGAGAGTTTATGCATTGCTTTAAAAATATCCGTTGAAAACTGGAAATAAGATTAATAAGTGTGTTCACTGCAAACAAGTGAAATATGTTTTATGTTCAGTAATGATTTCTTGCTCATTGCAAAAACAATATTTGTTAAAGTTTTCAAGTAAGTGAATTTCTTTTTTAGAAGGAGCAATTTCAATTAAATTTTTCTTCAAACCTATCTATACTTGGCAATATTAGCATGTACACATGAAAAGAATGTACTCAGCATGTTCACATAAAAAGAAATTACACAGCATGTACACAGAAAGAAATTATTAAGTTTTCTTAAAAAAGAAATTCCAGATTTATTTATCGTAACAATCCAGTCAATAAGTTAAATTAGATACAATACTTTAAAGTATTACAATGTACTATTATATGAATTTATTTTTTTAATGCATGAACATGTGATTATGTTTGTGTCAATTCTATTCATATATATTATTTTGAATATTTTACAGCATATTAAGTAAGTTTAGCCCAGCGTTTCTCAAACTGTGGGGGCATGATAACTCTACGAGGGGGACGCGGGCATATTAAAAAGTCGAAAACAAATTTTAAAAACATTATTTCAAAATATTATTTAAAAAAAAATATTAACTTACAGTAACAAACAAAATGCATTCTGACATAATAAAAATTAAATACACACTACACAGATAAATGTATCAGTATTTACAATTTATTTTATGATTAATTTAACAATACGAAGTTAAGAACAAATTTGATAATTACCAGCGACCTTATGGGTTTGTATTAAAACTTATCTTGATAATTTGTACGGTTTATAATTAATCCCTTAATTGTTGAATAAAAGTTACGGGATTCGCTTTTCAATGATTCGCTTTTCCACGTAGATGCTCATATGTGATGTTTTTAGGAGGGGGGAGAAAAGTGATAAATAAGCAAATCCTCTGAAATAAATAAATCCTTCGCAAACACTGTCAAAGTCTTTTTATTGCATTCCAAAGCCTTCGGAATAATTTTATGGATAGTAATGCACATAAAAGATCGTTCTTCGGAAAGACGCATATATATATATCCAGAAAGTTTATGCTTTGGCTGAGAGAGACGTTTATATACGTCGGTAGCAATTAAGAGGCTAAAGTCGTATTGTAGCTTCAGTGTCAAATTATAGTATTATTGAATACAATACAATGTTATTGTATGGAGGGGGGAGGCGCAGTGAAAATTATGATTGAATATTGAGTCGCGAATATTGTAAGTTTGAGAAGCCCTGGTTTAGCCTTTTAAATGTACATTGTAGGAAATTAAAGTTGAAAGAGCTTGGGCGTGATATATATCATAATGTTGTTGCTAATGCTATACGTGATGTAAAGAGTGTTTTTTTCCATGTATAGAAGTTTAAGTTGGCCTTACTTTCCAAGATGGCGACCGATTTAACAGCTGTCAAGTGATTTATTCTCAGTTTGGTTTGGCAATTCATCAAAACGATCATCAAGCAAGGCGTAGATTCGTCGAATGGGCCCAAAACGAGATTGCCGTTGTTCTCGATTTTCATAAGCGAATTTTGTTTAGCGATGAAGCGCACTTCTGGTTGAATGGCTACGTCAACAAACAAAACTGCCGCATTTGGAGAGAAGCTAATCCACAGGTGTATGTCGAAACACCGTTACATCCAGAAAAACTGACTGGTGCGCTTTATGGGCTGGTGGAATCCTTCTTCAAAAACGATGAAGGCCACAACGTTACAGTCAATGGTGATCGGTATAGAGCCATGATTACTAACTTTTTCATTCCTGAATTGAACAATCATGACGTTCAGGAGCTGTGGTTCCAACAAGACGGCGCAACATGTCCCACAGCTCATGCAACAATTGATTTATTGAAAGACACGTTTGGTGACCGCCTAATTTCACGTTTTGGACCTGTGAATTGGCCTCCAAGATCTTGTGATTTAGCACCGCTAGACTATTTTCTGTGGGGCTATGTAAAGTCATTGGTCTATGTGGATAAGCCACAAACGCTTGACCATTTGGAAGACAACATTCGCCGTGTTATTGCCAATATACGGCCACAAATGTTGGAAAAAGTCATCGAAAATTGGACGTCCAGATTGGACTACATCCGAGCCAGCCGTGGCAGTCATATGCCAGAAATCATATTTAAAATGTAATGCCACAAGATTATCTTTCGAATAAAAAAAATTCATGTCAATCTAATAATACATCGTTGTTTTATTGCAATTTAAAGTTCTATACCTCTAAAAAAACACCCTTTATATAATAATGTTGTCTGATGGTATGTATAATAATAAATAGACTAAAAAGAGTGTACTATTTTTTCGCTTTATGTGGAAAGATGTGCTTGATATTTTTATGTGACTTTCTCGCACATAAATTTCTGCACTTCTCCCGAACGTTAAATTCATGAGAAAACATAATAATTTTCTAAAGAATTTTCATAGGAACTTTGATTGCTCCCATGGTGTTCCTCTGGCTATGATACACGTTTTACAATAAAGTTTCTATAAAGAATACTGAAATTTTTATGAAATCTAACACATGAACACACTAAATCTGTAAGTCAACGTTTCTCAGAATGTAAGGCATGCCTTACAACGGGGGGTAATAACTCTACGAGGGGGCGAGCATGTTAAAACGTTGAAAACAAAAAAAAATTTTTTTTTAATTTAATTTGATGAATATAAGCAAACAAAATACATTCTGACATAATAAGAAATAAAACACACATTTACATTGTTATAATACACTTATAAATGTATCAGTGCTACACTACGTATTTTATAATTAATTTAACGATACTAAGTTAAGATCAAGTTTAATAATTACCAGTGAATCCATGGGCTTGCCATATATAAAATTATATACAAAAATTAACACTTATGGATAATTTGTACGGTTTCATAATTAATATCTCAACTACCGACTAAAAGTTACGTGATTCACTCCCTACTGTCACCGTTTTCCTCGTAAGCTCGCGTATGTGATGTATTGCGTCAGGGGGGGAGAGAAAAGAGAGGAATAAATCAGCAAATCCTCTGGAATAAATAAATCCTTCGCAAACACTGCCAAGGTCCTCTTATTGGATTCTAGAGTCTTCGGAATAATTTTATGGGTAGCAGTACACAGAAAAGATCGTACTCTGAAACACGTATATATACGTCCGGGGCAATTGACGCTTTGGCTGAGCAGGACGTTTATATATGCCAGTGGCACTTAAGAGGTTAAAATTGTATGGAGAGGGGACGCGATGAAAATTATGATTGAATACTGAGTTGTAAATATTGAAAGTTTGAGAATAACTGATTTAAGTGAACTAAAGTTTAAAATTAAAAAAAAACAAGTATTTCTTGATGTATAGATTTAAAGATCTAAAAAAACACGATTAGCTCTCTTTTGACAGAGGGCTTTCTGGAAATCAAGAGAATACCTGAAATTCCTTTACTCACAAAAACAGAAAGACGTTGCATTACTCTTACGAGACCTTAGAATTATTATTAAAAGACGATTGCAAAACTATGATAATATTTCAGGATGTGCCACAGGTGTTTTCGTATAATAGTGCGTATGACAGACTTATGCCAGAAATATTTTACATTTTCTTTTCATTTAAAGCTTTCGTTTACGTGTGTGTGTGTTAGCTTAAACGGCACTCCTGCATGAAATCCTTTTTAATGAACAGTCACGTAAGCTACAAATGCTTATTTGACCAAAGGTAGTTTGACCTGCAAAAGAAGGATTAGTGAACTTCATGGTAAACTATGAATAACCCTTTAAAATATTTTCATAAGCTTGAGAATTGCCTATTTTTTTTGTACGTTACCTATTTAGCCCGTGGCTGATTTAAATTATTTTCATTTGAGGACTTTTTTAGACGATTATTGCTAAAGGCTCCATTTGAAATTTATGGACTAGTACTGAATAATATGATAACGTGATGTTCAAGCAAAAGACCAACTTATGGTTTACACATACACTTCGTATACGTTTAAACTGTTAACCCTTTAGCGGGCAATGGCTAATACGTCTAGCCACATATTAAAATTTTTTTCTCAAGGCGGATGTTGGATATTTAGTCTATCATCTATATGCATTAATGGAATCTGTAAATGAAAATCGTCTAAGTCGATGGGAAAAGATTACCAAGGTTGTGCAACGCACATGGAAAATACAGTGAACATGGCAAGGCCGGGCGGGATGTTGGCGCATGCGCGCCAACGTAATGCGCACAAATGCAAATATTCTTCCTTGCCGAGCTGTGCCGGCAGTTGAGAACGTTCTGTGGAACGAGATAGACGAGAAATTTTCTCTTTAATACTCAGACGTGAGCATTAATATAGGACTCTAATAATCGAAGCTCATAATAAAAATTACTTAAAATTTGCTGCGCTTGTAAATAGCATATATATGTTGTGTGGTTAAATAAAAAAAAGTAAAAAAGAAATAAGCGTGGCTGGTCCGTCGATGAAACAAAAACAACAAACTAAAAATAAACAGAATCTAAAACGCATAAAAATTAATACGGATGGCAGCATGATACCTTTTTTTTACATTTCATGTCCTCTGATGGGTAGTTAAAAACAGCTTTTCTCGGTGTAAATCTATAAATTGTATTTTGATTACTATAAATAAAATTTCTGATATTTGAAAAAAATTTCGACATGTTTTAAGTATACTTTTCTCTCATCTGAATGAATTAAGCAATTGTACAATTAAAAAAAAGGTTATATTTAGGTTTTTGGAAACCTTTAATATGTGGGTAGAGGCTCTTTCCACAGAAACATAGAACAGAAATATGACCCAGAAATTTTCGCTTTTTCTATACTCGAGAGAGCCTTTAGAATCACGTGAGAATGTTGGGGGTGGGAAATATATACAAACTTTGTTTACAATGTGTGGTATAAGATTCTCTGGTTCAAAAATCTTTCATTACAGTTTTCCTGCTCGGAGAAAACGTTTGCATATTATTAAGTTCCACAGTAACTAGCTCATCAAATTTGGGAAATAACTAATTTAAATTCTCAAAAATATTACTTTATTTCTAACTTTCATACTAAAATAAAATATAAAATGGGGATATATACTAAGTTCAATGTATATTCTAAATATTCTATATTTTCTATATATTTTCTAAGTATATATATATACATATATATATATATATATATATATATATATATATATATATATATATTCTAAGTTGTACGATTATTCTATTATTATTAAATTACTCTTATACTTTGTATTTAATTGTTATTGAAATAGTTATTAAATAAATGTTAATTTTTCATAAAAAAGTTTATTGTAATATGATTCATTATTTCTGTCCAGAAAAGTAAGTTGAATGTCCTAAATGCACTGTGGCTATAACGTCTAGCCACCACCAGAGCGGCGTAAGGCGTGGGCCACTGCCCATGGTCTCGCGGTGCATAGGACCTCGCACCTCAAAACCACAATAAATTAAACGAAAAGTAAGGAAAATCCAAAAGTACACATCACAGGGTTTTTTATAATTAATAAATTAGAAAATTCTCAACTCTTTTTCGCCATTAGATATCAAAAAATTGATATATAGACTTTTTTTTACAAAAAGATATTTATTTTATATTATTATTATTATTAGATATGCATGAAAGCATATGAATAAATAATTTGTGAAAATATTGTTTTCCATTTTCTTTTATTAAAAATTTCTTAACTTTGCCGTTTCCTCTTATATTTAGTCTGGCAATATTAGCTGAAGTTAAACTGCTATCGCGGGGAGTCCCCGGTCAGAGACGGGGCATAGCTCGGGACATTACATAATTAGAAAGCCAATTAAAGTATCGCATGCAGACAGCCTCGCTTCACGATTCTGTCATATTATAAATTTTAAAAGTATTTATGTGAAAATAAATAATAGTGGTACTGGGCATTTTTCATAATTTATCGATCATGTCAGGCTTAGGCACTAAGAGAGATAGAGATAAACGGAGAAAATGGGAATCTCTTGCATCAAGTAGAAAAAGGAAAGCGGAAAGAATTAAATCCAAAAGGTTTAAAGTTCAGGTATGCAGAAATTTCTCGGTCAGACAATCTTGTAGTACAGAACAAGGGCTTAGCTACCGCAGTATCGATGAGTATTAGTCCGCAGTATTAGCTATCGCAGTATCCAAGCTACAGGGGCCACAACATGTGTAACTACACTCTTAACTAACAGGGTCCTCATATCTAAAAAAAAGAGCCCTCGAAGGAATTTTGATACAGGGCCCACTCAGAACTACACTTATGTCCATAAATTAAGGATAATGAAGTTCAGGTAAAGAAAGAGACAGAAGCAAAACAAATTTGACTTATTTGTAAAGTCTATTGATTAAACAAAAGGTAAAGAGCAAAAAGGATGCTATAGGTTTGACATAACTAATAAAAAATACGATTTTTACTCCCTGTAGTAAATTTCAAAAAAGAGCCTATTTACAAAAAAATAGTATAACATGGTTAATACGGAGTATGTCTCCCGGACGATGCAATACAGGCCTTACAACGCCTAGGCATGCTCAATATGAAATTATCAATCTCATCTTGGGGAATATTACACCACACATCAAGCAATGCCCTCCGAAGTTCCGGTAGACATGTGGGAGGGGGTTGACGGGCTGAAATTCGTCGGCCAAGCATATCCCACACATGCTCTATTGGATTCAAGTCCAGTGAGTATGCTGGCCAATCCATACGGGTGATATCCTTCGATTGAAGGCATTCGTCTACAATGTTTGCACGGTGAGGACGGGCATTGTCATCCATAAACAGAAATTCAGCACCCATGGCGTACCGAAACAAACGTACATGTTGTTCCAGACTGACATCCCGATAGATGTGACCTGTCATCCTTACACTCTGAACATACAGGTCAGTTCTGGAACCAAGAATAATTCCTCCCAAAACGAGCGATCCTGCACCACCGTAACGGTGTCGTTCAATGGTGTTCTCTTGGTGGTAACGGGTAACTGGCGCTCTCCATATTAAAGTCCGGCGAGAATCAGACTGCTAACTAAACCTGGACTTGTCGGAAAACATCACACAAAACCACTGTTGTGATGTCCACAATGCATGCTCTCTACTCCAGGTTAATCGCAGGAGACAGTGAGTTGCGGTAAGTGGAATATATCTGACAGGCCTACGAGTATATAGACCGATGTGCCCTAAGCGTCTGTACACTGTCTGCCTTGAAATTGTCGTACCGGTAGCTGAAGAGAGCTGACGAGACAGGTCTGATGCTGTGTTCCGTCTGTTTCTTTTGGTAACTGCCAAATACCGGTCCTCATTCGGCGTTGGAACTCGAAGGCGACCTGTGCTGTAACATCTACTCACATTACCATCATCTTGGAATCGTTGCCAAAGCCTGGAGGTGACACTCTGGGTGATTCCAAGTTCCTCGGATACTTCCAGCTGGGAACGTCCACATTCCAGTCGTCCAATAATTCTACCACGTAAAAAATCATCCAAATGCTTCCTTTGTGCCATAACTATGCGGTTATTGCACTGAAAGGCTTTTAAAGCGCTTGTGAACAATTTTACTTCTTTGCCACCATTCCTTATATACCCCTCTCTTACACTCTCGTCATTGTGACGTACTATCCGCGCCATCTGGTGGTTTCCTGTAATTTGCATATTCTTCTTCATGATGTGTGTGATAATTCTACAGGTGAAATTTTTATTTTAGAGTTCAATTTCTGTGTGATTCTTAATTATCCTTAATTTATGGACATGAGTGTAGCTACGCCAATGGTACAGAATCAAATTAATCGGTTCCTTTGAACTTCTCAACAACATTTATCCATATCCGAGTCTCCTTTGAATTTGGAAGTTACTCCAGATGCACCGGCTATCAATACCGAACGACGAAAATCAGAAATAGGATCAAAAACTTTGCAATCATAATCTGACGCCGAGATTTTTGTGTTTACTTTGAGTAACATTTGTCACTATCAAGAAAAAGAGATTGAGGTTAGCTCTTCGCCTGTGAACAGAGATAACAGAGACGTAGTGAAACAAGCACTTTCCAGGCATTTTCTTTTTTGACCCGGGATTGTGCCCCATTTCCCACGCAAGTTGCTCACCGGTCGTAATATAGTTCAAAGCGGTCCCACACAGCAATTAAATAACAGTGATGAATATTATCCTAAGGATGATGATCATAGACATTTTTCTAATTTTCATTTCTTAAGAAAACTAAATAATGGTGAAACAAACACACAACGTCACCATTCGTTCGTTTATTCAAGTTCTAAAAATAAAGTTTTCTGTTTTCCAGTCAGACTATTTGTCAATTCACAAACTCAAACGGTACATGAAGGGTGATGTGATTAGAAACACATAAGTAGTGTTTTACACAGACATACTAAAGAACATATTGCCAATATGTTCCAATGGATATCATTAGAGAAGGGAATAAAGCACGAAAAAACATTGGACCGAGAAAACGAAAAGTGAATTCTTGAATCTCAAAATCATTGGTAACATTTGATTGAGAGATTATTTGATATCATAAATTTCTTAGCCTATCACACACATAATCTGGCGTTTAGAGGTCACATAGAATCTCTCAAAATAGACCAAGACACTAAGAATTCTGGAAACTTCATAGACTTATTTAAATTGATATCTAAATATGATCCTACGTTACGGGAACACATAAAACGCATTGATAATAAACAACTTGCACACCATTATCTAAGCCACGATATTTAAGATGAATTTATCAAAATCATTTCAAACACAGTTACCACTGAAGTGATTGGTAGGATAAAAGAGACAAAATATTATTTTTTACTCGACTGCCCTAGAGACCATACTGGAATTTAACACTTAAGATATTGTAGTACATCAACTGGAAGCACAGAAGAAAACGTGATCGTATTCCAGTCATGTCACTGAAACGACTGGAGAATATTTGGCCAATGCAATACTGGGAGAGCTTGGAAAAAATGGCTTAGATATTCAGAACTGTCGTGGACAAGGATACGATAATGGTGCAAATATGGTAAGCATAATTAGTAGAGTTAAAACTCGAATATAAATCCCATGGCATTTTACACACCTTACGGTTGTCATAGCTGGAATGTATTGTTGGTAGACGCAGCTAATTCTCCAACGGCAACAAAAACCTTTTTTGGTTTTATTCAGATTTTTTTGCTATTTTCAAGTTCCAGCAAACGCTGGAAAGTTATCAAAGATAAATTAAAACTTACTACTAAGCTTTTATCAGAAACAAAGTGCGAAAGCAGAATCGAGGTGAAGGCAGCATTATGATGATGTTGTTGTTGTGTGCACAGAAAACTTAAAAAACCTAACGGAACAATCTGACACACTCAGTGATTGTGATTCCGTTTTAAATGAAGTGTACAGTTTGAAATTGATCATGTCATTACTTGTATGATATGAGTTATTAACGCGTGTCAATACCATAAGCAAATTATGTACAAGCCCATTTATTCATTACTCTTGAAAATTTGCGTACATTTTGTAGATGGATCAAAGAGTATCAACAAACTGGATTCGAAAATTGCTTGTCTGATGCTCGTAAGTTTATTGGAAAAGCAGTTATGACTTGCCAAAAGATTTTAAAAATGAAGGGGTAGCCAAAAAGAAAAGAATGTTTGTTGATTATGAAGGCAGAGATCAACCTACAGAGTCTGTCAAAAGCCGGTATGAAACAGAATTTTTTAATACCATGATTGATTCTGTGATAAGCTATATGAATTCAAAATTTATGTCTTCATATAAACATTTTGAAAAGTTTGGTATCCTCCATGACTTAAACAAGTTAAAAAATATTCCAAAAGAACAAATACTGAAAACTGTCAAGATTTACACACAGTCCTGCAAGTAGGTGAGAATAGTGACTTCCAACCTTACGAACTATATGAAAAATTACAAAATATGATCCCACATTTACTCAACACCATTACAGACGTAAAACATCTGCTTCAATATGTCATAGAGAACGATTTGGAAGAAATTTTCGCAAACATTTACATTCTTTTGAATTTTGTTAATAATACCTGTAAATACCACTTCTGCTAAGAGAAGCTTTTCAATATCCAAACTGATAAAATATTATGTAAGAAATACAATGGGTCAGGAAAGACTCTCAGCTTTGGCAGTTTTATCTATTGAAGCAAATGTAGCATCTAAGATAAAGTATGAACCAATCATTAAGGATTTCAGCAAAACTTAAAATAGAAAATTTCTGTTTCTTTAATTTTTTTTTTTTTTTATTATTGTTTAATGAGCCAAATAAATATGAGTAAAAAGTTTGGTTTTTTTCTTTATGAATAAAAATTGTTTTTTTATTGTATTAACCTTCTTCTTACGCCACCAGAGGGCCCCGCGAAATGTGTCTTGCCCACAATAAGTTCAGGTCTCGCGCCGCCACTGGCCACCACACAGGAAAAAAGCCCACGATTAGATATTTTTTGTGACTAAATAATGTTTATAAAGGATGAGTACATTATATTTACCAAGTACTTTATCACAGAAAATTGCATTTTAGCTGTGTGCCCTTTAAAGGGTTAATCCTATATTTTAAAGGATTGTTTTCGGAAAAAATAAGGCGTAAATGCGTGTTTAAAGACTAGAAGAAATGATTATGTATCAAGTAATATGTTTTGTATTAAACACCATTTCAATCCATTGAATTTTGACATGTATGAAATTTTTTGTGAAAAATATTAAGCAGTTTTTCAGTTGAGTGATTTATTCAAACTACATGTCTTCAACAAATTGGTTAAATATGTTTGAAGTATTTTTAATAATAAACCTTTGTCGAAATGTGCCGATAACTCAATATTATTAAACTCTTTCCTACAGAAATTTTACCTCTAAAATTCACTACTTTTTACTTTTAGAATAATTTTAATTATTGAAGCAGTTATGCAAGATTGATGATGTATACATTTTGAAGAAATGAAGCAGTTAATTTTTGTTTTTATATTAAAAAATAAGTTACCTTTTTTCATTTCTAATACATATGAGGATAAATAATAAGAAATAATTTTTTTTTCAATTCTCACAACGTATACCTTTTTCTTCGTATATTTCTAGCAATACCACTTTATAGCAATCCCTTACGTTTATTGAGATTTGTGCAAAAAGGTAATTTCTTGGGGGAAAAAAGGAACTTATGAAGGGGTAAATTTGTCCATTCTATTCTAGATGATTGCATATACACTCATCTCCATAAATTAAGAATAATTCAGAATAACACAGAAATTGAACTCTAAAATAAAAATTTCACCTGTAGAATTATCACACACATCATGAAGAAGAATATGTAAATTACAGGAAACCACCAGATGGCGCGGATAGTACGTCACAATGACGAGAGTGTAAGAGAGGGGTATATAAGGAATGGTGGCAAAGAAGTAAAATTGTTCACAAGCGCTTTAAAAGTCTTTCAGTGCAATAACCGCATAGTTATGGCACAAAGGAAGCATTTGGATGATTTTTTTTACGTGGTAGAATTATTGGACGACTGGAATGTGGACGTTCCCAGCTGGAAGTATCCGAGGAACTTGGAATCAACCAGAGTGTCATCTCCAGGCTTTGGCAACGAATCCAAGATGATGATAATGTGAGTAGATGTTACAGCACAGGTCGCCTCCGAGTTCCAACGCCGAATGAGGACCGGTATTTGGCAGTTACCAAAAGAAACAGACGGAGCACAGCATCAGACCTGTCTCGTCAGCTCTCTTCAGCTACCGGTACGACAGTTTCAAGGCAGACCGTGTACAGACGCTTAGGGCACATCGGTCTATATACTCGTAGGCCTGTCAGATATATTCCACTTACCGCAACTCACTGTCTCCTGCGATTAACCTGGAGTAGAGAGCATGCATTGTGGACACCACAACAGTGGTTTTGTGTGATGTTTTCCGACGAGTCGAGGTTTAGTTTGCAGTCTGATTCTCGTCGGACTTTAATATGGAGAACGCCAGTTACCCGTTACCACCAAGAGAACACCATTGAACGGCACCGTTACGGTGGTGCAGGATCGCTTGTTTTGGGAGGAATTATTCTTGGTATCAGAACTGACCTATATGTTCAGAGTGTAAGGATGACAGGTCACATCTATCGGGATGTCAGTCTGGAACAACATGTACGTTTGTTTCGGTGCGCCATGGGTGCTGAATTTCTGTTTATGGATGACAATGCCCGTCCTCACCGTGCAAACATTGTAGACGAATGCCTTCAATCGAAGGATATCACCCGTATGGATTGGCCAGCATACTCACTGGACTTGAATCCAATAGAGCATGTGTGGGATATGCTTGGCTGACGAATTGCAGCCCGTCAACCCCCTCCCACCTGTCTACCGGAACTTCGGAGGGCATTGCTTGATGTGTGGTGTAATATTCCCCAAGATGAGAATGATAATTTGATATTGAGCATGCCTAGGCGTTGTAAGGCCTGTATTGCATCGTCCGGGAGACCTACTCCGTATTAACCATCATACTAACCATGTTATACTGTTTTTTTGTAAATAGTCTCTTTTTTGAAATTTGCTCCAGGGAGTAAAAATCGTAATTTTTATTCGTTGTGTCAAACCTATAGCATCTTTTTTGCTCTTTACCTTTATACCTATCAATAGACTTTACAAATAAGTCAAATTTGTTTTGCTTCTTTCTCTTTCTTTGCCTGAACTTCATTATTCTTAATTTATGAACATGGGTGTACTTCAAATGCTTGATAAAATATAATTGTTTTATGAAATAATTATTACAATTTAAGTGTAATACATTATTTACATGCTATGATTAATATACATTAAAATATATATTGCTACTTTGAAATAACAGGTATAACCATCTACTGTAAGTGTACTCAACGCTGTTCGATAGAGATTTACAAAAAGCAAAATTAAACGTATCGAAGCTCCAAGTGTAAGCACTCCATTATTTTGACTTCCATCTTATTCTTGTGAATGTGTACAATTATGTCTTTCATATACTTTGATATTGCTCTGATTGCGCCATCAACATTCCAAATACACTCTATGAGGGAAAAAAACGACGCACCAAGGAGTTACCCATTTATAATGAAATTTTGTATGCAAAGACATTTGTACCGAACATGCAAATTATTAACATTTGATGCCCAATGAATGAATAGCGGGTGCTACAGCGCATCGGAACTGCACCCTCTGCAGGTTTCTATAAGAAGCGATTCTCAATCTGATTTTCAAAATTTCTGTTGCATTGCGATTTAGGATACCTTTCAACGACTGAAAAAATGCCTCGCCGTAGGATTCGAGCTCATTACTAGCAACTATCAGAGTTTGAAACAGATCGTATCATTGGACCGAAAGAGGCTGGGTGGGCAAATCGGAGAATCGCTCGTCATATGGGTCGAAGCGATGCGGCTATTAGAAGATGCTAGCAAGAATGGGTGGACAGTGGCAGATTTCGGCGTCATGATGGTAGCTTTTGACCTAAGGCCACAACAGATCGAGAGGACAGATTGTCTGTCAGATCAGTAGTCACAGCGCTTGATTCATCGTTATCAACCATCAGACGTGCGCCCCACACACCAATGCCATTCACAGACGGCTGATAGAGCGAAATTTACGCTCGTACCGACCACTGCAACTCACGCCTGCACACTGTCGATCCAGATTACAGTGGTGCTTGACTCGATCAGGTTGGAATCATGCTGACTGGGGTTGTATAGTGTTTATCGACGAATCTCACTTCCAACTGTGTCCTGACAATCATCGAAGACGTGTCTGGAAACGCCTAGGGCAGCGTACCGATCCCGCTTTCATTTTCCACACAAGACCTCAACCAGGAGTTATGGTCTGGGGTGCCATTTCCTTTGACAGTCGGACCCCTTTGGGCGTCGTTAGAGACACACTTACAGCACAGTGGTTCGTCGACGACATTCTGAGAACTGTTTTGCTACCGTTCCTTTTGCAGTACCTTGGCCCAGTTTTTCAGCAAGATAACACCAGACCACATACGGCATGTGTTCCTATGAAATGCGTTACAGCTTATCAAACACTTTCTTGGCCAGCCAGATCGCCGAATCTCTCTCCAATTGAGCATATCTGAGATATGATAGGAAGGCGACTGCGTCTACCAGAGAATGTTGATGACCTGGCCTGACAATTGGATCCAATTTGGCAAGAAATACCTCAGGAGACCATCAGAGTGCATTTATACTCTATGCCACGTCGTGTGGCTGCTTGCATCCATGCTAGAGGTGGGTCAACACCTTATTGAGCTTGTTACTTTGTAACTATGTAACTCTGAAATAAATCATTTAATTTTTCTGAAACTGTAATCATTTTCTATTTTGTGTGCGTAATCTTTCTACCCACCAATTTTTCTCTCTATCGGACAACTCATTCTTGGGGCGTCTTTTTTTTTGTTATAGAGTGTGAATTAAACCACAAAAACCCAAAAATTATCTCCATCATTACTTACATATGAACAATCCTACTTCTTGAAGGAAGGGTAGTGGGACTCGTCTCAGAATAAGGATTAGATCATTCCTTCGTCCACGTCGCTCTAACATGGCACCATTGCAAACTGAGATATTTGTGTTGTGGTCTTCCTAATGAACTCCATGAGTGCAGGCTACTAGTAACCAATTGGTTGATAAGGGTTTTGGTCGATATGGGAACATTAAGAGTGTTCTGCATTTGCTGCTAAATGGCGGAGGAAATTGCTTGCGGAAGTGCCATGAGTCGGTTGTCGCCCTTAAATTTATTTCAATTATTTGTTCCAACCACCTTTGCCGCGCACATTGGGAACGTTCTGGTATAGGATAGTTGAAATCTATTGTATGAACCACCCTGCCTGTGTGTGCATGTATATTCCTCCCCCCAATTTATATGTTCAGAAGTTCTTGAAGACGTTACTAATTTCATGAACTAACATCGAAGGAAAATGAATGTTTCAGTCATAAGAATTATGTAGAAATACTAGAGCTCTCTCAGCTATTGTTGATGAATGTCTTGAGGATCATGGTTTGAAGCCAATGGAATGGCTGGAATTTAATCTTCAGACCTTAATCAGATAGAGCATCTTTAAAAAGTACTTCTGTTGTTGTTAATGCCGCCTGTTTGACGGTGTCAGAACGAAGCCCATGGAATTCATCGCGACAAAGGGCTAGTTGTGCGCCTGTCATTAGCAGTAGTTTTGAGAACCGTACAGGTGACAGTATGTCAGGGGCTTCCCACCTCTCTTCCCCCAGCCTCATGAGAGGACTTGCGGATCGACAGCTATTTAGAGTAACCCCATGCCGGAAAAGCACTCTTATTTTACAAACATCCATGCCTTCTCCGGGATTCGAGCCCAGGCCCAACGCCACAGAAGTCAGGGTTACCTACCACTGTTCCAGATTGGCGATATATGAGTTTTTCTACAGACAATGACTATCAAGTATTTTTTGAAGATGTTATTTTATCTAGAGCAAGAGTTGCTTTATGTGCGAGATTGTTGCTTCCCATTCCAGTGCCCGGCAACTGAACTGACCGTATGACAAGTCGATGTTGCCTAGACATTACAAGAAAGGGTAATGCCTTCCTTCTTAAAATCCATTAATTTAATTTTTTGAGCGAAGTTCTGTGTTTTGTTTCTGTTTTTTAAAAAAATCCTTCAATGAAATTTTGCAAAACATGAAAGTGAAGCATGAAACATGAAATAATCGCTTAGTAATAGTAATAACAGTAATAATAATAGTATAAATGTGAAGAGGTATGAACATCAATTATCCATTATTATGTTTTAAATCGAACTGAAATAATGTAAATGTGTAGAACAATACTTTACTCAACTTGATGCATCAAGTTTTGTAACTAAATATCTGGAGTTTACTAATAGAAAGTTCATTATCTATAATACGATTAAACTAGACCATAAAATGTTAAAATAAAATAATTCAATGAGGAAAACAATAAGTAGCACAGAAGTTACCTTTCACTTTTTATTCCTTAAGTTTTTTTTTTTATAGGAGTTTTATATGTTTATTTATTATTGGATAAAACAAATTATGGTTTTTATAATAAAATTACAAGATCGAGGTAGAAATCCATCATCACAGAATCTGGAAGAGAGCTAATACTTACATAACCAATGCCAGCATTTTTAAAGGGCTCTCGTTGGCACACTCTTGCTGATAAATTTATACTTCCTGATATTATACTTCCTCATACTATCTCAAAAATTACAGAGACTCAAAAAATATTGAAGTTTTACAACAAAGTATTGAAATTTTACTACTAGGTGGTTAAAACTAAAAGCATGTGTTTATGTCGTAGCTTAGTATAATAAATTTTGAATACAAATATATTGTATTATTTTAATTAGGTTCGGTTTGAATTAATTTCATTCTAGAGTAGGAATTTACAGTTCATGAAATTCTTAATCAGTAAGGTAAAGATCTTGGATTCTTTTGAAATGAGCTTCTTTACTGTATGTATAAAATCCCATCTTTGAGCATATATTTAATATGCCAATGTGTATAAAATAAAATTACTTAGTATGTGAATATTAACTCACGCTGAAAAAATAATTAATATACCACAAGTCAGTAATATGTGTACTTTTTGAAACACATTTATGAACAGTTAACAAATAATTCAATTAAATGTTCTAATTAATAATGTTTGAACAGCATGTATACATAATTTTAGTAGTTATTTTTATTCAGTTAGTATTACGCATTCTTTTTACGAATACTTGAGTGAAAGAGTTGTGGAACCAAAACCAACTTACAAAAAAAATTGTTTTAAATGCATAAGAA
Organism: Trichonephila clavipes; assembly: GCA_019973935.1. Classification (NCBI taxonomy): domain Eukaryota; kingdom Metazoa; phylum Arthropoda; class Arachnida; order Araneae; family Nephilidae; genus Trichonephila; species Trichonephila clavipes. The sequence continues at coordinate 922,735 of BMAU01018376.1, read as the reverse complement.
AGGTCTCTGTCTTTGTATGTGTGTGGTGTTTACTTTCAATCTGAAGACCACCCTGAAAGTTTACCTTTTCCGTTTCACATTATCATCGATGTGGAGGATGCACAAAAACTCCAAGCCAAGACCAATTACAAAATGGACTCATTTCGCGCTTAATGGAGTAGATAGTTAAAACAACCTGATATAATTCTAAGAATAGAATTACAGAAACTGAGAATCTTCACTGAGGTGTAAATAAGATACAAGAGGCATGAAGGTAATTATTTGGTCCATAGAATTTTAGCCAAAGGGATGCAAGTAGATGAACATAAAATTTGTTGAACTTCTATTTTTTTCAATCTGTTGTAAGCAGGAAAAATAAATTCCATGTCTTCCTGTTTCCATTTTAATTTGTGCTTTAATTTAGTGCCTCTTAAAATACCATGCTCCTAATTACCTTTTCCTCTAAATTCCCCTGAATTTTTATTTCGTTTTCTCTTCTGCACCTTGATAGAGCTACATACAATTGTCGATGAGTAAATATTGTTTCCTTCGGTGTTACTCATACACCGACATTTTCAAAACTCTGTACCTGTGATTTATTAATAATGATGACAAATGCCTATCTTACAAGGAATTGCGCCCGTTTCAATACGAATTTTATCTCGAGATGAAATGCTAACTTGTATGCATATCAAAGATCACATTGGGCATTCCAAGTACACTGGAATGCCCAGTGTGATCTTTGATATGCATACAATTTAGCATTTCATCTCCAGATAAAATTTCACACAGTCTGCAATACATTCTTCTGAATATTTTTCAGTATGAATCTGAATATTTATCACTACAGAGTCCATCAATAATACATAAATTTCTTAATCGCAAATAATATAAACCAGCTCTTTCAATTTTCAGATACTCATTTATGATGTAATGCTATGTTAATCTTGAAATAAATAATCTGTAAATATTGTTTCCTTCGATATCTATAGAACGGTCTTTTGTCGGAATGATAGCAGCTAAATTAATCGCATGGCAGTTTATTCTAAACTCCTGAATGATCTTTGGGCTTGTATAAAAACACAGGCTCTCTTGATCTGGGTTTTTATTTTGAATTTCATACAAATGGTTCTATATTCTTCTGCATATGAATTTTTATTTATAATTGGCTGTAAATTTGCGATGCATCATCCCGTTTAGCTATTTTTGCATTTTATGCAAAGTCTCACTATCATCATGAATGTAAATTTGTTCAAACTTTTGCCCCATTCTGTTGTAAAGTTGTAGCTAATTTTATTAACTATACCTTATGTATAAATAATTTTGTTAAACCATCACTGAAAACTTTTTTTATATAGAGAGATTAGATATAAATTTCTGCTTTTTTTAATCTGAAAAAAAAAGAACCGTTTCCCTGAAATAAGTAAAATTAATTTTATTCACTGCTCATATGTTTATGATAACAGATTTTGGTATCAACCAGTTGTTTTAGAATTACGCTTTTCAGGCGGTTTCTGCCGAATATTCTCTTGTGTAAGATACTCTTAACTCGGTGCCTTCAAATGTTGGTTAATTAAATGTTTTCATTACCTTTACTTTATTATTTAAAAGTTTGAAGTTTTATGCATAAAATAATTAATTTTTGGAAGAAAAAAAGTTCTCTCGTAGAAAAATTTCACAAGAGTTCTATGTATTTCTTTAAAATTCATCGACATGAAACACAAGTATAAAGTATTTAATTTTCTCCTGAAAGAAAATTTTAAAACTGACTCAAAATACTATTAGGATTTCTGAGGAATCACACAATGCTCTTGTTGGTTAGTTCTTCTTTTCCGTAGCGATTTTTAAATGCATGTTGCACCGAAATAACTAAAAAAAAGTGCATACTCTAATACGCAAAATCTCTTCTCTGTCAAAATCGCCATGTTTGAATTTCAATCACAGCGATTTTGAATGTGCTCTTGATCATTGGTTCGAAAAAAAGCTTGGTATATTTCTCTTCACATTCAAGGTGGCCGCGGTAGCCGAGTGGTCAAGGTATCGGATCGTGACTGGCCTTGTCACGAGTTCTAGCCCAGTACCACACTAAAGATCCACCGTGTAGGGCAGCGATGCACTTTAAATCTGTCAAGAGCTCAAACGTCCTCCCGTTGGTGTGGTGTGGTAGTTAGGAGAGGGGGATGTCAGCTCAGGTGTCGTCCACGTCACTTGATCATGGTTCAAAATTACGTGGTCCGTCGCCAAAACCCTTCGTGTAGCTGAACAGTGTGACGTTAATGTGTTCACTCACACACTTCACATTCAAGTGTCACTTATTGTAATATATGCAGTAATTTCGAAAGTATGACTCTCTTTTTGAAATCAGGTCCATATATATATATCATTTGTACTCACCAAGTTTAAATAATTGTTTTAAAATCGTTTCTGACATTCACCACACAATATTCACTTATAAGAAAATAAAAGGGAAGTTATTTTTTTTCTTAAGTTGGTGTTCTGGATCTATTGATTTCAGTGAATATAGAGTGTACTCAAATTGTGCCGATGCTACAACGAGAAGAGAGCGCATACATAGAATTCACAAGAGTATTGCTTTCAGTAATCCCATGCTGTTAAAAGAGAAAAGGGATTTATAAGACTCGCATGCTTTCGAGATTGAGGAAAGTAGAAGAAAAAAGCCACACTTATAGAAAACTAATTCAAGGAAATTTCCGGAAATGATGAGGTGGAATTTTGGGAAAAATTTTTGCTTCATACTTACCTCAGATTTTACAGAACTATTTTATTGTTAGTATGAAGAAATAATGATACATATATATGTTTTCAGTATAAGTATAAAATATTAACAAATTCTAAATATTATATATATATATATATATATATATATATATATATATATATATATATATATATATATATATATATATATATATAAGCTAAATTTTTTTTGGATCAATAATAAAATGTAGAAGTTTTTTTAATTTGGTTCAATATCAGATAATGTATTCTTAGAAAATGAATCAAAGCTATACATATTTAATTAAACATATTTTTCACGTACTTAACATTTAAACAACTATTTTAAGGTATGAGTAAACATAAAAACTAATACGTTACGTCAAACATGCAGAAGACAATATTTTTTCAAAGGGCCTCCCAGCAGGGTATTCACTTAAACTCAGGAATGTTTCTTTCTTTCCCCCTTTAACAGCTTACAGGTTATAACTGATGAGGTATTTTCAGGGTCATCTCAATATTTTAAATGTTCCTGGATTTGAAACGATAAGTTTTGAATCGTGCTTAAACATGCAGCCGTTGTAAATAACATTTTTTTTTCTTTTCAGTCTTTCTGCTTTAACTTGCTTTTCTTTCTTTCTTTTAACCTTAGGTTGTTGACCAGGATTTTAAATTTCGATATTTGACAATTTATAAAAGCGCGATAGAAAAGCGAATCAACACTTAAACGTATTTAGATATTTGTTTGCCTATGACAGGGATGACGAAAGAATGGCACGCGTGCCAATGATGGTGCGCAACACAATATTTCGGACACGCCGGCAATCAAAACGGTTTGCATTTTAGTTCAAAATAACAAAGTTCACTAAGAAGTATTACGAACAACATCCAGAACAATGCCACCCATCCGGTATAGTGGTTAGTGACGCTGACTGTGGTGCCGTAGGGCCTGGGTTCGAATCCCGGAGAAGGCATGGGTGTTTGTAAATGTATAGTGAATTTGCGGCAAGGGGGTACTCTAAATACCCATCGAGTCGCATGTCCTCTCGTGAGGTTGGTGGAAGGGAAGAGGGGTGAGTGTCCTCAAAAATTGGGGTGGAACCGAGCCAAATCGTACTGTCACTTGTATGGTGCTCAAAGCTATGGCTAGCATCAGACGTACAACTACCCCCTTGCCACGATGAATTTCGTGGGTCTTGATCTGATGTTGCAGTCGATCAGGCAGCATAAATAAAACAACAACACGAACAATAAGATTGATCGTTTGTGGGGCAACTGTTGATTCTTCAATCAAGGAATTGTCAGTGAGATTTTCGCAGCTTAAAGAATTATCGAAGACGCTCAAGTTTATTATGTACACCCTGATGTGACTTCATTTGATAATCTGAATTTTTTCCAATTCGATTGGTTGGAAATTGAAGAATTTGAAATGCAACTGATTGATTTCCAGTCTCATTCAAAATTTAATCAAATAAAAATTAATTCAAAATAAAATTTAATAAAAGTTGGAATTGATTGAAACAGAAAAATAACAATATCAGTGTGTGTAAAAAAATGTTAATAACGAAATTTTGGAAGTACGGAATTCGATTCCAGATTCATTTAACTATTTGAAGAAACTGGTCCATGCTATTTTGAGCATACTTTCATCTACTTATGCCTGCGAGTCCTTATTTTCAGAGATGAATAATATTTAAGACTGGCTTAGAAAACGTTTGGCAAACAACTCAAATTCAGCATGCATTCTGTGCTAAAAGTAACATCTTACAATCCTAGTACTTTATATATATATATATATATACATATACAAAAGAGTCTTGAGTTGTTAGAAATTAGTTTTATTATTTTCCCAATAATCACAAGTCAAAATTATTTGACGGCACGTCTATACGACATTAAACATTTCTTAAGGAAAAAAATGCACGTTGATCTATGATGGTTCGCCCCCTGGCCTATAATAAAGTATCAAATTATGAGGTCCGTCACCAACAGCCCTCGTGTTACTTTAAAAAATGTGACGTTAATCAAAAACTAAATCAAATCAAATTGATATATATATATACAATTAAACCTCCATATAACGAAATCGCTAACCCCCCCAAAAAAAAAAAAGTTCGTTATATTGAAAATTCTTAATATAAAGTTTCATCTTTCAATTTAATTTATAAACCCCATAAAACAAATTTTAAATTCAAAAACACTATACATTAAAAAAGTAATTATTCACACCTTTTTGTAATTAATATAGATTTATTTTATATATCTTGCCTACCAAAAAAAAGAAAAGAAATAAAGAAAAACTGCAAGGAAAGTTTCTTGGCTCCTTCATCCACTTCCTGAAGAAGTAAATTTTTCTGTTTAATGCTCAAGCATTTACGTTTTGGCATTTTCGAGCTCCAAGAAACGAAATTACCAGTACGAATGATCAACACTACAAAAGAACGGAGACTAGTTCACAGACGAACATAACTCCGCGGAGGATGAAGGGAATATCGAAGATGTTTCTAGTGAACTGGACAACGGGGGCTAAAGGTTGCACTTCTTGAATGAAACGCTCAGAATTCTATTGTGCTTTCAGAGAGTTAAGCTCCTAATAAAACCAGTTCAAGATTTATGACCACCATAAAATGTGTTAAGGTATCTGACTACTTGAGACAACTTTAAAAAAAAAAACTGGAGATATGGAGAATTTTTGTGGTTTTTAGATTTATTTAGTACATTTTAAGAAAAAAAAGCTAAAATTAAGGAGAGAGAAAAAAATATTAATACTAAAATGGGAAAAAATGGTTAAAAATTGAGAAAAAATTACATAAACAGGGCCCGCTCTGAACAAATAGTATACGAACAAATTCGCACTTTTTCAATTTTGATGTGTATCACTTTTCTATTCCTTTTTGAAATGACCTCCAGCATAAGAGATATTTTAATTTTTACAATAACTAGACTACTTTATTTTAGTTATTATATGAAATGGCTTAAAAAGCCAGTGATTATATTCACATAAGGAACTGTAAATTTTGTGATAAAATAGTGATGGATAAATCTGAAGGTTAAAATACTTCTACTGTTGTAAAGAACATACACAAAATATTTCAGCAAATTGCTTTAAAAACTTTCTGAACAATCGTTGTCTCCGTATCAGCTTCTCGGGAAAAAAACACATTTCGAGTCGAACGCATTTTAAAGTTTGACATCTTATGTAAAGTTATGGCATTTGCTTTTACTAAAACATTTGTGGTTTTTGTTCTGGTGAATAGGGGGAAAATTTAGTACTTTTATAAAGCTAATAAGATTGTATATAAAATAAAATCATAAGAAAAATTGTCAATTTTTTTAAAAAAAATCATGATTTTAGGGGAGTCGGATACCTTAAAAAAGAGAATAACTCGAAATGTCCAGAAACACTTTAAAAATAGGGAGGAAAAAAATTGAATCACAAGAAAAAAGTTCGTTATACAGAAAATGCACTTCGCTATCAGAAAGTTATTTTACGAAGAAATTCGTGAAGTGTTTTCACGAAATAGAAAAATTCGCAATATAGAGGATCGTAATATGGAGGTTCGACTGAATATATATAAGATTTTTAAATATATATAGACTTACTTATAACTGATCTTAATATTTACAAACTTTTATTTTTATGCAGGACTGCTCTTAGTTCGGTTTATATTGGTGGAAAATGTTAACGTGGCGATGTATTGAGGTGGTATGTTCACTTATTTTAACAGTATTTCATGCAAAATATTTTTTGTTTCAAAATTAAGTAAGCAGTTTTTTTAATTTATCCCGTTACATTTTATTTAGTAATAGCATTAGTGCATTTTATTTTTTAATAATGACATATGTATAGAAATTACTCCTTTTCCAATAGCCTAGTAGTATAAGCAAATTACAAGTGAAGGTTGACTGGCCAGAAAACATTGTTTAAACCTAAGTAGGTAGAAAAAGCCGATTCTGCTGTAAAGGCGGTGCAGGCGGTGCAGGCGGTTGTAGGCGGTGCAGGTGGTTGTAGGCGGTTGCAGGCGGTTGTAGGCGGTTGCAGGCGGTTGTAGGCGGTTGCAGGCGGTTGTAGGCGTTGTAGGCGGTTGTAGGCGTTGTAGGCGGTCGTAGGCGGTCGACGTCAGTGCAGAGTTGAGCTGTTTCGTTCCTACTGACGAGTTGAGTTGTTTCGTTCCTACTGACGAGTTGAGTTGTTTTTCTCCTGCTTGGCTTTGATTTTCGTTGAGTTGAGGGGTTCGAGTTGAGTTGTTTTTTTGCATTGGCTTTGATTTTCGAGTTGAGTTGAGTTGTTGAGTTGTTTTTAAAAAATGTGCACAAAAATGGAAGTATGGGAATATTAAACGTGCTCATGGCGCCACCTATTGATTAAAATGTACACTAATTATAGATTTTAAAATGATTGAAATAAATAACGCTCAAATAAAAAAAATCCAGATTCAAACTCACGGCCTCAGATCAAAATGTCTCCACAGGACAATAGTTTTTCAGTTACGCTAACCAATATCCTATGAAGGCATACAGACTTGAAGAAAACTTATGTTTATAATCTCATGAATTTAATTTTGCAGGCGAAGCAGTAGTTAAAATATACCGGTTCTGGAACAGTGGAGCCGGTGGCGCCAGGAGGTTGAGGCGCATGCAAACAAAAGAGGGTGGAAGTCCCCCGGATCTGAACCGGGAAGATGGTTTGTGATTGATAAGGGTTTCGGGGATCTGTACTGATAAGAAATGCACGCTTTTAGCGATAACGAGTTATATTCTGATATAGTTTTAATTAAATGATTATGATTTTTTAATTACGTCATTGGAAGCAAATTTTAACTGGGATAAAGAGTCAAATTTTTCTGTACATATGATTATTTTTATATAATTCCGTATAAATCTATTTCTGAAAATCATGATATACGTGTTGAATGATTATTTGTTATATTTCAAATTTGATGCTTTGTGCTTGTGATTTCTGAAACAGAGGATTGAAAATTAGGCAAACGAAAGGGAGTGGAAATCCCCCCCGGTCTGACCCGGGGGGATGGTACCCCCTCCGCTCTGATAAGGGTTTCGGGGCTCTGTAAATGGGTACTAGAAATGCATGTTTTTAGAGATAACAATTTATATTCTTATATAGTTTTAACTAAATGGGTAGAATTCTGATTTGTTTTTAAGTACGTCATTGGAAGCAAATTTTAATTAGGATAAAGGGTCAAACTTTTCTGTACATATAAATATTTGTATATAATTCTGATAAAGTCTATTTCTGAAAATTATGATATACGTGTTGAATTATTGTTTATTACATTTCAAATTTGATACTTTGTGCATAACTAAAATATATTTTTTCATTGATTTTGCATGTATTTTTTTTTTATAATTCTGAGATAACTTAAAAAATACTATGCTTATATAAAGTAAAAGTTCTGCATATGTTTTTTTCGTTTGCAAAGTAGTTTCCTTACATGAAACATCCCTTTCCTATGATAATATATGCGGACCTTGTAATTCTGGTAAAACTTTCTTTGTTAGACGAATCTTAGAAATAAAATTAATTAATTCTTTTCCTCCCAAAATTATTTGGCGTTATGGAATTTATCCAAAATTGTTTGATAAGATGTCTGACATAGAATTTCATGAAGGCATGCTTTTCGATGTAGAAGATATTACTAATGCTTTCGTAATAATAGATAACTTAATGAATGAAGTAGGAGATGACAAAAGAACTTTCAAACTTGTTCACGAAAGGAAGCCATCATAGAGATATTTCCGTAATATTTATTTTACAAAATATTTTTTGCAATGAAAACAAATTATAGGAATATTTTTTAAATACTTCCTACCTAAGTTGTTTTAAAAATGTTAGAGACAAGCAATAGATCTCTTGTCTAGCAAGACAAATGTATCCATCTCAATATCGAAATTTATGATTGGAAAACTATACGAAATACAAATGCTGCAAATTTGACTATCCACTTTGTGAGAGATAGAAAAATAAAACCTTTCGTTCGAATCAGTTAATGAATTTTTCAAAAGAAAAAATTTTTGATAGAGTTTTGTTACGAATAAATATCTCAGAACAAAAACATTGTATGCAAAACCTTTGTCATGGATAGAATATTAAGTGTGGTTTGTGTTCTTCAACATTTGTTTTTAATTTTTAGTCTGTTTCCCTTCTTGTTCCTTACACTTAAATATATTAATATGAGTAAAGTAATTAAAAAAAAAGTTGAAAAAATATTGAAAAAAAAGTTGAAAAGTATTGAAAAAGATGAAAAATATTGAAATATTTAGAATATTGTTGGTGGACTTGAGTATTTAAGTTAAGAGCACACAATATAGAGTGATAAAATTTCTTTTTTTCATATTAATCTTAAAATAATAATAACTTTATAAATTTAAATATATGGTAAACTTATAAAAAATTCAAAGCAAAATCTTATTCATCTTATAATAATAATAATACAAACACAAAATATATGAGAACAAAAATATTGTATTTATTCACCTTCTAAAATTTATTCTTACATTATATCATTTCTTAAAATATTGATACAATCTGAAATCTTTCTGTTTGCTACGAACAAATTCATATAAAATATAATTCATTGAAAAGCCTTTACTGATTTTCAACAAGAAAAATATAAAATAATGACCACATAGAAATAAGGAATATCCCTTGGTTAATCCATTTCTCAATAAATAAAGTCCTTCAGATCTCAACAATTTTCCTTTTATAAAACAATGTGCTAACAGAAAACTTAATTTAATCTTATATTTTTTAAAATGTATTATATGAGAAGCATTGAAATAAGTAACATCATTCAATATGAATAATAAATACATTCGACAGGTATATGCATAAAATGAAGAGGAAACATTTACATTCTTAAACAAGAAAGAATAAGATATATACAGAAATCAATATTTATAAAAAAAGAAACTATTTAATTAAATTCTCATTTATATAAAATATTAGTTTTCATTTATATGGCAGTCACCGAAAGCTAAAGTTGTAATACCATCTTCAAGAATATAGCTTATCGAAGGGGCAAAGTGAATTTTTTTACTTTTTACAGAATGTATTTGATGTATAGAACTGTTAATGGGTTTAAACTCTTCACGACTTCTATACTTATTTATGAGGCAATTTTTATAGTCTTCATGAGAAATTTTACTTTTAAAATAGATATATGTATCTCTTTTGCTGTATTTTTTTCTAAAGTTAATGTTTTTATGCTGTACATTTTTGCATTGAGACCTACGAACTCAGTTGCTACCATACCATTTAACTCATCTGTCATTTTTCCGAGAACATTATTAGTTAAAGGATTATAAAGAAAATGATTTGGAAGCAAATATATGGGTCATTTCAATAAAAAAGAAGTGAGTTTTCTTTGAATAGATACAAGGTCGTTATTAATTATTTTATAAGCATGAAATGCTGGAGATGCTATGAATTTCTTAGCTCTTTTCTCTCTATTCACTAGATAAATCTTAACTTTTTGCGTAAATTTTTCATTGTTTTACCAAACACGGCATTGTTTAAAAGTTTAAAGAGATCTTTTTCAAAATTGTTGTTTGCTCGTTTTCGATGTTCAGTATTAAAATCTATATAATTTTTTAACCGAGGACTTGGTTTGAATTTTTACAAATTGGTGTATTTTTTTTTTTTTTTTAATTTTTAAACCTAATTGTACATATAATTTCAAATTTCTATAATGAACATATTTAGTTTTATTTCTGAAGTTAGGAGCCAATTTTTCCACAGACTTCGATTCTAAAATACTGAATTCTTTAGCAATATTTTTAGTATAGGAGGAACATTCAGAGACACTTTAACTTTTTCTGGAGCTAATGGATAGCAGTTATGCAAATCGTGCAATTAATCTGGATATTCTAACTTAAAATATACAACTTATATCCGAATCGTCTGGTACATCCATGAAGTTAACGTATTCATCAGTCCAGGAAAAGTCGTGTGTAGACAAATTTTGCGACATTGCTCAACCATATAGATTGTTTGCATCTAAATATATAATGTAACTACTAGGTAGACTTGAATCATAGGTTGATAAATACACATTGTTAGCCTTAGCGTAGCGATGACCAATCATCGCAACACCTCCGCGAATTCCTTTTTCGATGAATAAAGGCAAGTCTGTATCCGTTAAAAGCTCCAATCGTACTTTTGTCATTTTATGCTTGCCATTCCAAACCAGGAACCATATATGTATTACATGGATCAATTTTGTAGTAATTCTGGCACAGAGTTCTAAAGTTTTCAAATATATCTGAAAATAATACGTCTACGGTTACACACAAATCACGATAATCTCCCAATGTGCGCAGTTGAAACATGTTTCATCTATGGTGAGCATATTCGTAGTCTTCTCTGGATACATTTTTATTTGTTAGACTGTTGAAAAAGCTGATTGAGGAGGGAGCTGCGTTTCATAAAATTTAGAAAAGGAATCAAAATATTCATATGGATAGCAACCCTTTCTAGTTATAAGTTATGCATTACTTGCAAAATACCTATCCCAAAGATGAAATTTACAAGGCTTTAAAGTTGGGCAAGTTTCTCTAGAGAAGTATTTAAAAATTGAAAAGAGTCAATGAAACGTAATGACCTCAGAGTAAAAAAAAAATTCACTATGTCGGGAATGCATTGAAAAAAGAAATCGAAACTTTTAGTTGATTTTTTAAAATCAAAATTCAATTTAATTATGTCAAATGATCCAAATGAAGCACGAGGAAGTACGGAATAACGCTTGAAGGAGTTTTTTTTTTTTTTTTGTAAAAATTTAAATAACATTTTGAATCTAAAGGACTTATAACCTATTTCAGCTACCATAAACCTATTGTTTTCTTCTTAGAATACAATTAATTCCCAAATATGATTGTATATTTCGCACAAAAACATTCCTTTATGAGTACAGACATATGAACAAATAATTTTATAGGGCGATACTAACATCTCCTGGTTTTTTATTCACTTAACTGACCTCAGAAATAACATTACAAAATTTGAAGTTATCACTTCTAACGTGTGGTCATAAGCACACACACGATCTTTTTTTAATCGAAGTTTTCTGTTTTTACCCTCGATTATCGAATTTCAAGGATAAATACATTTTTACCAATCAAATTTAATTATTTACATTGAATTGTTAAGATATTATAGTGGGAATGCGTTTTAAACATAGCAAAATGTATTAAAAATAAAAACTTTCAGAGAAATATTTAAAAATTAATAGTAAGTAATAGTATAATAAAGAGTATGGTCAAATCTCAGGGATTTGTATTTTAGAGTTAAATAAATTAATTACCATAAAATTAATTAGCTTCATTAATGTAAGTAAAGATAAATACTAGAAGAGTAAAGTATATAAAACAGATACAAGTATATAAAAGAAAAATAAATACAAGTAAATTAATACTAACCTGTATTACAAAGGCATAAATGTCGTTTACCATTGGATTTAGTCTCACTTGTTACAAAACTTAAAGATTTTAGGCATTTTTCTAAATTTTTCGATATTTCGAATTCTTTTACGACGTTTTCAAATGGTACGATGTTTATATATTTAAGAAAATTGTTTCGGATAACTTTTAAAAGTTCCATCTAAGAAAATGGTCTTTCTATTTTCCAAAAGTTACAGAGACTCTTCTCCAAATACTAAAATCCTGTTATCTTGATCATTTCGAAAGTCTAAACCAGTGGCCTTTTTTTTTCAAACTATATTCCATGGAACCCTGAGGTTCCATGAGGCGTACCCAAGAGTTCCACGAGTCACAATAAAAAAAAATTCAAAAGAAACTTATAAATGTATATCAAAAATGGATCCACGTTCTGTATGAAGTTTCTATACCCACAAGAATTTAAAGCTTAACCCTGTCTTTAAGAAATTAAAAGTTTTTTTTTAATACACAACAATTTTATTTTGCAATACTTTTTAAACATTTATTATAATTTAATAAAGAATATAAAACGCTAAAAGAAATCTTTATATGTATTACCTACTGCAATTTTAATATTTTATTGTTTGCTATACGGGTTTTTTAATCGTTAGTACAATGTCTTGCAAAACTAAATGCACATTTTTATATTTGTTAGAAAAAACCTACAATAAAAGAGAATGAACAAATTATTGATATATCAACAGATTCGATGTAAAAAATCTAAATTAAAGCAAGAACATCTCCTTAATTTTATGTTGCAAATTCATGTAAACTACACAATATTTCTCACACAGTTATAAACATTTTGATGTCAATTGGGTAGTGGATGGACAATACTCGAAAAAAAAAACAGAAAAACTTCGGTTAAAAAAAGATCGTGTGTGTGCTTATGACCACACGTTAGAAGTGATAACTTCAAATTTTGTAATGTTATTTCTGAGGTCAGTTAAGTGAATAAAAAACCAGGAGATGTTAGTATCGCCCTATAAAATTATTTGTTCATATGTCTGTACTCATAAAGGAATGTTTTTGTGCGAAATATACAATCATATTTGGGAATTAATTGTATTCTAAGAAGAAAACAATAGGTTTATGGTAGCTGAAATAGGTTATAAGTCCTTTAGATTCAAAATGTTATTTAAATTTTTACAAAAAAAAAAAAAAAACTCCTTCAAGCGTTATTCCGTACTTCCTCGTGCTTCATTTGGATCATTTGACATAATTAAATTGAATTTTGATTTTAAAAAATCAACTAAAAGTTTCGATTTCTTTTTTCAATGCATTCCCGACATAGTGAATTTTTTTTTACTCTGAGGTCATTACGTTTCATTGACTCTTTTCAATTTTTAAATACTTCTCTAGAGAAACTTGCCCAACTTTAAAGCCTTGTAAATTTCATCTTTGGGATAGGTATTTTGCAAGTAATGCATAACTTATAACTAGAAAGGGTTGCTATCCATATGAATATTTTGATTCCTTTTCTAAATTTTATGAAACGCAGCTCCCTCCTCAATCAGCTTTTTTCAACAGTCTAACAAATAAAAATGTATCCAGAGAAGACTACGAATATGCTCACCATAGATGAAACATGTTTCAACTGCGCACATTGGGAGATTATCGTGATTTGTGTGTAACCGTAGACGTATTATTTTCAGATATATTTGAAAACTTTAGAACTCTGTGCCAGAATTACTACAAAATTGATCCATGTAATACATATATGGTTCCTGGTTTGGAATGGCAAGCATAAAATGACAAAAGTACGATTGGAGCTTTTAACGGATACAGACTTGCCTTTATTCATCGAAAAAGGAATTCGCGGAGGTGTTGCGATGATTGGTCATCGCTACGCTAAGGCTAACAATGTGTATTTATCAACCTATGATTCAAGTCTACCTAGTAGTTACATTATATATTTAGATGCAAACAATCTATATGGTTGAGCAATGTCGCAAAATTTGTCTACACACGACTTTTCCTGGACTGATGAATACGTTAACTTCATGGATGTACCAGACGATTCGGATATAAGTTGTATATTTTAAGTTAGAATATCCAGATTAATTGCACGATTTGCATAACTGCTATCCATTAGCTCCAGAAAAAGTTAAAGTGTCTCTGAATGTTCCTCCTATACTAAAAATATTGCTAAAGAATTCAGTATTTTAGAATCGAAGTCTGTGGAAAAATTGGCTCCTAACTTCAGAAATAAAACTAAATATGTTCATTATAGAAATTTGAAATTATATGTACAATTAGGTTTAAAAATTAAAAAAAAAAAATACACCAATTTGTAAAATTCAAACCAAGTCCTCGGTTAAAAATTATATAGATTTTAATACTGAACATCGAAAACGAGCAAACAACAATTTTGAAAAAGATCTCTTTAAACTTTTAAACAATGCCGTGTTTGGTAAAACAATGAAAAATTTACGCAAAAAGTTAAGATTTATCTAGTGAATAGAGAGAAAAGAGCTAAGAAATTCATAGCATCTCCAGCATTTCATGCTTATAAAATAATTAATAACGACCTTGTATCTATTCAAAGAAAACTCACTTCTTTTTTATTGAAATGACCCATATATTTGCTTCCAAATCATTTTCTTTATAATCCTTTAACTAATAATGTTCTCGGAAAAATGACAGATGAGTTAAATGGTATGGTAGCAACTGAGTTCGTAGGTCTCAATGCAAAAATGTACAGCATAAAAACATTAACTTTAGAAAAAAATACAGCAAAAGAGATACATATATCTATTTTAAAAGTAAAATTTCTCATGAAGACTATAAAAATTGCCTCATAAATAAGTATAGAAGTCGTGAAGAGTTTAAACCCATTAACAGTTCTATACATCAAATACATTCTGTAAAAAGTAAAAAAAAAATTCACTTTGCCCCTTCGATAAGCTATATTCTTGAAGATGGTATTACAACTTTAGCTTTCGGTGACTGCCATATAAATGAAAACTAATATTTTATATAAATGAGAATTTAATTAAATAGTTTCTTTTTATAAATATTGATTTCTGTATATATCTTATTCTTTCTTGTTTAAGAATGTAAATGTTTCCTCTTCATTTTATGCATATACCTGTCGAATGTATTTATTATTCATATTGAATGATGTTACTTATTTCAATGCTTCTCATATAATACATTTTAAAAAATATAAGATTAAATTAAGTTTTCTGTTAGCACATTGTTTTATAAAAGGAAAATTGTTGAGATCTGAAGGACTTTATTTATTGAGAAATGGATTAACCAAGGGATATTCCTTATTTCTATGTGGTCATTATTTTATATTTTTCTTGTTGAAAATCAGTAAAGGCTTTTCAATGAATTATATTTTATATGAATTTGTTCGTAGCAAACAGAAAGATTTCAGATTGTATCAATATTTTAAGAAATGATATAATGTAAGAATAAATTTTAGAAGGTGAATAAATACAATATTTTTTGTTCTCATATATTTTGTGTTTGTATTATTATTATTATAAGATGAATAAGATTTTGCTTTGAATTTTTTTATAAGTTTACCATATATTTAAATTTATAAAGTTATTATTATTTTAAGATTAATATGAAAAAAAAGAAATTTTATCACTCTATATTGTGTGCTCTTAACTTAAATACTCAAGTCCACCAACAATATTCTAAATATTTCAATATTTTTCATCTTTTTTCAATACTTTTCAACTTTTTTTCAATATTTTTTCAACTTTTTTAATTACTTTACTCATATTAATATATTTAAGTGTAAGGAACAAGAAGGGAAACAGACTAAAAATTAAAAACAAATGTTGAAGAACACAAACCACACTTAATATTCTATCCATGACAAAGGTTTTGCATACAATGTTTTTGTTCTGAGATATTTATTCGTAACAAAACTCTATCAAAAATTTTTTCTTTTGAAAAATTCATTAAATGATTCGAACGAAAGGTTTTATTTTTCTATCTCTCACAAAGTGGATAGTCAAATTTGCAGCATTTGTATTTCGTATAGTTTTCCAATCATAAATTTCGATATTGAGATGGATACATTTGTCTTGCTAGACAAGAGATCTATTGCTTGTCTCTAACATTTTTAAAACAACTTAGGTAGGAAGTATTTAAAAAATATTCCTATAATTTGTTTTTCATTGCAAAAAATATTTTGTAAAATAAATATTACGGAAATATCTCTATGATGGCTTCCTTTCGTGAACAAGTTTGAAAGTTCTTTTGTCATCTCCTACTTCATTCATTAAGTCATCTATTATTACGAAAGCATTAGTAATATCTTCTCTACATCGAAAAGCATGTCTTCATGAAATTCTATGTCAGACATCTTATCAAACAATTTTGGATAAATTCCATAACGCCAAATAATTTTGGGAGGAAAAGAATTAATTAATTTTATTTCTAAGATTCGTCTAACAAAGAAAGTTTTACCAGAATTACAAGGTCCGCATATATTATCATAGGAAAGGGATGTTTCATGTAAGGAAACTACTTTGCAAACGAAAAACATATGCAGAACTTTTACTTTATATAAGCATAGTATTTTTTAAGTTATCTCAGAATTATAAAAAAAAAAAAAAAAATACATGCAAAATCAATGAAAAATATATTTTAGTTATGCACAAAGTATCAAATTTGAAATGTAATAAACAATAATTCAACACGTATATCATAATTTTCAGAAATAGACTTTATCAGAATTATATACAAATATTTATATGTACAGAAAAGTTTGACCCTTTATCCTAATTAAAATTTGCTTCCAATGACGTACTTAAAAACAAATCAGAATTCTACCCATTTAGTTAAAACTATATAAGAATATAAATTGTTATCTCTAAAAACATGCATTTCTAGTACCCATTTACAGAGCCCCGAAACCATTATCAGAGCGGAGGGGGTACCATCCTCCCGGTTCAGACCCGGGGGGAATTTCCACTCACTTTCGTTTGCCTAATTTTCAATCCTCTGTTTCAGAAATCACAAGCACAAAGCATCAAATTTCAAATATAACAAATAATCATTCAACACGTATATCATGATTTTCAGAAATAGATTTATACGGAATTATATAAAAATAATCATATGTACAGAAAAATTTGACTCTTTATCCCAGTTAAAATTTGCTTCCAATGACGTAATTAAAAAAATCATAATCATTTAATTAAAACTATATCAGAATATAACTCGTTATCGCTAAAAGCGTGCATTTCTTATCAGTACAGATCCCCGAAACCCTTATCAATCACAAACCATCTTCCCGGTTCAGATCCGGGGGGACTTCCACCCTCTTTTGTTTGCATGCGCCTCAACCTCCTGGCGCCACCGGCTTCACAGTTTCAGAACCGGTATATTTTAACTACTGCTTCGCCTGCAAAATTAAATTCATGAGATTATAAACATAAGTTTTCTTCAAGTCTGTATGCCTTCATAGGATATTGGTTAGCGTAACTGAAAAACTATTGACCTGTGGAGACATTTTGATCTGAGGCCGTGAGTTTGAATCTGGATTTTTTTATTTGAGCGTTATTTATTTCCATCATTTTAAAATCTATAATTAGTGTACATTTTAATCAATAGGTGGCGCCATGAGCACGTTTAACATTCCCATACTTCCATTTCTTGTGCACATTTTTTAAAAACAACTCAACTTAGCTGTAGAAAACAAAACAATTCAACTCGCCCCCTCAGCTCGAAAATCAAAGCCAATGCAGGAGAAAAATAACTCAACTCGTCAGTAGGAACGAAACAACTCAACAGGAGAAAAAACAACTCAACTCGGTAACATGAACGAAACAACTCAACAGGAGAAAACAACTCAACTCGGCAGCAGGAACGAAACAACTCAACTCGTCAGTAGGAACGAAACAACTCAACTCAACAGGAGAAAACAACTCAACTCGTCAGTAGGAACGAAACAACTCAACTCTGCACTGCCGTCGACCGCCTACAACCGCCTGCAACCGCCTACGACCGCCTACGACCGCCTACGACCGCCTACAACCGCCTACAACCGCCTGCAACCGCCTACAACCGCCTTCAACCGCCTACAACCGCCTACAACCGCCTGCAACCGCCTACAACCGCCTGCAACCGCCTACAACCGCCTGCAACCGCCTGCACCGCCTGCAACCGCCTGCACCGCCTGCACCGCCATTTACAGCAGAATCGGCTTTTTCTTGTTATTATTATTATTTTTTGTACTGAGACGTAGATTGTGGTATTCCGAGAATTACCGTATCTTTTTGGTGCTTACGTCTGCGGCTCGGCAGCGACAGTCTTAAATTCGCATTCGTTATTTCAGTTGAATTTCAGTAGTATGCTGATACGATATCATTATTTCGAAATTATATTTTCTCTTAGCGGTGCCTCGTTCATTTTTATGAAAGTTTCACTTTAATAAGTGGCGAATTTAAGTTGCAATATAATAAGCAGCAAATTTTGATTTCTGGATTTAAAGTGAGTGTCGTAAAGTTTTATTTTTCATTAGAAAATCGTAAGTGTAATTTTTTAAAATTTCTTTTCTAAGATTTTATTTGGCCCAATGGAGAAAAAAAAACATCAAAGACAGTCAATTTCGTTGGAAACGAAAATTGCAATTTTAGATTGCTTAGGAAAAGGAGAAGGATCTACGGCTATTGGAAAACATTTTAATTTAGACGAATCTACTACCAGAGCAATTAAAAAGAATGAAGCTTCAATAAGAAAATCGGTCATTTCTGGTACAAAATTAAGCATCAAATTTGCATCGTACACAAGGGATGTATTATTAGAAAGAACGGAAAGAGCCATCGCAATTTGGATTGAGGAACAAGTTCAAAGAAGGATTCCTGTAAGTGGTTATTTAATCCAAGAAAAAGCTCTCAATGAAACAGTCAGAACCATCAACTTCCACTTCCCAAGCTGGAAAAGAATTTTCAGCTAGCAAACGATGGCTAACCGGGTTCTTAAAAAGAAATGCACTTCATAATATTAAGATAACAGGGGAGAGTGCGACAGCAGATGAAGGAGCAGCAAAAATATTTCCAGAGGAGCTAGCGAAAATTTTTGAAGATGGGGACTATTCTGCCGATCAAGTATTTAACGCTGATGAAACAGGACTTCATTGGAAAAAATTGCCTAACCGTACTTACATCGCAAAGGATGAAAAAACTGCAAGTGGACATAAAGCAAGTAAAGATCGAGTCTTCTTATTACTTTGTAGCAATGCATCAGGAGATCGGATGTTGAAAAACCTCTCTTAATAAATAAATCTCTTAGACCACGCGCCCTTAAAGGTAAAGATTTAAAACAACTGCCCGTGCATTAGATGGCGAACCCGAAAGCCTGGATGACAACAGCTATTTTTACAGAATGGTTCAATGACTGTTTCGTACCAGAAGTGGAAGCCTATATGAAGGAAAAATCTCTCGATTTTAAAGTTTTATTAATTGTTGACAATGCAGCAAGTCATCCACAATTAGAACATCCAAATGTTCAACTAGTATTTCTTCCGCCCAATACAACAAGCCTTATTCAGCCATTAGATCAATGCATAAAAAATATTATATTAAGACAACGTACAAATTCATCTTGAATAAACTAGAAAATGAGAGTCCTTAACAGTAAAAGATGTGTGGAAACAATTTTCTATTTTTGATTGTTTAATTCATGTTGCATCTGCTTTCGCTCAAATAAGACCTAGAACTTTAAATGCCTGTTGGAAAAAGATTGGGCCAGCATGTGTGACAGACAATACAACCACTCAAACATCGACATTATCAGATGAAATAATTAATTTGGAACATGAAATTGGAGGAGATGGTTTTAATACCTTCAGCCATGATGATATAGATGAATTGCTTCTGGGTGATGCATTAAAAGTGACAATGATATTATTGATTTAACTTTAGATCTAACTGTAGACGGCGTCGTAGGTCTAGAAGGTGATAATGATGAGGGAAAAAAATCAACTCCCCTCACTGGAAAATTAATTCAAGAAGGTCTTCAACTTTGCAGTAAATTAGAAAATCATTTTCTTATTAATGCCCCCAATTCTGAACGAGCCTCTAAATTACAACGTGAGCTGCAGAACTGTATGTCTGGATATCGTGAACTATATATAAAAATAAAAGAATCCTCATCGCGCAAAGTTTAATTACTGATTACATTGTCAGAAAAGGAAGAGCTACACAGAACAAGAATGAAGTTTGTGAAAATCCGTGGCCTTTACCGCAAATATCTATTGCAGAGACAGTCTCTTCTAATGATGAAGGTGATTTGGAACCACTTCGCAAACGGTGCAAACCATTATCAGATAGCGATAATGATTAAAAATGTAAAACTATGTGTATTACTTTTCCATAAAATAAAATGAATTAAGGTTTGAATACAAGTTTTTTTTTCTAGCTTTTGTATGAAATTCTTTCAGACATTCGAAGTAATTTATCATGCAGCCTATTTCTTTTCATTTCTGCAATTTTTTTAATGCGGTTTTAAGTTAATTTTAACTAGTTGTTTTGGTTTTATGCGATTTTAGAAAACTAAGGAACGTATCCCTACTTTTTCCATTCAAGTAATGTCTTTTTTAATGCGATTTTTTTATATGCGTTTTTCGGTAGAACGTATCTACCGCATAAAACGAGACCTGACTGTATATATATATATATATATTGTTTTACTTTCTGTTCAGTTAATCGTTAATTAATTTTCAATGTACCTTTCTTTATGTCACAGTAAAAATGTATTTACTGTTATTAGCATCAAAAACAACGCAAGTCTATTCAATAAAATTTCTACACACAAGAATGTTTTCAAAATTCTTTGCAAAATCAAATTTTTAGCATGTATTTCTTTTCAATAAACCTCTAGCGATTTAAAGGATACTTAATTACGTCATTCTGAATAAAAAATATCGAAACCCAATCTTGTGTATTAAACTCCGTGGTTTATCACAGATGGTTCCAATTTCTTCAGAGAAAAGGACTTCAGAAGTTGCTTATCCATATAAAAAAAGGTATTCTGCCCATGACAAAGAAAATTCTAGAAAAATAGTGATAACTAAGGTACCGTAAGTAAAACCGCTTTTTTGTGCTTGTGATATATATGATAGCTCCAGGGGAAAACATATTATCTGATAGATCTATCTCTTTTCGTTAAAAGTAAGAAAGAAAAATAAAACTACAAACAAAGATGTCACAATAAATGAGTGCTTGTTGTCCCAGAGTTTGACCTTGACATCTCTCTCTCTCTTGGTTTCAAGACAACAATTTTCGCTTGCTGAATCTAGAGCAGATTGTATTGATACAAGTATGTTCATCGGCTTTTACAACTGCCAGTCTAGCTTTATTATTTGATTTTTAACAGATATTCTTTACTGTTTCGGAAAGAAAAATCAGTCTTGAGTTATATCTGTTTTCAATTTTTTTAAATTTTGAGCATGTTGTTTTTTGTTTGTTAAAATAAAGAATGGACTTTTTATTAAAAGAATATTACCTATATCGATAAAATTTGGTTTGATATTTTTATCTAAAGTAAAATAATAGCCAAATAAATATTTTCATATGAAAAGAGAAAAAGTTTCATTTTTAAAACAGCTCCATTTTCTTTTTTTAAGGTATCCGACAACCCTAAAACTGTGGATTTTGCCAAAAATTGACAAATTTTTTGAACAATTTATTTTATATGCCATCTTATTAGCTTTATAAAAGTATCAAGTTTATTATTTTCCATTCACTAGAACAAAAACTACAAGTATTTTAGTAATAGCAGATGCCACACACTACTTAAAGCAATATGTCATACTTTAAAATGCGACTTAATCGAAATATATGGTTCTTTTTCAAACAAAGACAGTAATTGCTCAAAAAGTTTTGAAAAGAATTAATTGAAATGTTTTTGTATGTTCTGTGTAATATTAGAAGTGTTTTAACCTTCAGATTTATTAATCACTGTTTTATTACAAAATTTGCAGTCCTTTATGTGAATATAATCCCTATTTTTTTTTAGCAATTTCATATAATAACTAAGATAAAGTTCTCTATTGTTTGTAAAAGTTAAAATATCTCTCATCCTGAAGGACATTTCAAAATTGAATAACAAAGCAACACATCAAAATTGAAAAATTGCAAATTTGTTCATAAACGTTTTGTACAGAATGGGCCCCGTTTATGTAATTTTTTCTAAATGTTTACCCATTTTAGTAATAATAATTTCTTTTTCTCTTCTTAGTTTTAGCATATTTTTCTAAAAATGTACTAGGTAAATCTAAAAACCACAAAAAAAATCCCCATATCTCCATTTTTTTTTTAAAAAAAAGTTGGCGCAAGTATTTGGATACCTTAAATTGAAAAATTAAATGAAAGAACTATACGAGATTTTATTGTGATGATACGCTTAATCTATATATTATTTATTTTCCAAATCCACTGCTGGATGCTTAGGAACTGTGGATAGCACTAAACTCTGTCGAATAATTTAAAAGGGAAAATACAAGGAAGTCAGAAAACGCACACTGATTTTCCTCCGTGTAAACATATTTCAGTCGAAAAACGTCCTGTTTGACTTGAAGAAAGGTCTTTAATGAATATACAGATAATATACTAAGCAATGGAAGAACATAGGATGTGGTAAACTAGGTATTTATGCATATTTTTAAGCTTGATGAAGCTTCAGCTAACTGATATACATACAAATAAGATCGGAAGCTATTTATTTCTTAATGGTGTTTCTTTTAAAATTCCTCTGATGTTATGCTGCATGAAAAAGGTTGACCTTAGTCACTGTCATGAGAACATGAATAAAATATATCTCTGATCATAAGTTTTATTCTGGGTTTCAAGCTGGCATGACCACCTAGTACTTAACAAATAAATCATTTGAAAATTATTTTAAGCATAAAAAATTATTGACAGATAACATAAAAAACAAATAAAAATACTTATCACCGTATAAAGTACTTAAACATTTTATGATCTCAAATGAAAATATTTATAATCTTGTTTCCATTTAAACATGTTCATTTAACTCTTTTTCTTACAAGGATCCTCGTAAAGCCCTGTCAAAAGAAACCGTGCAAAAAAGATACGATTAATTCAGTAAGAAAAGAAAGATGCATTACATGATTACCAAATACCGTGTGTGATGAAAAAAGGGCTCTGTTTAATTTGAAAAACAATATAAAAACTAGCGAAATAAAACAAATTCATATGTTTTCTGGTGCGTTTGCACTTACATTCATATGCTGAGTATTTAGCAATTAGACATTCAACCTTTAATCATTCAAAATAAACATTTATGTGTTAAACATTAATATAAAATTCATACATGATTTAATTAATAAATAAAAGGACACACATATACAAGGTGTGACAAAAATAGCACCCAAACTCTACACAACCAGATTACTCGTTGGGAGTACGTAGAAAATGCCCAAAAGAATTGCTCCTACACGATCCATAGTTTTCTAGAAAAATGCAATAAATAATGATGAATGAATGATGATGCATGAGGGTTCATGATGAGGTTCCGGCGTAATTCTGTGCTCCTGTACATGATTGGCTGGATATGTCATGCTCCGGCCTCTGGAGTGGACGGGGAGGGGGTTCTATGGCAGCCATGATCGCTGGATTTCACACCGATGGATTTTTTTCTTATGAGGCCATTTCAAGGAATTGGTGTTTAGAGACTTAGTGCTACACAAACTGACTAGTTGCTCGTCTGCATGCTGCTTGTACTTCGATGGACACCGCGCTGCTGTGAGGTGTGCCCTCACCCTTTCCACTACGCATTCACGCCTGCCTCGACCACGGGGTGCCACGGCGGACACATTGAACATCTACTTTTAAAAATATTTAGAAATACTGCTGTTGAAGTGTCCAATACGGTTGTGATGTCATACTTTGTTTATCTTGTTTTTCTTCGTTAACTATGGAAAAACGTACAGATACAGTTTTGGGGACTTTTTTTATGTTCTCCCAATAGTAATATGGTCGTGCAGAGTTTGGGCATTATTCTTTTAATACACTGTATATTTGACTCACGCAGGAGAAAAAGAAATTAATCAAAAATACTAGAAATAATATTAGTTAATTATTTTTCACTTCTTGATGGTAATAATGCTTACGACGAGATTAATTGAAATCACAATCCTCACTAAATGGATCTATTACATCCTCTGTGTTTGCTTATTCAATAAAATTTTCATCTAGTAATGACATTTTGAAAAGATGAGCTTCTTTCCAAAATATTTAGAGATGTGGGTTTTCCCCCCCTTAAAAATATGCTACATTTATTGACTGATTGTTCATCTGGTTTTGCAATTTTTTTATAAAATTCTTGGTAACCACAGCAAGATAAATTTTCAGATCTTGTTGGAATTTTAGGGCCTTTACACATTTGGATCAATGTTTAAAAATGATTTTTAAAACCTGTATCAAGCTTCAAGTTCTGAAAAATTAAGCTAGAAGTTGATTGATGAATTTCGTTCTCCTCATTTTATAGAGTAATCAGTGATTCTAAATCGTGTTAGAATAAATAAACCCTTTTAAAAAAAAAGTGGAGTTGGGCACTTTTTTGGACCCATATTTTTAACCTATAAAAGAGAACTGGTTATATTTTAAACATTTTTAAGCTTAAATTAAAATATAATCTTGCTTTCATTTAAACATATAGTTGAAATTTTTACAATTTATCATGAGAAATAGACTTTTCTAATTTAAGCAAAAATATAAAATTTTTGATAAGCATTGAATTCAGAGATAATTGATTACTTTCTAGTATTACTTTCTTCAACTTTACTAATCATTTAGATTTTCTACATAACTTAAGTCATATAGTAAACTATGCTTAAGTTTTCTAATTTTGTTGCATTGTTTATCGTTCACTTGACTTACTTTATTGTACATTAAACTTTCAATTGATTTAAAAGATATTAGTAAGTATATTGTTGAATACAAAATATTTAGTTAAAAAATACCCCACGCTTTTTTTTCTATTACAAATAACATGCTGACATAAAGAGATAAATCGGATGATTTTGTAACAATTCATCAATCGACAGTAGATAAACCACCAGAAAATGTTGATTTACGACTATGACATTTATTCCGCTGCTTAAGAACGTTTTACTAACTTATGTTTGAGTAAAAAATAATGCATTTTAGAAACAAGCTATCTTATATATATATATATATATATATATATATATATATATATATATATTATATATGCTGATTCAAAAACATTTAAAATTAATTATTTATTTTACAGTGATTATTCTGTTAATAGAAATCAGTGATACATCTGAGTAGTTTATTAAAAAAATATATTTGTTTTTACCTGATTTTTGCTACATCATGTTATGGGAAATAATCTAATTTATTTTTGTATCAAATCAATGCCTTAAAAATTCAATAATTTAGCGTATTCATTTGAAATTTCAATTCACCATTAGTTATATAGTTTTTCAACAGATTTTTAAAAACGTACATAAAATAATATATTAATCGGAATAGTATGAACTACTTCCGCAGTTTTCTACAAATATTTCTCTTTTAACGAGCCTACTCCAGTGTTTACAAGTCACAAGCGACATCTCTTTTTACAAACATCATTGAGAATATAACAACGAATTTAAATTATTTCCTAAAATTCTAAGCGTAGAACTCCAATTGGCAATCTACAATTTGAGCAGATGAGTCAGTCACTTCATGTAACCTCAGATGATAAATGTATACATAAACACAGCCAAAAGAATCATTGGATGTAAACAACAGCATAATAGCATTTGCAATGATACGAACAGAAAAATAATACCTTTCTTCTGAACTTGTTTTGGTTAGCTGTCTTCTGGTATACACACAAAGATTCTTTTTGATTTTTTCCAATCATCATTATTGTCATCTGTGTCAGATTATATAAACAAGTGTACTGAAAATCGTAAGAGCAAGGGCTGACAAATAAAACTTGAGAGCATTGCACTAATAGATCTTGTTTGAACCCTATGAGATCGACCATGAAGTAAAACAACTAACATAATCGATTACAGGTTTAAATGTCACCTTTTAAGGAAATTTTGAAAGACCATTGAGAGCACGAGATTTTGCTTGAATCCCTCACACAACAAAGTGTTTTTCCAAGTAAAAACTATAGAAATAAAAGTACTTGACTTGAAATATCTATATGTTTCTATATTCCCTTAAAGTTTCAATAACGATAATGTTTCTGATAATCTAAATATTTATTAATTAATTACTGCTAAATATGTTTCAATTATTTGGTCAAGTATCTGTGTTAAGGAGTATTTATAAAATAAGCGTAATTAAAAAAAATGTAGATTTATTTTCTTCCATTCTATACTGTATTTCAAGAATCATTATTTCTTTACGTATTTAATATATATATATATATATATATATATATATATATATATATATATATATATATATATATATATATATATGTAAAATATTGGCCGAGTGTGTTTGTAGGTTTTCATTAAACACATCTTTGGTGAATAGACATCTTTATTTTGAAGCACACATCAAAGCTTAGGACAAATTTTCGGTATATTTCCACGTTGACGAGACACACAAACTTGCGACGATATTAAGCAAAGTGGACAGGAGACAAACAATAGCAACATCTTGGAGGGCACAACACAAAGAGCAGCTATGTACAGTTTTACATGATGACGGCAAGAAGGAAGAGAGAAGAGCGCGAGATTACACAAGGTTTCGGCTTTTATAGTACAAGTACTTATATATGACGTAATAACAGCTCTGATTGGATAGAATGGGCGGGATTGGGAGGTCTGATGCAATAAGAGTACTCGATTAAGATTAAAATCAGGGTGTTAGTGTAGAACCAAATAATTAAAAGATTATTTCAATATTATTAAAAGAGTTAATTAAAAGAATGCTAGAGGGAATTATTACATATATATATATATACATATAAAAAGAGCGCATTTTCAATATAAAAATATACTTTTCTAACGCAGGTTTTTTTCTTAAGCATTTTTAAAAACTTGAATTGATTCGTCAAAGTTACATACCGTATTTATTCGATTTTAAGCCATACTTTTTTTCCAATGTTAATGTTAATTAAAATCGGGTGCGGCTTAGAATCGAATTCGGAAAAATTCGTTGGATGGAAAATCGAACATGATACTGATGGTTAGAGTAGAATTTCTTAAACCTTTCAGGATGGCAAACCCATTTTTAGTTCAAAAATGTTGTGCCATCTCATAAGCATTGCGCAAAATTTACACACGCTGGGGTACTTCTGCATTTGTGTGTGTTATTTGTAACACATTATTGTGTTTTGCTGTAATGAACATCTTCAATAAAATTTTACTTTGAATACAACGATATAGAAATTTAATAAACAAAATAAAAAAACATATAATGTAATTACTTGGCAAATTATACATAAACTATAATCTGTTTATTAAGGTATCCGACTACTTGCGACAACTTTTTTTTTTAAAAATGGAGATATGGAGATTTTTTGTGGTTTTTAGATTCATTTAGTACATTTTAAGAAAAAAAGGCTAAAATTAAGAAGAGAAAATAAATTATTACTAATAAAATGGGTAAAAAATGACAAAAATTACATAAGGGGCCCGCTCTGAACAAATAGCAAATGAACAAAGCCTTAATTTTACAATTTTGATGTATTAATTTGATTTTTCTTTTTGAAATGACCTCCAGCATAAGAGATATTTTATTTTTTACAAAAACTAGAGCACTTTATCTGAGTTATTATATGAAATTGCTTATAAAAAGCCAGTGATTATATTGACATAAGGAACTGTAAATTTTGTGATAAAATAGTGATGGATAAATCTGAAGGCTAAAATACTTCTACTGTTATACAGAACATACACAAAAAAGTTCAGCAAATTATTTTTGAAACTTTTTGAGCGATCGCTGTCCCCGTTTGAGATTTTCGAAAAAAACACATTTCGAGTAAAACGCGTTTTCAAGTTTGACATCATATGCAAAGTTATGGCATCTGCCTTTACGAAAACACTTGTAGTTCTTGTTCTAGCAAATGAAAAATAAAAAAACTTGGTATTTCTATAAAGCTAATAAGAGATGGCCTATAAAATAGAATTATAAAAAAAATTGTCAGTTTTTTTTAAAAAAATGATTTTAGGGTAGTCGGATACCTTAAGTCAGCGTTTCTCAAACTGTGGGGCGCGTCCCCCTAAGGGGGCGTGATAACTCTACGAGGGGGGCGCAAGCGTATTGAAAAGTCGAAAACAAAAGATTATTTTTAAAAAAAATTATTAATTTACGAAAAGAAAACAAAATATATTTCGACATAATAAGAAATAAATACATACTTACACTGAAAAAAAAAAAAACACTTATAAATGTATCAGTGCTACACAATGTATTTTATAATTAATTTAACAATACCACGTAAAGAACAAGTTTAATAACTCCCTTTAACCCCAAGGGCTTGTCATATATAAAATTACATGCAAAAATGAACACTTCTCTTGATCATTTGTTCGGTTTATAATTAATCCCTTAAATGTCGATTAGAAGTTACGCAATTCGCTCCCAATGCCCCCGGACACACTGTCAAGGTCCTTTTATTGCATTCCATATAGCCTTCGAAGCAATTTTATGAAAAAGCAGTGCGCAGAAAAGATCGTACTTCAGAAAGACATATATATACGTCCGGTAAAAATAACGCTTTCGCTGAGCGAGATGTTTATCTACGGCGGTGGCATTTAAGAGGTTTAAGTAGAGAGTGCAGCTTTAGGATCAAAGTATAGTATTATTGAATTCAATACATTGTTATTGTATGGAGGGGGGCGCAATGAAAAGTATGATTGAATATTGGGTCGCAAATATTAAAAGTTTGAGAAACACTGCCTGAAGTGTAGTCATTTTGAGTTCACTTCTGAGATCATCACGTTTGATTAACAATAGTATATGCAATATTTAAGCATCAATGGAAAGGATGTGCTTGATTATTTTTTAATTTTTTTATTAAATCTTGGAATAATGGTTGACACCACCGGACGAAATACTTCGTCAATATTCTCTACATTTGATCGATACTGCAATAAGAATACAACTAAACAGTTAAATTATACATTGGCTTTCACAATAAGAATCTAAATAAGGAATTAAATTATTATTCTTATTAATGGTGAACAAGTTATTTTATGCGAAAGATTGTATCAAAAATCTTAAAATTTTTGGTGACCCCAGCAGCAAGTCATGCAACTGCATTTGAGGCCCGACCCTTAGTTTAAGAAACTCTGGATTAGAGCAATTACAGGTCCATGTATGTATTTAAAAGATTTTATTACTAGTAAAATAAATTAACTTATGTTCACTTCTTATTAGACCTCCTGTATTTTTTTTAATTTCAAAAATATTGGATATCTCGATGAACCATTTTATACTATTTTTAA
Organism: Trichonephila clavipes; assembly: GCA_019973935.1. NCBI lineage: Eukaryota > Metazoa > Arthropoda > Arachnida > Araneae > Nephilidae > Trichonephila > Trichonephila clavipes. Next base: position 893,145 of record BMAU01018376.1, on the reverse strand, counting down.
TTTTTTCACAAAACCGTGTTGAGAATTTGGGGTACGGCTTAGAGTCGCGGATGGCTTAGATTAAAAAAATACTGTATGTTTACGCATAGTATTTAAACAAAATGCAAAAATCGATGTTTAATTAAGAATTGAAGAAACATTCATTACGCTGACAATTAATTAGGAATTTATATTTTAGTTTATATAGAAGTATTGGGATACAAAATATCACACGCATTTAGATAATTCAAAGTTCAGACCTTCCAAGACGGCTAAGAATCAACGTGCATTTATTTCTGATATACGATCCGACATCATTTATTTATTTCTTCCGATATTTTTTAGAGTGGAAAAATTTCCTCTAAAAATAACAATTTCACTGAACAACTACTATTTTTAGACTTTTTCCTGGTCGAAATTTCATAATTATAATCAAGAATTTTGGCACTGAACTGTTGAGTATCGAAGAACTTCGTGATAAAACGATGAAAGAAACATGAAGGAAAACATTCATGGCAGATAACGAAATGGAAGTGATAGGAATTTCTTTCACAGTTCAGCTTTTAACGGTTACTATTTTCTCTCTCGTATTCAAGTAAGGAGTAAAAATGGATCTTATCTTTCTTCATAATTAAAAACAAAATTACGAAAAGTCAAAATCAGATAAAACAAATACTTCCAATTGTGTTTGTAAATAAATTTTAAAAAAGGTCTTTTTTAGTAATTTTTGTTTATTTAATTGAAAAAGATTAGCATTAAATTAATAGCAACTTGATAATGAAACACACTAAATAAGTAAAATTTATAGACCAGTCTTTAAATTCAAAAGCTTCCATTGAAGTATTTTATTTTTTATTTGCAACAGATGAGCTTACTAAAGTGATCTACTTTATAAAAATTTAGCTCAAATTTAATAATTATTTCAATAGAATAATTAATTACTTTTTCAGTGTTGCGCGACAGAGAGCTTTACCATCGTATGTTATATATATATATATATATATCCCTAGTCTATATTTATATCCCTTCAGAAAAATTCTTAAAAAATTAACTACTCTTGTCCGGTGATGAATCAGGTGAGCCATAACTTAAAACCCTTTTAATAAATTTCAATAAATCTAAAAACAAAACATATGATAGACAAATACTCTTCATATATTTTTCTACTGAATAAAAAACCTTTCTTTTGGTAAATTCTTTCAATATTCAGTAGCAAACTAAATTTTTACGATTTTGAAGTTTGCTAGTGCCTTTTATCTCAATGCTATAATCAAAATACGAAAGTTTTCATTCCTATAAAGGAAACAATCCCAGTATCAGACAAGAAGATAATAATTTAGGATAAAATACTACAATGCTTTTTCGTATTGGAAATCCTTATTCTATATGAAGAGTCAAAATAGAGGTGTACTTATACTCAGCCATTGATTGTTAATAAGTCATCGTTTGAGACAACGCCTTTCTTCTCACCCAACGATTCCAGTCCTGGCAATCGTTGCGATATTTTTCTGCGAGAGCTTTCAATAATGTACTATCACAATCGTATTGGTGACATTATGTGAAACGCAGCACAAGATTGTCAATTCAACGCGAACGACACATGCGAAATCACTTTTGTCGAGTTGGCGAGTTATATTGTACTTTGGCACTGTTGCGATAGTATGTAATAAATTTACTACAGTATCAGAAAAATCTTTTTTGTATTGCGAGAGAAAAAAGGATTATTTAAATATAATTTATTCCAAAATTAGAGCAATAGAGATGACCTTGTACTTTTGTCAATGTATTGATTGTTAAATTTATTCTAAAGTCACATAAAATCAATGGAAAAAAACTGAATGACGAAGAATTAACGGAATGTTTTGATATAATACTTAAGTTTAACAAATAATATAAAAAAAGAACAAAATTAGATCAAAAAAGAAAAATTTTATTTTAGTTTGTCCGGACCCCTAAGACACCCCCTTGTTTGTGCCACTGCCATACACCATTATTATTATTGTTTGTACGAGTATTTGACAACGTAGGCTATATGTACTATCTACTTTTAAGGATCATAGACGGGGCCTACATTTGTGTAGAGGCCCAGGGCCTACTTTTGAGTTGGGGCACAGGACCTCAAGAAGTCGTAAGACGTCCCTGATTTTAGTTACTAATTATTAAATAGTTACAATTAATATAAATAGGCATATACATATGACATAATCACAATATTAAGTTGTGACAAATCTATACGGAACTTTATCACTAACCTTCTGAGACGTCTTTTTTAGGGAAATTTAATTCCCTACCTATTTCCAATCAGCTCCAAAAAGAGGACAGGGATTCCTTATTATGCAGATTAGATAAAGTGTTTAAGTCAAACGGAATAGTAAAGTAAAAAGCAGTAGGAGAGAGAGATTGAAGCAGGAAGATATAATAGTGAAGTTAGAGATTTATTATTGAAGATTTCTAGGTGGATAAATTAATCTCAGGAAGAGTTGAGATTCAGTGTGGTAAATATTGATTTATAATTAAAGTCTCATTATAGCTTTATATTAGGAGTGAGATTAAAGTTAAATGTTCAATAGGAATATTATTGAATATAAATCTGGGATCTCTTTTTTTTTTATTGCGGTAATCTCTGCGTGATCGATATTCTAATTGTTAATTAATTAGATCATTAAATATTTAAGTTAATATAAAGGAAAGTCCCTTTTAAACCTCATATATCTATTTTAAATTATTTGTTATTAAAAGTCTTTGATTCTATTTGGGAAAGATAACCAAATAAAGAAAGTTATTCATTAAAATGTGGCTACTGGTTCTTCTTAGAATCAAAATCATTCTCGTTCTCAAAGTGAGATCTAGGGGATCTTCACAAAGTGACAAAATAGAAAGCGATTTTCCTTGCAATTTTTCATTTTTCTTTCTATATATGGTGTTGAACTATTTTTTTGTTGTTGTTACTATTTATTCATTAATTAAATTTAATTATTATAATAAAATAGAATACTAAAAAAGAAACCCCATTCTCAGAAATTAGGCCATCCCAGGTGGGATGAAAAGCCACAACCTTTGGATTACGAGTCAAATGCGCTACCCATTGCACTGCAGGGACACAACAAACAACTTTCCTTTCTATCTACGCTGTTGGACTATTATTTTTGTTTGTTACTATTTATGCTGTTGTTGTTACTAAAGCCACTGATCGGCAAAGGCCAGATGAAGGCCTACGAAATTCATCATGGCAAAGGGCTAAGTGACGCCTGTCGTTAGCCGTAGCTTTGAGCACCATACAGGTCACAGAGTGATTTAGCTCGGTTTCACCCCAATTTTGTGGGGGGACTCCCTGGGGGTGTTCCGGCGCCTCTCACCTCTCTTCCCTTTCCACCAAAATCACGAGAAGACATGCAGCTCGACGGCTATTTAAAGTACCCCCATGCCGCGAAGGCACTATTCATTTACAAACATCCATGTCTTCTCCGGGATTCGTACCCAGGCCCAACGGCACAGCAGATAGCACCGCTAACCCTTATACCGGATGGGTGACGTTACTATACATTCATTTTTCAATTTAATTAATGAATTAATATTTTAAAAAACTGTATTTGAACTGGAATGGATGAATAGACAGTATTTTTTATTAACGATTGAAAATTTGAGCAAGTTATATATATATATATATATATATATATATATATATATATATATATATATATATATATAAGGGGAGAGTTAACTAATAAAGTAGGAAGAATTGAAAAATAATATAAATTTATTTTTCGTGGTAAGAAAAATTATTTTTCAGTAAGGAATGGCTCTAATACCAAGCGAAATTCAATGGTTTCAATCCGTCATGCTGACTAACTTCAGTCAAAAGGAATTCGGAAGTAAGCATAAGTGTAAGTCAGAGCAGTTTGTCTACTAGTCAATAAGATCCTAATGCTTTCATTAGCGAAAAAAAAAAAGCATTATAGAAAAATGTTTAAAATATGAATCGAGAAGTGATTAAGAAATATGGCCATTTTGTGTGGTAATATCTGAGTTTAAATTTTATTTAAGTGATTATAATACAAATTTATATCTTAACTATAGACTACCTCTTGAATACTAATTATATATTTAAACTTCTTATCAATTCAAAATGAATTCAAGAGACATTTTTCAGTGAATTGTTAGGCGTAAATTAAATTTATCTATTCATAAAATATATATTTTTTTCTTGCATTTAATAAGAAGTGATTGGAAATGCAAAATATGTTTTAGAAAATTTAATCCAAAGAAACTGTTTGATAGTTAATAATGCAAATTAATTTTTGCAGCTTGGCCAATCGAAATTTTATTAAAGTGAAGTGAATAGAACATTCCACCAGCCTCTCGAGAGGACTCGCGGCTTGAAGTTTATTTAGACCACCCTCTTACCGCAAAAGTACTATACATTTACAAACGTCCATGCCTTCTCTGGGATTCGAACCCAGGCCCTACAGCACAAGAATCAGCGTCACTAACCGCTATGCTAGATGGGTGGCTAATGTGATACCTTAATCTCTTTGCCTGACATCAGCTACTATTGATGCTCATCAAGGGGGGGGTCAGTCAAACTAACGTTGCACGAGGGCTATTGGCGACGGACCTCGTAATTGTGAACCATTGTCAAGTGACGAGTTCACCATCTGAGCTGGCATCATCCTCTCCTAACTTCCACACCCCACCAATGGGAGTATATTTGAGCCTAGACGATTTAACTTGCATCTGCTCACTCTACTCGGCGAGTTTTCAGCGGTACGAGACTAGAACTCATGAAATGCCAGCCACGACTTCGTAAGCTTCACCACTAGGCTACCGCAGCCACTATGTGGGGCTATTGGGGAATATATGTGTTTACATGTTTTATACATATGATCAATAAATAGCATCTAAAAAAGACAATGCATAGTACACTGCTGGCCACCGTAAATGCAACACCAAGAAAGACAAGAGATAGCACAACAAAATTTATTTTGTAGATAACATGTTGACCAAGTATCAAATGATTAAATTTATAGACTTCTGTGAAGTGTGGCACCTGCCAGAATCAGTAGCCAGAGTAGCCATCATTGTTGGAGATCACTGCTGCCACACGCCTCGGCATTGATTCAAAGATACTTTGGATGTGTTCTTGGGGTACAGCAGACCATGCAGCTTCCACACGTTGCCAAGGTTGATCTAGTGTGGCAGCTAGGGGTGTAATCTGAGTCAATCGTTGAGGAACCATGGACCACATGTTTTCTATCGGCGAAAGATCCGGAGAGCGAGCCGGCCAGGGAAGCAATTCAATCTGGTGATTGACGAAGAACCTTTGGACAATGCGTGCCATGAGTGGTCGCACATTTTCCTGTTGAAATATGGTCTGAAGGTAAGGAAAGACAACTGGCTCCAACACCTCGGAGATGTAGCGCTGGCTGTTTAAAGTACCGGCAATGCGTACTAGAGGAGTGCGAGAGTGATATCCAATACTGCCTCATACCATAATACCCGGTGCAGGACCAGTGTGGCGGTGCATAACGCAGCTGTTCAGCATCCTCTCTCCACGGTGTCTCCAGACTCGAATCCGACCATCGTGGTGTTGCAGACAGATGCGTGACTCGTCAGTAAAGACACCTTTATTCCATTCTGTCACCCACATCCTTCTTTCATCGCACCATTGGCGGCGGAGACGTCTGTGGCTCTGCGTCAAGGGTAGACCAAGCAATGGACGTCTTGCGGACAGACCAATCTGCTGTAAACGGCGTCGAATGGTACGTGCAGACACTGAATAATGCGTTACAGACTCAATGTGCTGTGCTATAGTTCAAGATGTAGTTGAGCGATCCGTCACTGCCATGCGCAAAATTTGCCTGTCCTCACGTGAAGTGGTGCACTGAAGTGGATGCGATCTACCACGTCGATCCATCGTACCCTCTTGTATCCAACGGTCACATATCCGCATTACAATTGTTTGATTTCGTCCAACATGACTACTGATTTTTCTGAAAGATAATCCACAATATCTCGGTAGGCCTCCATGCTTTCTCTGTCGAACTCGGATACTTGATCCAATGCTGATTGCTGTTTTCTACGAGACATAACTGATCGTTTTTTGAAAAAACCACAAGAAAAATACAATTGCCGAATTTGAAATCGTTGAAATCTCCAAGCCTTAAATAGCGTTTTGAGGTGACACCAGAGGCGCACGTGATGTGTGTCTGCGCTGAAATTCTAATCATTTGCATATCTCACCTTCACTAATGCATGTTGTAAATTCCATCTTATTTGTATGCATCCTTCAAGGTGTTGCATTTACGGTGATCAGCAGTGTAATTGAAAGTTTAGAAAACGCCGAAAAATTTTAAACTAAATTTCATAGAATTCCTAAATAAGGCCTTATTATAGAATATAAAAAAGACCAAGAAATCTCTCTCTATATATATATACACTAATAATTCCGATCACGTATGTTTTGAAGAATTCCTTAATTCCTCTCTCCTTATCCTTATTTTAAAAGATCAATTTTTTTATCTTGCGTAATTTTGTCAAAAACACCTCTTCAACAACATCCAATGATAGTGTATTTTGGAATTTCCTCAAATCCTTGGGCGATGTTTTTTATTTTAATATGTATTTTTTCATTTATTTTTTTAACAAAATGTGTTTCGCTGAATTGTTGATTTCACTCTAATTATGTGAAATTAAAATCAAATTATATAAAACAGCAAAAAAGAAAAAAATTGACTTTAATCAAATACAAATTGGACAATTTACTTTTCAGCAGAAATTATAGTTATAAACAGAATATTTATTTTCAAAATACTTGGATACTGTTTTAAAGAAAACGCTTATTTTGATTGAGACTCTTTTTTTAATTGTTTTCTAACTGCATTGAAACAGGAAACACGTTGATAAGGATTCTATTTATAAAAGAAAAAATTTGTGTTGAGTCAAAAAGAGCATTTGTCATTTTTATTTTTACAAGAACTAAATAATAATAATAATATTAATCTTCGAAATTATTCCAGTAGTTTAAAATTGGTTGTGTTTTTGTTTATACAAATAATACATAATTAGTTAATAAATACATAATTATAACTTTCCATGTAAACTAAGGTCGGTATTGAGTTAAGTAAAGAAGTAAGATATTTTTTCATCTCACTCAAATGTCTTTCATAAACTGTTTGTTGTTGCATTTACACATGTAAGTTTGTCATAAAATATGATACAGCAGTAGAGTCCCGAAAACTCGATACTCGATAACCTGGCAGTACGGATAACTCGGCCACACCCTTGCAGGTCGAGAAACCTCCAAGTGCAGACCCGTTGAAGTTCCTAAATATCATATGCTGAATCTAACTATCAAAAAATATTACATAGTGAGGGAATAAAGGTTGTTGAAACTAAGGTTTCTTTCCCGGGATCCCGGGAAATCATAAGATTTCTGTACTTTTTTTATTTCCGGGAATTATACTTCGTTCTCAGGAATCCCACGGAGCTTCAATTATCTATGAGGTAGCTATTTTTGACTTTTTATTGTCGATATTTCACGATTGCCTAGTAAAAGTTGTTTGGTTAAACAAGCCCAAATGAGATAGGGACAAGGCTTTTTTGCGAAGAAAAGGAATCAATATCCAACTCTATGCACTCAGAAGAAGAGATAATGGAGATTTTGAAAGGAAAAACCTCTGACGTTGGACGAAAAATTAGAGAAATCAATTTACTCTTAAACAAGACTTTTATATTGTTCAAAACCAAAAAAAGTACTAGTTTCAACAAAATCATGAAACAAGAAATGCAGTTGTTCGACTTGACTGAAAATCCATCACCAACCATTATAAAACTATGTGAGGCCTTAAAAACAATTCCTCCAACATCAGTTGAAGCCGAGAGAGCATTTTCTGCTGCCGGATTGTTCCTCACAAAGCTTAGAACTAGGCTGAGTGATAAAAGTATAAATTGCTTACGCTTTCTGAAATCCTATTTTAAAAATAAATAATCAATTTATCATATATTTTTTGTATTTTTTGCTCATTATATAAATAAGCATTAATTTTGGAATTTATATGTATCCTTATTTTATATAATTATTATTGTTTTACTTTAAAATAACTTGTTTTTTAAATTATTTGAAATATTGATGTGTATTTCCGGGAACGACAATTACTTTCCCGGGATTTCCTAGACATTTTCGGGAATGGAAAAATCCGGGAAATCAGAAACCCTAATTGAAACCACCCTTCAGTATTTTGAACAACGTGTCGGTAATGAATTCACCGTCCCTTCGTCGTCTTCGTGAAGACGCAGCAAAACGAAAAATGCAGTAAGGAAAACAACAGGACATTTTAAGGCATTTTTTTTTAAAGAAAAAGGAACCAGTTTTTTCAGAGTCGGCTACTTAATTTTCATTACAGACAGTTTTATGCCATCTATTTTACTGAGGTGTGTGTCTGATTAGATAAATTACTATACATTATGTGTTCATTAATTTTTTTTCATGTAAAGATGCTCTGTGCCTTCATAAATTACTTTTTCTTTGTTTAAGAGGATTTGGACAGTTTATTTTCTGTCGTATTCTCAAGCAATCAATACATATAAGTGCAGTCAGTGGCGCACACAAGGGGGAAAGGGTCCTCGTGTCTGGACCCCCAAAGCCCTTGATTTTTTTCGATTGATTATAATTCTCTATGTATACAGTACACAAAATTTAATTAAGTATTTGTATCCTGAAATCCAAAAGAGAATTAGACTAATAGTTGTCTTAACGGAATAGGAAAATTTATGAAATCAAATTTAATCAAAAGAAAAAGAAAGGTTTTATTGTATAAAAGTCTTTTAAGATCAGTATTAACTTATGCAAGGGAAACTTGGTTCATGTCTCGAACAGATGAGAACATGATAAGTATATATGAAAGGAAAATTTTAAGATTCATTTTTGGAAGAATTCAGGAAAATGGAACATGGCGAAGAAGATCAAATTTAGAGCTCTATCAATCATATAAGGAATCTATCATTGTTAACTTCATCAAAATACAACAAATTAAAAGGGGAGGTCACGTTATCAAAATGAACAAATACTGCACCACTTAAAAAGTCTTCAATGCTCAACCAATTGGCACACGAAGAAACGGCAGGCCAAATCTTAGATGGATTGATGGCCTAGAAAAAGATCTCCTAGTTTTAAAAACTAGGAATTAGAGAACACTAGCAGGAAGAAGGCTGGCTTGTGGAAAAGGCTTCTTGAGATGGCCAAGGCCCACCCTGGGCTGTCGTGCCACTGAGGAAGGAAGGGTTTGTTATAAATAATTAATTTTATTAACTAATGCTAATTATTTATTCAATAATTAATTTTTTACTGCTTTTTCACGAAAATCAAAAGAATATGTTGGGTGGCCTATTGGAGCTTAATACGAGAATAGTGAACTTTCGACCCTGAACTTTCCCCTTGAAGAATTCCTGCGCGCGCAACTGAGTGCAGCACAATATTTTCTGACGATAACTTATACTTCTTTTTTAATCCCATTCTCCACCCTTCGGCCTCCATTAGGCCGAGTTTTCACGTCTCTACTGTATAGATTTTTCAACATTTTCTATAATTATTGATTTTTTTTTCAGAAAAGAGTTTCACGCATCAGTTTTAAAAAAAGAAAAGGAAACTTTCTATAATTCGTATAAGGGAAAAATAATGAAATTCGCATAATAAATAAAATAATTAAAGTAAATAATTAAAGTAAATACACCTATTTCTCTGAATTAGTGCAGAAAAAATGTTTTGCGTGCCGCAATCCTGCAGGATATTAAAAATACTCATGGCACACAGATTATCTTTTCCTATTTAGCTCTAATCTATTTATTTACTTCATCATAATATTGAGAAAAGTTCAAGAGCAGTTGTTAACATTTTCATAAGAGTAAATTAATGAAAAGAGAGGAAATTTCACAGTTAATTACATAGCATACCTCCATGCATACTACAGCTTGGCAAATTTAATTTCCGATGCATCGTAGATATACGAAAAAAATTACATTTGCTCCCACACTCGCATATATGAATTTCTTTTCTTCGGCCTTTTAATTTTAGAAATTAACGCATTGCAAAATGATTCTTATATTCACCAGCGATTCCTAAGGTCATTCTGAGTGTAGGTTATTTCATCTGTAAAGTTCGAAACGGACACTCCCCTTAGACTTCGAAAGCTGAACTGTATTATTACACGAGATGTTTTTTCTGAAAATTCATTATATTTAGACAGGATATGGGTAAATAAAGAAATTAAATGTTCCTTTAAAATGCCGATTTCTATACCAAGCGTAAATAATTTTTGCGAGAATTCTCACGATTATTTTTCTGATCTACGTAAAAGAAGTGTTTCAAGTAAATGTGTATAACATTTTCTTAATGTGAAATATTTTCTGAAATTTGAAATTTTCTAATTAAAACAAACACGGAAGCATTAGGGCAAACAACTTAGAGAAGGTTACCAGTGGTTTGATATTCACTACCGTGGAATAATAATGAGAAAAATAATTAAGGAAAGATAAATACCGGAGAGTATATCTAAAACACACATTTAATATTGTTTAATATTTAAAATTCTCTGAGAACATCCTGCACACAATGAGTTTGAGCATTTATTCGTAAAATCGGCCGCAAAACTTTCTTTTTATGTAAAGATATAACAAAAGATCTGGAGCCGAATTTATTAATAGCTCTTTAATCATTCAAATATTTTTTTAAGAAAACGTTTAAGGCCCGAAACAATGGGAAAGAGTACATTGAAAATAAAGAGGGAGTGAAGAAGGATGCGGAATCCTTACTGATATCATAAATAAACACTTTTGTCTTTAAAATCAAAATAGTCATTGTTTTGAACTTAAAGGTAGGAAAAGATTGGAATAATGCAGTCGAACCTCTTTTTTGCGATTTTTTTCTATATAGCGAGCTTTTTTCTAGAACCAAGAATATTTCACGATTTTCTATCACAATAATCTCCCACAATAGCGAAGTGTATTTTCTATCTAACAAACTTTTTTTCTTGTGATTTTTCCCTCCCTATTTATAAAGTATTTCTGGACATTTTAAGTTATTCTCTCTTTTAACACTTTTTATGGTGATCACAAATCTTGAACTGATTTTATTAGGTGCCTAATTTGCCGAGAGCAATAGAATTCTGGATGTTTCATCCAAGAAGTGTAAATTTTAACCCCCATTCTTCAATTCACTATAAACATTTTCGATATTCACTTTCACCTTCAGTGGAGTTGTCTCGTGTCAGCGTGTCCTTGAACTAGTCTCCGTTCATTTGTAGTGTTGATCAGTCGTACCGGTAACTTCATTTCTAGTAGCTCTAAAATGTCAAAACGTAAGTCCTTGAGCATCAGACAAAAAAGTTTAATTCTCCAGGAAGAGGATACGGGCGTCAAGAAAAAGGATTTTGCTTTAAAATTTGGTATTCCTCCAAACCTCTTGTCAAATATTATAAAAAAATCGAGATGTTGCAAAATTATGACTCATTGGATTCTTTTTCAAAACGTTTAAGATCATGTCTATGAAGATGTCGAAAAGGCAGTTTTGAAGTGAATGCACACAATGCGAGATAAAAAATGTTCCAACCTTTCGTAATAGAGAAAGCTCTTCAATTTGCGAAGGCATTGAAATACGACCAATTTCTACTTAGCAACGGATTACTAGAAAAATTTAGGAAAGGACACGAAAAAATACGCCTGGTGAGATTTTTGGTGCATTGCAAAGATGTGAGGCGTATTAAGAAACAAAGTATTTTTACAAACAAAAAAATTCAAGCAAAATTAACAGATTTTATGAATAATTAAATTTAAGGGCGCTTGCAATTATATGTGTGTTTAAAATTTCTAGTTATAAAATAATGTATGTTTAAAATAACTTGTATGTTTTAAATTAGAAAATGCCCTTAAAATTCATTAATTTTAACATAAAATTATTTTCTTAATGTTGAAAATACACTATATTCCTCGGCATTCTTTTTTTTTTCCTTGCAGTTTTCTTTCTTTCATTCTGTTTTTTTATACGTAAGATAAATAAAATAAATAAATATTAAATTACAAAAAATGTGTCAATAATTACTTTTTTAAATATAGAGTGTTTATGAATTTAAAATTTGTTTCGTGTGGTTTATAAAGTATATTGAAAGAGATGGACTTCTATGTAACGAATTTTCCATAAAACGAACTTTTTTCGACTTTGCGTTATTTAAAATGACCTGAACATTTAATGATAAGAGAAAAAAGTCACATTAAGATAAGTCACTTGAAAGATAAGTCTCATTATTACTTATACGGGATTTAATTTAAAGATGAAAAGGCAGGAATGCATCTAAATTGAAATTCATTACAAGAGATAAATAAACAAATAAATAATGTGAATTTAAGAGGTATAAAATGTAATCTATTAACTAGGCAGATTTGATCAACTACTTTTATTCATCATCAATTACAAAACAACTTTTGAGCTCAAAAGTTTTGGTCCTGATTTTTTATTAACATCGCACTTTAAGGCTGTACGAAAGGGTATTGGCGACGATTCTCTCCAGACTTCCATGCCACCCCAACGTGAGGCCTACGAAACCCGACAAATTTAACTCGCACCAGCCTTTTTTTTATCCGGTGGGTCTTCTACGTCACCAAGACTTGGACTTACGAAACCACTCGGCTGCTGTTGCCACTCAAAAAGTAGGGGCATTGTATTTTATGAAATCAACGCCTGATAACGCACCTCAGATTTTATCATTCAAATAAGATAAATATAGGCAATAAATATAGAGCTATGCAGAAAACGATAAATGTAGAGTTGTAGAAAAAATGATAAATATAGAGTTATAGAGAATACGATAAATATAAAAATATGAAGTTAAACGATAAATATAAAGTTTTAGAATTATAGTGTTAAAAGAAAATTTTAGAGTGTCATTTAGGAAAATCTAATATTTCTTATTAACAAGAGAAAAAAATTGGTTCAATGCATAATCATTATATGGAATATAATTAATCATAAAATGAATTTTTTGTTTTTTAAAGTAACCAATAAAATCTATTTAGCGAGGTTCAAAAACAATTCTACAGTGTACGGTCAAAGAAGAGAAAGATGAAGTATTTTAGTATAGTACAACGACGATATGTTGAATATCCAAAGAACTAAATAAAGTGATCAACGTAAGGAATCGGACTTTTTGCATTTATGCGAACACATGCAAAATCAAACACATAAAAACGTTTCACAAAGTTAATAAAAATAAACATAATAAAAACGCAGTAAAAATATGTTTTTAATCATATGATACGAATTTACTATGATGAAAATTAAAGTATTAAAATGCAGTTAGTTAATTATTAAAAAATTAATTATTTAAATACAGTTCCACCTAACTTTGGTCATAGCTCGTGTTTCTACTCCACAAGTTGTGGCGTAACGTGCACCCCCGCACCCCCTACATCGCGGGTGGGCCCAGGGTTCTAAAGGGGCCCAAAGCCTGACTGAAAAATTCAACATGGGGGCCCTAAACCTGACTTTTTGCAGGGGAGCCCAAAAGTTCTCCGTTATGCCACTGTCCACAACTAATATTGTAAAAAACGGGTAACATTATTAGACGATTTCGTTTTTCGTTATCGGTTTTACAGTTCTCTAGAGACATAACATATAATGCAACTACGACATTGTTGAAGACTTTATAGTCAACTGTAATACCTTGAATGTGGTTGCATAATCGGTATGTGCTAAGCTGGTTGGTCGGACCCGAACAATAAAGGACCACTTAAACCAAGATCTTAGACATTTTCTTCTACTAGAAGAAATCTGGTGGGAACTTTTAATTTTATTATAGTATGCCACATGATGAACATTTTGGAAAATTTACTTAAGGTAAAAATCAGAAGATTTTTCTTTTGTTGTCGTTTATTTGGTCAAGATTTCTTTCGGTACTATGTTGTCCATTTTGGCCACAGAGAGAGAGAGAGAGAGTTTGAAGTTCTACACCTCCTTCAAATATAAGAGATACACCTTACATGATACCTCTTAATCAGAACCTTAACACTTAGGTTTTATTGAATCTAACTTGCAACTAATTCAATAATTCCATTAGACAGTTCATGAAACCCCACTTTTGTAAACCCGACCCTATCAGGTCGTTAAATCTCTCTCATACCAACTAGATAAAGGAATATACCTTGGTAATATGAAATTATTTTCGTATTAATAAAAATATTATGTACTACATCAATATACTGAGCATTATATTGATTTTCCAATATTAAACTCCAAGCATACAAATAAGCTTAAGTTTTGAAAACAAAGACTTCTGAAACATAATGAGTTGGAATAACGCTTATTACTTTTCATAATCTTGAAATGATTCACCTAATTTTTCTAATGTAAATCTTAATTAAACTTTTTTTTGTTGATGAATACATTTTTTTCAAACTTATATACAAATTATAAAAAGTAATGAGCAACTTCACTTTAATTAACGTTAACAAATCATTAGAGTACAAAATAATAATTAGTTTTTTTTTCGATTCTATAGTATTATGTTGCACAATTTTTCATTATTTACTTTTTGTACTAATATGTAATTTCCAGATAAGCGTCATATATCAGCCTATTGCCCTTGAAAGGGCAAGAAAGATGTTTCAGTCTTAGTTTTTTCATTGATATGTGATTATTTTTTTCATTCATTTGACTTCGATATTGAAATTGGGTTAGACCACGCCCTGATACCAACACACACACAAGTGTTACGATTTCAATCTTTCTTATTTTTGCCTCTGTTATTAGATAGTAGACCATATTCATTAAAATGCTTTTATTTTGGATATTTTTTTCTGTTTTCAGGAATTTCAGTTGGGGGGTTTCATAAAAGGTCCCAAAGGATAATATTTTTGAAAATTCAGATGAAAATTGGAAAGTGTTAAATAAAAGTTAAGGTATGAAAGGTTTATGTACTCAGTTTATAATTAAAATCCTTTTTGATTGTAAGCTTCAATTGAATTAACTTTTCAGCGATATGATGTTCTTTATTAACATTTTATAATCCATTGCCGATACCCCAATGCTTTTTAATCATGTTCAAGCTTGTTCTCTAAAGAAAAGTTTTTTATTATGTACGGCTATCTTTAATTTTAAAAAATTAGACTTTTATTTTAAAAAGTATGATGGACTTCTTAAAGCAATATATAGTTCAAAAAATAAATTAAGTATTAGATTTTATTTTAATGCAAAAACAACTTATTGATTTACTTCATGACTTTCTTATCCATTGGAATGCATATTTTTTATAAAACCAACCTATTAAAAAAAGTATATAACTTCTTTTCTCCCTAATTTACCAATATCTATAATAATATGAATATCATAAGGTAATGGAACTTCAAAAAGTGTATATCATCCAATAAAAAACAAGATTTTGATTGAATGAATTAATAAAATATTCCTATTTGAGTAAGTAATGCAGCACAATAAAGATATGATGTGAATGAACTGAAACTCAACAAGCAGGAGCAAATTTAGATGTTTTGTTCAAATAATTAGAGTATTGATCGCGCCTCGCGCGCGCGTGTGCGTGTGTGTGTGTGTGTGTGTGTGTGTGTGTGTGTGTGTGTGTGTGTGGGTGTGTGTGTGTGTGTGTGTGTGTGTGTGTGTGTGTGTGTGTGTGTGTGTGTGTGTGTGTGTGTGTGTGTGTGTGTGTGTGTGTGTGTGTGTGTGTGTGTGTGTGTGTGTGTGTGTGTGTGTGTGTGTGTGTGAGGACTGAGAAGCAACCTCTGAAGTACCGATTTAACCAAAAGGAAAGGTATTTTAGTGAGACGTTGAAAACAGTCTATGGTTATCTGCTTATGGTAAATCCTTCATGGGAAGTCAAAACGCCTTAATATTGATATGGGACCCATTATGAGCCACTTACAGTGTGCAAACGGAGACCAATGTTTGGCAACGTGAAGATTTTTTTTCTCATAAAGCAATAGCAGCTCGTATTGAATGTCTCGTCAGTGATATACGCATGGAAGTAGTGAGCTCAAGAGAACCACAGGAACCTGAAATCCAACAGAGTGGATTACGAAAAATTATACGCCAGCATATGATGAGACACTTCTCCCGTAAGCAGTGACGAGCCACACAGCTTCATTTCGACAGTTTACAGAACGTTAGAACATTGCTACAGATGTGTCATTGTCTGCTTAAATAGTTCTATTGGTGCTTGTTATATTACGAGAAACATGTAAGAGTTCCCTTGAGCAGAATTTTCTCACGAGAAGCTTCGGCATTTGCAGCTTCAATGGATTCATTGTGGTATATATCCTTTGACAAAAATTCGTATTTTTTAATGAACTTCATTCTTGTTTGGGATAAATTGAGGGACACTTCCGCTTTAGATACTATGCAGATGAATACCGCTTTCGGAGTTCGTTATTCGATGTCATAGTGGACGAACTCTAAGTATGATTATTTGCATTGGCATTGAATATCATGCACATCTCAGCTTAAAAGAATTGTGGTTAATCTCAATACAACAACTTGTGAATCACAGAAGTTCTGGAATCCGAAATCATACATTTCTTTTAAAGCCTTTTTTGGCGCTTTTTTTCTGAAATAAAACGCTAGCCTACATGCTGCTGCCCAAGTGAGCATTATTTTCAGCACAGCAAGTGAACGTTCTTTCCTTTATTTGTCTATGCCTGTTAATGCACTCCTAGACTATCTCTCTCTTTACATATATATAGAACTTTAGTACAGTTGTACGTTATTAAAATACTAGGAACCATATGTCAAGGGAAACTGTCAATAGATCGTATGCCTTCGCTCTCTCTTTGTTCCTCTCTCTCTGGAGTGTGTGTAGAGAAAATCACTACACCCTTTCATACCCGCGATTATAAATCACCCTCTCTACAGTTGCGCTACAACAAAACTCATTTTTGAGGGATTTTAAAGATTTATCAATTTGAATTTAAATTGAAACTAATACACGAGTAGTATTGAAGATAGTTTTTGTAATTCTGAACTACAGTCGAACGACGAGGACAGCACTTGAAGAGATATATCTCTTTTCTTAAACAGGTGTCACCCTCGCAACTTTATCAAGGTTCAATATTATGAGCTCCGTTCACCAAGTATAGCTTCAAAGTGAGACGCTAACAGTTTTTCACTATTAACTTCCAAGTACCGTGAGAAGGCTTTGAGACTCAATGATGTATTCCTAACATTCTCTAATAAATTTTA
The DNA here is from genome assembly GCA_019973935.1 of Trichonephila clavipes. NCBI lineage: Eukaryota > Metazoa > Arthropoda > Arachnida > Araneae > Nephilidae > Trichonephila > Trichonephila clavipes. The sequence continues at coordinate 875,936 of BMAU01018376.1, read as the reverse complement.
TGCATTCCACTTTAAATAAATGTCAACTATTACAACAGGAAGGAAATATATATATATATATATATATATATATATATATATATATATATATATATATATATATATGTGTGTGTGTGTGTGTGTGTGTGTGTGTTTAAATTATTGATATCTAAGTCCCTGCATCAAGCACTCGATTGCATTAATAACATTCTTATAATCATATATATCCTAGCATTAAGCATTAGATTAGATTGTATTGAAAGACTATATCTTATAGCCCTAACATTTTGATTTAAAAAGGATGGGGGATTCGAATTTCTAAAATTGAAGTAGAATTAAATCTTTTACGATAACGTAACCAGATTCCCGAAAGTGGATTTCTGCAAAACCCATTTTTAGTGCATCTCTACTCAACAAAATGAACATACTTGGTTATTTCAAGTCAAAGCCTAATGTTCCAAAAACGGAAATTCTTTTATCAAAAATAAATAAATAAATAATAAATTAATCCCCGTAACACCCCTTGAGAGTCGATTTCTGTAAAAATCCGTTCTTAGCGAATTTCAACTCAACAAAAGAAACATGCGTATCAAATTCCCTTACTATAATTCTAGTACCTCCTAAACTAAAATTTTTTGCCTATACGGTTCAGTAACTCCCCCCATTGGAGTCTATTTCCGGGAAATCAGTGCTTAGAGTACCTTTATTCTCCAAAGGAAAAAACATGCTTTCCAATATTCAATCTAATAGTTGAAAAAAATGAAATATTTAACCCTAACGGCCCTTAGCCCTCGCCCCCTTAGGGGATGATTTTTGTAAAACGTGGGCTTAACGAATCTCTACTCCTTGAAAAGAACATGCCTGCCATATTTAAGTCAGTAGGTTTAGCAGTACAAAAAAGCATATTTTTATCTATAATTCACACTTAACCTTTCACCCCCCCTTGAAGTTTGATTTTCGTGAAAACCCCTTTTTGTAGCGGATATCTACTCCATGAAAGGACAAGTCTGCAGGTTTAAAAGTTCAAAAAGGGGACTATTTATCTATAACGTCCTTTTAACCCCTCGAAACCCCCATTGGGAGTCAACTTTCGTAAAAAGCTCTTTTGTAGAGGTTCTCTACTCCATGAAAGGTGCATATAGCTGCAAAATTTCAAATCTGTATGTTTAATAGTTCAAAAACCGGAATATTTATCTATAATGACACTTAACCCCTCGCAAACCCAACTCGGGTGTTGATTTTCGCAAAAACTCTTTTACAATTGATCTCTACTTCATGAAGAGAACACGCCTATCAAATTTCAAGTCTGTAGGTTTAATAGTTCCAGAGATATCGTGATGAGTGATTGAGTGAATCAATGAGTGAGTCGCTTTTTTCTCCTTTTTACATATATATAGAGATATTTTCTTACATTATTCTTTTTTCTAGACTATATCTAAAAGCAGAATTGTACGTAAAATTAGAAAAGGCAGTGTATTGCCGTTTTTAACGTGTCTTAATACATAACCTTGGGAAAAGAATATAAGCTCGCTAAAAGAATTGTGGAATCGATAGAAAGAATGAAATCGCACTACATGAAAGGACAAAAATAAGAACAAATCTTAAAGATGTTTAATAACTATGGAAACAAAAATTATTTTTTTTTGAGTATATGTAATCATTGAAACTCAGTGGCGCACATAAGGGGGAAGGGGTCCACGGTTCCGGACCCCCTGATCACCCTTGATTTTTTTCCGATTGATTATAATCCTTTGTGTATAGTGCGTAAAATTTAATTAAGTATTTGTTTTTAATAATTTACTTTATTAATTAGTGCTGATTATTAATTCAATAATTTATTTTGTACTATTTTTTGTTCCTGACAATCGACAAAATCAAAAGAACATATTTGGCGGCACATTGGGGCATGAAGCGAGAATGGTGGACTTTCGACCCTGGAGCCCCTCCCCTTCAAAAATTTATGTGGCCACTACTGTTGAAACTTAATTTTTGTTCTAATTGTTTAAATTATACGCACACACAACCTTAAATCTGAAAATTGAAAAAAAAATAATATCCTGTAAATTTATTAAATGTTTACATTTTAATCAACATCAACCAAAGTAAGCATTACATTCCTGTCCGAGCATGGATAAGGTCCCTTAAAAACAGTTAAAAAGAATAAAAGCTATATGACTAATTGCTTAAAGAATACAGTACGGTGTGAATTATAGTAGCAAAATATATGGTACTTAGAAAGTTCCTTTAATATATTTTTTGTTATGAACTTTTAATAATTATTTATTCCTTAAGTTTTAGATACTTCCTTAAATATCTAAAAACATATTTCTCTAAAAAATTCGTACACAGATTAACTTTTAAAAGCTAATTGCAAAAAATTATCCTGTAAACACAATATAATCAACTGTTTAAAAATGGACAGACTACCACACTTGAGAATAATTCTTCGATGCCTCTTAACATTAAAAAAGCAATATGCAAAATATGTGATTGTGTATATAAATGCAAATAATTCTAAAATAATAAATTTAATTGGAGCTATCCATTGAAACATTTTTGGCCGGTGTTCTTGAAGAATAACAAAACTATATATATATGTGTGGGGGAGGGTAAGTGTGTGTGCACATTATTGAATTTGTTCTAATAAATCAAATAAATCAGACTACTTGTTTCTTAGAAAAAATTTCTGATTAGGCTGATGGCGAGGTTCGTTCTTTATCATATCACAGACTGGAGCCAGTCTTCAGTCTGATAACAGGAGATTCTTTATCTAAAGAATTTTAACCACGTCCAAATCCGAAAAAAAAAGATTGCTTTCTCAAATTTTAGATAAACGGTTTGAGTTAGTGTTACCTGTACGTAATTCATTTTTCTTTAAATGTTGCCCTTATAAATGTCTTGAACTAGGGTTTCACTATTCAGATTGAACACTATTCAGATAGTTTAGAAAGCTAGAAACGAACGAACAAAGGAATACCATTTGAAGCCTCATAGTCATCCAAGAAATATGTAGCATATATTCAGTGTTGACCCTGTTGACCTCCACATGTAGGGTTTAAAGGGATTTCTTACACATATCCTTTCCTTGAATATGATTGGCTGCGCACCTGTAATGTTTCTATTTTTAGAAATACTATTCGAAAGGGAGGGGTAGTCCGCGAAAAACGTACCTACTCTGCAGTCACCTGACAGTTTGTTGTGTCTGTTAATTCTTTTTCTTGTTGTTGTTTTGAAGACTTTATAGTTCCCAAGCCCCTCAAATCGCTTACTATGGGAAATTAAATTAATAAATCTTTATTGCGAAAGAGATTTTTTTTTTAAATGGAGAAAAAAACAATGAGGTTTACTTTTAACAAAAATAAAAAATGGCAACTCAAAACTTCATTTTCCATTTAGTAAGTAAGTGCATATTTATTTGTTTTTTCGTTATAATTAATAAAAAATGCACAATAATGCATTGAAAAATTTGTACTGATTTTCTTGGAGTTGAACCTTTAATTGCTTTTATTGATTGATTAACTCGTTCATAAATTAAATGCATAGCATATTTTTTAGTAATAAATAGCTCTTATATAGTTATCGGGCGATAAGCTTATGAATTTTAATGATTCAAAATTGAATTTATAATTATAGAAACTCTAATTATGTATGTACGCGCGCGCGCGCGCGTGTGTGTGTGTCTTTATTATTTCGAAAATTTCAACTATCTATTTTAATCCTTAGAATTCAAAATATTTTTGTCCCTCAACTAAATTTTGTTGAAAATTATACATAATTAACATTATGCTACTTTTGATGTATTTGCAGCAATTAGATGGAGTACACGTCACTTGATTTTTTCCCCTAGATTTCTTGAATTTTAAAAACCTTTACATCATGATGGATTGCAGCAATTTGGACGATATGACGACAATTATCTTATGGGATACAAAGTTAGTACTTTTCAGCAATTTTTCTTATTGACTAAGCAAATTGATTAAAATATCATAAAATGAATTAACATTAGGTAAACAATAAGGGTGAAAGTGCAATTTTTTTAGAGAAAATTCGATATAGGGAATTGTTTTATATATTTTAAATGTTTAAGGAAACTCAGAATATTCTAAAAAGGACTTAGAGAGCGATTTTTGTAATTTTATTTTGTAATATTCCTTACATTTTTATCCTGCAATTAATAAACTCTACTTCTGTATGTATAAGAATTAGAAGTTTGAAGAAGTGAATTACAAAAAGAATATAAATAACGACACTTGATCATGTTTATTTATCAGCAATTTTTCGAAAATCAATTTCATTTTGTTTTTTTCTAGTTGCAGTGTTTTACCGTTCCAAAACAACTATTAATAAATTATAAGAATTATTAAGACAATAATATTAATGATTTTATAATTTGTGCTCTTATTCATTATATATTTTTGTACAAGCATAATATTTTGATTTTATCCGAAACAAAAAAAAATTGAATATTGTTTTATTTTTTTATACATACTTTCCTTCTTTTTTTCTTGTTAGTCAGGTGTAATTAATATTCTGAAAAAAAATTGATCAGTTATTGAAAACAAGTGCCGAAAATGAATGAAAATTAATTTAATACAAAAGAAAAATAAATATTTTATTTCAGAACAGAATTTTAAATTATATATATATATATATATATATATATATATATATATATATATATATAATTATAAAACATATAATATTTTTTTTAGAATTATAAACTTAAAAACGATTTTTCTATGTTTGTGTTTTTGATACATCAATGCATTTAAAATGCAACTCTTTCGAGAAATATTTTCTGATAATTTTTTTCTGAGAGTTATCTATAATATAGTAACAGAATTAGAGGCAATTATTTTACAATTAGCTGAATGCTCTTTGATAAAAAAAATTTAAATGCAAAAATATTGTGATTTGTTTTGTTTTGTTTTTAAGATAAGCATACATATTGTATTTTTTTTTGTTCTTGAAAACTAAAAATAATACAGAAAATTCAGTCCTTAAAGTTGCTTAAAATATCATTGAGATTATTACGTAAATTTTTATGCTAAAATATAAAAAAATACAAAAGGGTAAAATTTTGAAATTTTCCAAATACAAATTTTTATTTAGTTTAATTTTTTAAAATCGTATCATCAACATAAGCAAAGTTTCGCCTGGGATCATTTTACTGAATATGAACACGACAGAGGACGCTGAAACTTAATTTTCAAATGGCAGATATAGAAAACAAATTTTATGTGAGTACAAAGCCTCCTTAGAAATGAAATAATACGCCATTATTATAATGATTCCGATCAGTGGCGCACACAAGGGGGCCCTCGGGTCCGGATCCCCCCAAAGCCCTTGATTTTTTTTCAATTGATTATAATCCTATGTATATAGTACGTAAACTAATTAAGTATTTGTTATTAATACTTAATTCTATTAATTATAATGCTAAATATTTCTTCTATAATTAATTTTTTAATGATTTTTCCCGAAAATTGACAAAATCAAAAGAGTATGTTGGGCGGCGTATTGAAGAATGATACGAGAATAGTGGACTTTCGACCCACTGGACCCCCACCCATCTACACTCCTTAAAAAATTCCTGTGTGCGCTACAGGTTCCGATTCATATTTAAAACACTCTTCCATTCCGTTTTCCTAGTAAATTTAATATTCATCTTCAAGTAAATCATGCTTAGCCTTCCAAAGGGCCCAGATAATTTAATATAAACCAAATTTCCTTTTTTCAATTGAGTAAAAGTTAAAATAGAATTTATTTGTAAAATTGAACAGGAGAGATTATGTGAAAGCAGTGGTGTACACAAGGGTGGGAGGAAGTCCCCAAGTCTGGACCACCCCATTCCCCATGATTTTTTTCAATTGATGATAATTAATTTTACTAATTAATGCAAGTTATTTATTCAATAATTAATTTTTACTGTTTTTTGTCTCCAAATTCGACAAAATCGAAGGAATATGTTGAGTGGCGTATTGGTGTATTATACGAGAATGGTGGACTTTCGACCCTGCATATTCCTCTCCTTGAAAAATTCCTGTGTGCACTAATGTGTGAAAGCATAAATTTTAATTAAAGATATTATTACACGACTTGTGAGACTCTTGCAAAATACACAGATGCATATATATATATAACTTTTTCCAAGGATTCTATAGGTGATCTATTACTATATCAGACGTTCTTGTTAACTTATGAACATATTTCAAAATATCCATGATTGCTTACTTTTACTTACTTATAACTAACAACCTCTAACTAATTTTTTTCCACTTTTAAGACAAATTTAGAATACCTAGATTTAAATCCCAAAACTTACTCAAATTTTATGTCTCAATTCTAGGTATTTACACCCTGTTTGAATATATACTCTTTATATATACATGTGTGCCAGCTTTGCATTTTCAAGAAATCAAACTGAAATTATTATTATTATTATTATCTATTATTATATATTATAAATTAACAAAGTTATTTTATGCTCAAAAGATTTATGCCTTTGGTATTTCAGTCAATCTCTCGCGTTTTTACTTAGCACAAATCTCTAGGTACAACACCGAATAACTTTGAAGCCTCCATGTTTTCATGATTTACAAAGTTATTCTGACATATTGTAAAATATGTTCACACACAGTAATTACTTTCCTAATATTATAAATTCATTGTATTTTAATAAGTGATAACCAAGAAAGTGACGTACATGCATGACTGTCATCTCTATTTCTTTAAGGATTTCTCGTCTGTAATTTAAAATAAAACTGTTATTTTCAAGGACAGATTTGTTCCCTTGTGAGCTTTAGAACTAAAACAAATTTCTAATTTCCCATTATAAATGTGGTGCTATGTGTCTGTTGAACTGACGCATATATTTTGAGAAAAATTTCCACAAATATTCGCGACAAACACCCACAATCAATGAAGGGTTTCTCATGTCACATAATAACTGCTGCTGAAGAATACTTTAGTACCCAAAGTGAATGAATGGACACGACAGCTTAGAATAATATTGTTTTTACAGATTTCCACCTTTTTTACTCTAGAACTGAGAGGGATATTAAGTCGATAGTAATCAACCGGTGGACCGCCAGGCAGTAGTGCACACAAGAATTTTTCAAGGGGAGGTCCAGGGTCCAAAGTCTACCACTATGCCCTAATACGCCGCCAAACATATTCTTTTGATTTTGTCGATTATTGGGGAAAAAACAGTAAAAAATAAATTATTTAATATATAATTAGCATTAATTAATAAAATTAATTATTATAAATAAATACTTAATTAAATTTTACGTACTATATACGTGTACATAGGATTATAATAGCTCGAAAAAAAAATCAAGGGCGATGAAGGTTGTCCAAATTCGGGTTGCCGTCTCCCTTGTGCGTATTTTGGGGTGATCTCCTTAACTAAGACCTAAGACGCGCATATAAAAGAAACATATTTACGGACCACAGACGCTAAGATCGATGGGAGAATCGCCTTTTCACAATTGATATGACTTTGTTTACTTATGCAAATGATTCTATAAATGTGTGGACGGCACATGTACCTTCACTGGAAGCGCACAACAGTGACGCTTAACACGTTCACGCCACCGTAGGGGGGGAGTGATTACTGCGATACCAGTCGTATAAATGAAATTTTCGCAACACGTCGACTGAAGGAAAGAATAAGTGCTTATGATCAGCTCTTCCCGCGATAGTACAGGATTGGCTATTGAGACATTATCCCGCTTTTCTTCAGGTTTGGATTTTCAAGTTGATGTGATGTCCTGCGATGGAGAGAAACTTGACAGAGATTAAATTAAGTACATACGTCGGTTTCAGGTTCATCGGTTCACATATGCTCCCTGCTCGCTGCATTGAATGCGTCCACTCTCTACGGTCTATCAGTCACTCATAGCTGTACAAGTATTCAGCTAGACAATTTTGTCTTACTTGTGTTTTTGTAGTAAAAATAGTAATCTGTTATATTTTAAAAGAGGAGTACAATGTCATAAACAAGTGTTAAGAAAAGAAAACATACAATTTTAATACCGAATAGCCAAACCTACGCCACTGGGAAACCTTAACACCATAAAAACCTCAAAAGTAACCCGTACCCTTAAAAAGTCCGCCACCCCTGCTCTAAAGTGTGGTAGTAGTAGCTGAGGTATCATGAAAGCGAACTCATGCCCGGCGTTATCGAGTAGCGAGTTTGAAACCTATGTCACTGATAACCAGCTGGGGTAGAGAGGCTAATGAATGTTAAATCTGTCGACGTTCAAAGTCCTTCCTTTAGTGTGGTGTGGAAGTTAAGAAAGGCAGTTGCTATTCCAAAATTTCGAAATATTTTCACTTTAACCATAAGTGTCAGAGCACTGTTGTTTTAAATATTAAGAACTTGAGTGCACACTTTTAAAGAACAAAAACTGAAATTTCATTTCAATTTGCTGAGTATATAAGCCTCTAGAGACTTATATATCGGAGAAATTATTTTTATGTTCATCCTATATATATATTATATATTATATATATATATATATATATATATATATATATATAAACTCATCATTAAAAAAAAGTTTCACCAAGAAGAAATAGTCAAATTGAAACGAGATCTGAAGGTTAAATTAGCTCTCACCAACAGCAAGAATTCATTAAAAACGGCACGCACAGGAAGACTCAGAGAGGGCATCACTTTAAGCATAGCATCTGAAATTGTGGTTGTTGATGTGCTTCCCGCTTGCTAAATAATCCTCCGATCTTTTCTACTTGTAGTCGATGTCACTCTCTGAACCTATTTGTCCAAAGCGATCACTTCATTGTACGCAATTCCGTCAACAGCGTGAAAACGTAACATCTGCGCGACATTCATTCCATCGAAAATGACCTTTCGTCTTCATGCAGTCCTTAAGTTTTCAAAGTCGTCCAACTCTTTAGATGGCTATCGTTTTCTTCCCAAAGGCATCCTAAACTTCAAAATGATAAACTAAACCCTAACAGATTAAAAATCACATTTACTCGCTTTGGGAGAACTTTTTAAAGGGCCCCTAGCGACCCGATAAGTCACGCGTATGCAGATATTATTGATGCTGAAACAGCTGACAATCATTTGCATATCTAACAGAGATTAAACAATTTCTTGATTTTCACTTACATATCTTGATTCGTTTTGCTTGTATGGTTTTTTTTTTTTTTTTTGGGGGGATGATGAGTATATATTTATATATATATTTATTACTTTTTTTATCAAATAACAAATGATGACGATAATTACATTTTTTCTCGACATGATTTGATTAAATTAGTTTGCTTAATGAATCTTGCATCAGAGTAATAGAATAGACTACTGATGGTGAAGTTTGTAATTTTGAGCCACATTTAAAAAAAGAAAAATAATAGATGAGTTAGTACTTCACTCTTCAAAACTCCCCGTTTGGAGAGAGGGGTCATCCACTTTAATTGACCATAAGTCAGAATTACGAGGTCGGACGCCAATAGCCCACGTACAGTTTCCAAGTACGAAGTTAGTAAAAAGAAAATCACACAAATTAATCTACAACTCCCAATCACATCAAAAGATGATTCCAAAAACTAGTTGGACTTTTTAACATGCAACATATACTATTATTTTATGGGAAGGTTTTAAGATAAATACATTTGTTTTCTTGAGATAAGCTGTGTTGATTACTGGTTACTACTTTTATTGATCCTTTGTGAAGAGTTGTAATACGAAATTAGATTTAAAAAAAGTAGTTTACTAGTAATCAGATGTGAAAAAAATGTGTGATAAAAACTATTTTGAAACGGTATCAAAGAGGGGGAGAAAACGAAGTCGTTAGATTGCCAGGTTTAAGCACAATCAACTCACATCTCTAGTTTACGTTAAATCATCAGCTTTAAGTAGTGCCGCCCGTCTTTCAAGGACACAGATGTGTGAAGCCTTTAAAGAAAAACTCTTCGAGACCTAGTAGGAAAGCAGTGGAGGTGCAGATGGTGTTTTGATAGATATAGCGCTCTTCTCTCTCAAGGAAGAACCAGGTGTTAAATCCGCCCAAACGGTATCGAAGCACGTAGATTCAATTTAAGAAACTAAAAATTGCCAACTCCCTCAATTTGCTGAAAAAAGACAATGAATCTTTAGGAAAGTGTTGCATATTTTTTTGTTGAGTAAAATTCCTGCGTCAGAGGGCTAAGATCCGTTGTTTAGATGCATATTACATATAAAAATAATGCTTTATCACTCATAAATTACATAAAGTACTGTAGTAAAAATATTACACTTTGAATTATATGAAGTATTTTACTATTTTCTTCTAAATGGGAATAATTTTTAAAAATTCATTGCTGCTCATTAATTCTGTGTTTACTTAAAACTACGTTCATTTTTTACCAATTCCTCCTTTTCAAGTTTTTGGCCTAGATAAATCCGATAACTGAAAAATAAATTTCAAGACCTAAAAAAACGATACATTAAGATAAAAAGTTATGAGCATTTAATAGTAAAAGAGTTTTTCCTCTTCAGATTTAACACTTTATAAATTAGAAATTTTCACTCTCAAATACAATTTAAATTTGATTTAACGTGCATTTCGATACTTTGAAATTTAAACATTGTTTATAACATATTATTTGAATTTCAAAAATATTTTCATTATATATATCCTATTTAGCTGTAATAATTTTCTTTATTTTTGTGCAAAAAAAATTTTCACAATTTTTATAAATTAATTCATTAAGAGCAAGCCTACTGAATAAATTCTAAAATATTTCGTAACTTCAGAGTTCAAAATTAGTTTGAATTAAGACAACATATGATTAAAAATTTACAAATTTATAATGCAAGTACAAAACAAAATAATGTATAGGGAAATATTTTCCTTTATGCATAAATTATTTTTATTTTTGTTTTTAATTTTTATTTTATCCATTTGTCTTTTAAAAGAATTAATTTAATTCGTATTCAAACTCAAAAAAATAGCTACGCTGATGAGAAAGTTATACACACACAGGTATTTTTATAAAATTAAAAATACATTTATTATTACTTATTCCTATAAGCAATATCACTATACGTTAACATTTAATTTACCACTTCAGATGCGATTTGATTTAACCTAATTGGATGTATTACTAATTTCAAATATTTTCTAAAATTTAAATTAAATACCTCTGAATTCCTTATAATTCATTTTTGAGCTCCCGGAGAGCATTTAATATATATATATATATATATATATATAAATATATATGTGTCCGCAGTAATCGAGTGGTATAGGTATCGGATCGTGGCTAGCTTTGTCACGAGTTCGATCCCAGTAATACTAAAGACCCGCCGTGTAGGGAAGCGATGCACATTAATTCTGTCGAGAGCTGAAACGTCCTCCTGTTGGTGTGGTGTGGTTGTTAGGAGAGGGAGGTTCCAGCGCATGTGTTGTCCACGTCATTTGACCATGGTTCAAAATTATGTGTTTCATTGCCAAAAGCCCTCGTGTAGCTGAACAGCGCGACGTTAATATTCACTCACTCATATATATATATATCGCGTTTTATCCAATTTTCATTTTGAACATCAAAACAAGAAAATAATTTAATTTTTTTTTCTTTGACATTTCTCAAAAATTTTGCTTTTGAGAATTTAAATTACAATTTCACTTTATTAATCTTGTTAATGTTAAAGGTTTCCACTGATTAATGAATAATTTTTTTTTATATTTGGGGGTTAAGGACCGAAACGAAAAAATATGCTCGAAACAAAGTATCTAACAGAAAGCACATCTATCAATCTGGTCTCTTGACGGGATTTAATGAACGCGCAACTGTATTTTTAAATGACTTCATGTATTTCAAATGAAACCTTTAAATAAAGACTCGCTTAGGTTCAGAGAGGTCAAAGATCTGAGAGAGAGAGAAACAAGAAGCGGCTTCTTTGCACCTTCAATTTAGGTTTGGGAATACATCAAAAATCCAAGTCGCAGCACGACATCGATTTTGAAGAGATAATATATGCAAAATAAAAAAAGTTAAAGCAAACCGAAATTTAGAATTGATTGCCTCGGTTTAATTTGACTGTAACCTATAGTTGAAGAATACCGCGGAAAATAATTCCCATCTAGTTTCGAAAAATTTGAATATTTCGCGTTAAATATTCTGTATTGACAGAATAACAAATCATAATCATCAGCTGTCCGTCATCTACATAGGAAAACCGCAGGCCTGGGGTCAGGTAGAGTACCTGAGAATCGATTTGCCTTTAGGAGCAGAAAATGTAGGAAGGAGAATGACCGTTAAAACCTCCTGCAACTGTAATCAAATCAGTAACCTTATCACTGATGTATGTGATTGATATTTAAAAAATCAAGCAAAAAATGGTACGGGTCAAAAAAATTTTTCTTAAGCATGTTCCGAGAACAGGCTAATTTATTTTAGAAATATGACAGCGGAAGAAATTAAATTCCCATTAATATATGGTTTCTGAATGCATTATACAGTCGGACCTTTATGTAACTAAGTCGCTAAATCCCTTAAAAAAATTCGTTATATAGAGGTTCATCTTTCAATATACTTTATAAACTACATAAAGCAAATTTTAAATTTATGAACACTATATATTAAAAAAAGTAATTATTCACACCTTTTTGTAAATTAATGTATATATATTTTATATATGTCACCCATCAAAAAAGGAAGAAAAACTGCTAGGAAAAGAAGACAAAAGAATGTCGAAGAATACACTGTATTTTCAACATTAAAAAAATAATTTTATATTATAATTAATGAATTTTATGAACATTTTCTAATTTAAAGCATACAAGTAATTTTGTGAACATGCATTATTTTATAACTAGAAATTCTAAACATACATTACCACATGCGCCCTTAAATTTAATTACACATAAAATCTGTTCATTTTATTTGAGTTTTTTTATTTGAAAAATTACGGCAAATTTTTTGTTCTAAGTGAGTCAGGCCCCCTGATAAAATCAGTTCAAGATTTAGGACCACCATTAAATGTGTTAAAAGAGAGAATAACTTGAAATGTCTAGAAATACACTTTAAAAATAGGGAGAAAAAAAGAATCTCAAATGTGTGTGAAAAAGTTCGTTATATAGAAAATGCACTTCGCTATTGAGAGGTTATTTTACGAAGAAAATCGTGAAATATTCTTGATTCCAGGAAAAAGTTCGCTACATAGAAAAATTCGTAATATGGAGGTTCGACTGTATATATAGGTTTACCATATTTTCAGACTCCAACCCAGGGCATGTTTTTGAAAATACCAAAAATTCTTTACAATTTACTGAAGCTGGCATTAAATGTCATTTATTCAATTGTATTTTTCATTAGACACGACAGTTTTAGAAATGGTTTAATTTTTTAAATTATATCATGTTTTATATAATTTTATAATAATATTTATTATATAGTTTATATCATAAATTTTTATATCAAATATATATCCCAACAAGAACGATTTAAATTTTAACATTTAGCAGATGTTTAAGAGTAGAAACTAAAATTCCACCCCCTTCTGCTGACCAAAAGCTCCCCTATAATTGAAAAAACTCTCTCAAATGGTGACGAAGTCCCAGAAAAAGGTATCGAAAACTCAACCATTTTAGAAGTATTACACACAGCATGAAATAAAACTCTTTTGAAACAACTTAAAAATTGCTTTCTACGGCCCTTCAATAACTTCTAGTACTTTTCCAGAACTTGAAACACAACCTACCCTGTGTTTTTGAATTACATAGTTCAACATTTTACGTTCATCAAATAGAGGTCACCTATATTTATGGAATCTTGTATAATTTCGTTGAGAACTAACGCACTCTCTTCTAAATGAAACAAAGCAGTTTTAGCTCATAAATTTATTCATTGAGACTTACTAACTTTATCAAAACTGGTTCTCCTCAACGCTTATATATTGGAAGCTAGAATTATAAAAATAGAGTCTACTGCTAATAAGGATTTTTCTTCCTGAACATCATTATTATTATTTTTTAATGCATAGCAGTTTAGAAGGAAGATCATAAAAATTTATAGATTTCTCTTTCCTGAAGTTGACTAATTAAGAATACATTTGAATTATTTTTGTTGCTGGGATAGAATTAGTGTCCAATTTCAGAACTACATTATTAGACATTTACAGTCGTAAGAAATGTTTAAAAAAGTGATTTCGAACATTTAGATCTAAAATTGAAAAAAAATCATCGTAAGTCATTAAATTCTCAAAATCTCGGACATTTTTACAACTTTAGGCAACGCTTAGAAACCTGGACTGTTCGGGCCAATCGCGGGAGTATAGTTAACATATATATATATATATATATATATATATATATATATATATATATATATATATATATATATTCGTAAATAAATTTAAGAATTGACTAGTTCCAGAAAAAAAAATTTCTGTGCTGACTGATCCAACCCTCTCTTTCTATTTATATATGTGTGCGTATGTGCAAGTCAATATATGGCAGCATATAAACTCTCAATAATTCTACAGACTATTTATTAAAGTCTTCTGAATATTTCGTAAAATATATGAAGAAATGAAATAATAAAAGTAATAATATATGAGAAAAAAAATTTCTTTCCTAATAATTAAAAGGAAAAAATATTTGTATTATTAGATTAAAAATAATGCGTTAAAATGTCCTACTTTTCAGATGAATAAATATTTCACCTGTATATTTGTTCTTATTACAAATGGTTTTTAAAGAGTTAGCTAGCATCAATATTATTTTTTAAATCCAAATATTTCGTCACTAACTTTCATTTATAGCTTATTGTGTGTCATCATGTAAAATAAATATTCAATCAACCAAGGATCATACAGAATTCCTCGAATTCAACCTCTCAATTCAATCAAATATAATGCATGTACAAATTTTCTGAAGTCGTAGTTAAAGGTGTTGCGAAATTAGGAAGCACAAAACTAAAAGTTTAATAAGGACGCGTTCATCAAGATCGGAACATATTTACGTTAAGGAATTAGTTATGTGCGAAACCTTGCGAGTCAACTTATATTTGCCTTCAGGTGGAAAACATGCCTTTTCAGTGCCAAATAATGAGTTAAGATACGGAAATCTCAAATTTGATACAAAGTTTAAACTTATTTATAGTTTTAATTAATCAATCATTATGTTAGGCAATGTGCTTTAAAATATATCAGCAAAATGTTTTTAAAATATATGCATATACATATATATATATATATGATTGCTTGAGTACAAATGTTATAATTTTCTTAATAATGTACATGCAAACACACATTATATATTTTTCGTTAGTTTATTTTTATTAGATGGATACTTTGAAATATATAAAAAATATAAAAAAAACTAAAAAGAGAATGTATAGTAATTTATAATTGAAATTTTTTAAAAAAAATGTCGCTTTTTTTATACGTCAGACAACAAATATTATTTTATCGCTGAAAGCTTCATTAAAAAGTAATTTTTTTTTATAAAACGCAAAAATGACCTGTACAAAAAACTACTGGTAATTTTTTTCCTGTTATTCAATTTAAAATTTGCTAGCACTCATTATGGATATCCATTGACTAAAAAAGTTATGAACAGACCTTTTCATGAATCTTAAAAAGAAAGTTTTGTGGGTTACCGAAAAAGTTTTTATGCAACGCAAAAAAAAAAGTATTTTGAAGATCCTTTTATAAATGGATATGTGATTTTTTTTCTTTTCTTTTTTTTCGATTTCTTTAGAATTTTAATATAAAAGCAAGTAAGTATGTTTTGATAACCTTATGCATATTTCTTAGGACGAATTCTCTTTTTTTTACATGCAGAAGCATTTTTAATCAGTTCTTATTTAAATTTCCGTAATTGTGTTTCCCAAATGCAAAAAATATTCCAATTTCTATGGAAATGTTTGCATATGCAAAAAATGAAACACATCCTGAAATGAATTTTCTTAAAAAATTGAAATTGAAAATTCCCATACGATTGTTTTAAAATCTGCAATAAACTGGATAAAACCTCCAGATGGGTCATATCTCTACCCCGGTCCATTGTTTGCTCCTCGTTGAATTAGAAAATATACAATGGGGTGGTGCACGCACAGTAATACTTCGACTTACGCTACCCCGATCCATGTGAGCCCGGAATTAAGCAATTTTCAAATCTCGTAAATTCGTCTTTTGCTTGAGAAAAAAAAAGAGAGAGAAAATCAGTAAAATTGGGGAAATTGGTAATGCGATTGAGGAAGTTATTGATCGTTCCAGACAAATAAATTTAGAAGTAAATAGTGATGACATTCAAGAACTGATCAATTCCCCCAATCAATTGATGAGCTCCAAGAAATGCATGAGCAAGAATAAGACTGTGAAGAATTTGAATCTCAAGACCTTTTTTAACCAGAAGATCGAATGTCGGTTGGAAACTTGACAGAAAACCTCAGTTTAATTGAAAAATGAGTTACAAATTTTAGAAAATAAAGATTTCAACAATGATCGGATTTTTTCAAGAAAACGAGAAATAAAAAAAATTATTAGCATTCTACAAGGAAAGTGAGAGAAAAAAATATTTCAGCAGGCAGATTACTTTGTTAGATTTTTTGAAACCTTCTACATCAAAATAACTTCGGCTTGCAATTTTGTATTTATGTAATCGAAGATTTTATTAAACACCTTTTTTTAAAAAAATTATTATTTTCTTTCGTCTTCAGCCTCAAATAAAAATATTTCATATGTATTTATGCGCGAAATCGTACCACAACTTACGCTAATTCGACTTACGCTGTTATCACTCAGTCTTACCTATCGCATAAGTTCGGGATATCACTGTATTGGTGCATTTAGAATTTGTTCATTTTAAAACTACGAAATTCTATCAGCCTTACAGATGTTTGAGTTATAAGTATATATAAATGATTTAACCTATGAATTATTAACATTCATTTTATGTGTGTTTTATCTTTTCACTTCTATCGTTTTACTTCACTTTATTTTTAAAAAAGATACAATGGTTTAATCAAATCCCTAACATAACATTATCAGTTTTACAGATTTGGAAGTATGTCTATCAAGAAACAGTATTAAGTAAAAAGTATTCTGAAGAATTTTCTGTCGCGTCCTTTCAAAAAGTATAGTACTACAAAAAATGAAAAATAAGACAAATGCGAAAAGAAATTAATTAGTTTTTGTTTTATTTATCCGAAATAACATCATGTAAAATATGCTCAGAACAGTTTTTAGGAGGTGGGGGGATAATTTTCGAACTAAGCATTTATTGGAGAAAGGCTGAAGTTCTTATTTCATGTTTTATAAAACCACGCATGAAGAAATCTAAGTTTTTCCAATATTTTATTTCAGTGTAGTTAATTTTAATAAATATTTTTATTCGATGAATAGGACAAAAAAACTTCCATAAGAAACTTTCTTTGAAGAAGAATAAGATATAATGAACTTTTTTACTGACATATCTCAATCGTAATCATGAGATAAACTTTATGAAATTTTCCCTATATCATCCCAACAATCAAATAACTTTAATCTTCATCTTCACTTTCAAATGCAATATCTATATAAAATTGTTAAATTATTGAAAATATTAAGATTTAATAATCACAATAAACAGTTTAAACTTTTGTGTTTATTTTAATAATTTAAATGGCACACAACCTGTTTAAAAAAATCCATATGTAAAAGTTTGAATGTCATATAACTATAATGAAATATCTATCAAGCACGGATATAATCATACACCCTACTCGGTGGCGCACACAGGAATTTTTCAAGGGGAGGTCCAGGGTAGAAAGTTCACCATTCTCGTATCATGCTCCAATAAGACTCTACATATTCTTTTGATTTTGTCGATTTGGGGGAACAAAAAACAGTAAGAAGTTAATTATTGAATACATAATTAGCACTAATTAATAACAAATACTTAATTAAATTACACGTACTATATACGTAGGATTGTAATCAGTAAAAAAAATCAAGGGCTAAGGGGGGGTTCGGACCCGGGACCACCCTCCCCTTGTGTGCGCCACTGACCCTACTATAAAACTAATTTCCATGTAACATTACGCAGACAATCCCACCAAGTTAAATCTCTCAAAATATGAATTTATTTCTGTTTTCGACATTCTCACAAAGCATCAAAAATTATTACTGAGTCCGGAACCTCCAGTCATATTTTAAAATAATCCCCAAAGAGTGGGCATGAGGAAGGGAAAAAAAATCGAACATAATTTCCTCTCACTTTTAAAAGATTCTTGTCTACTATTTTTTCTTTCTTTCTCCAATATGCCAAGAACATTAATTACGGAATTCCTCTTCGTGATTCGTTTTCGAAGAGTCAACACTCGCGCCCTCTACAGGGCGACGTCTTTCGGCAACCTGTGCTGGTTCCGGCGATCAGAACTTTTTCAGATGTTGATCCCAAGTGAGAACAGTTCCGATCTCTTTTTCTCTTGCTCTCGGATCGTGTGGAGAGATTGTTTTGAATCGCCTCGCGCTTCCTGGATTCACCTGACACTTGAGGCATGAATCTCACCATGGGACTATTTTGAATTCGGATACTGAATTGATTTTAATTCAGAGTTTTTTGTTGAGTTACGATGGTAGATGTCCTTATCAACTGCCTTCTGTAAGTTTATTTAAATTATTATTAATCATTAACACCTTTTATTTAATCTGTTTTTTTATTTATATATATTTCTTTTTTCATTATAATTTTTTTTGAAAATTTGCGTTGTGTTTAACTACGTTAGTAATGGGTTACTTAGATTTTTTTTGGCTACATATGTACATAATTTGATTCATTTTGGTTATCATTTTTACTGAACAATAATTTCATTTTAAATATTTGAAGATCAAATTTTTTAAATGTTAAAATGTATCAACTTTTAACTTCTGATATTTTTGACTTCAGATCATGAGAAGCTTCAAACTTGTATTTAATTCTGGAACATCATTTCTAAAATGCATTATTATTAACCCTATTAACGTGCTAGAAAATTAAGGTTAATTAAATAAGAAAATTTTAGAAGGGTCCTTTACATAATTTTTCTTTCGTCATGTTTTTATTTTTAACATTTTTCAAAAAAATATCTTTTTTAATTTTTTTTAAAAAAAATTCTTAACTTTTAATGTTGTTATAATTATTATTTTGACTTTATTTGTCTCAAGATGAAAAAAACATAGTTTTATATTTTACTCATGCGTAATGCAATTCGCCACAATTTTTCAACAAAGTATAAATTAATGCATCTTATTAAAGCTTTATTTTATTATTATTATTATTTGTCTTAAATAAAAGGCTAGAAAGATTATTATTCGACAATCTTTATAGTTCAAGTATTATGATAAAGAATTCAAAAATTACTGCTAAATGAATTCAAATATTCGTAAACAATAAATGTAAGAATTTTTTATGAATGTGAACAATAAATTTAAGTTTAAAAATTATTTTTCAATTAAAAAAGAACTTTCGGGAATATTTTAATACAGTAGTGAAGCAATACTTATTTTATATACATCTTATACCATCATTAGTAAAATGCACACTAAGTTCATATTATGATTCCTTCGTTCAGTACAATTTTTGTTGCATTAATGATGTTATGCAGTCTCTTCAACAAATTCTTCTACAGTTCTAACAACTGTATTTAAAAAAAATTCTCGAACCTTAAAAAAATAATTTGCACAATTCGTATACAAATATTTGAAAAGTATATAATTAACATTGTTATTTGGAACGTATAATGAATTTACTAAGTAAATATGCTTACAATATCTAGCATTTTTCAGTGTTTTATATATATATATATATATATATATATGTTTAGATCTTACAGGAAATATTCTTAACTATTTCATGCTTGTTATATTCATGTGTCTAAATGTGTGAGAAAATTAAAAGTTCAAGTTTTGGCAGAAAACCGCCCAACCATCAAGGTTTCGGATTATTGTGTTGTGTTTTTTTTTTTTTTTTTGCAGTTATACTACCCTATTAATGTTGAAAACTATCAGAACTCTGATATATTTTGTCTTTAGTAACTGAGGAGAGATTTTAATTAGATTCTAGTATATGTATATTGAAATTACTTTTTGTGTTTCATATTTGCAAAAAAAAATGATAATTAATATGAACATAATGAAGAAAATGAATATGAAGAAAATTTATATATTGCACTTGTAACTGTTAAGACACAGATGAAAATGTTAATGAAAATTTACTTATATTCGCACATTTCATGAAATTGAATTATTTTCTAATATGAATAAAACTAATACAATTAACATACATATGTAATTTGATTTTTAAAACTATAAATAGTTCTTTTTTTTTATTTAAGATTTTTTTTTTGCTCCTAAATTTGTCAATTAATAAGGAAATCCTTTGTTGGAGTTGTGTAATAAAAAATTATTGTACTCTTATATAATTTATTTTATTTTCAAATTAGCTCTTTTATAAATATTATCTTACATATTTGTTTTTAAATGCCCTGTTGTGACTGATATAATACGGGAAAATTTACTAAGAATTTCTCTTCTGCTGATATTTTTGACGATACGTCGAAAGCAAAACTTTTCTGGTTAATATTGGTACATCGTTATCTCTGTTTTAATAATAAAACACTCATTTTTTTCTTCAGCATTCGATGTCGGGACACAAAAATGCTCTATCTTAACTGTAGCAGTAGATTGTTCTACCTCTTTTTCTAAAGCAAAAATACAGATAGAATGTATGTTAGTTTTGAAAATGAAAATTTTTTAGATATATGTAAACTAGAGTTATTTTTACGTTAAAAAATTGCAAGGTTTTTTTTTTTTTTTGCCTATAAAATTTCTAAAAGTGCAGTTATAGGAATGTCTTGCTATTTTGAATAAAACATGAAGTATTACAATTTTGTACTTGATGGTATTGTAAAGACTAAAATTGTATGAGTTGTTTTTGGAATTTTTTATATTTCATTCATCAAGCAATAAATATTTTTAGAACGCTGCATACAATGAAAATACATATCTATTGAATTCGAAAATAATTGGAAAAAACTCCGAGTATATGAAGTTCCGCCAAAATTCTTTCATAATAGCCTAAAACATAACAAATGTAGTGTAAGAGGTATTCCACATCTAATTATTGCAATATATATACTGCAATCAGTGTTAAAAAATTGAGGAGACTAAATTATTTATCTCATATTTAAGAGTATTGAAACCCAAAGCATAATATATCCAGCGGTACTTAACATTCTTAGCTTTCTTATCACGTAATTCTCCTTTTTAAAGGAAGAATGTTGCAATCACTATAGATGTCTGGCTAACGTACTTTTGTAATCGGCGAATTTAAATGAAAGAGATCGAACATTAACGAACTTTCTCATCTCAGTTACCCCCTTCCCAACCCGATCAAGCGATTTAATTTTCTGCTCGTAAGAAAATACTAACACCGTAACCTTGAGTGATAGCCGCTTTCACGTCTCACTGAAATAACAGCATCTCTCTATTATAGACCACCTTTGATACCAGCGTCTTTAGAAAGAGTGAGTTAGTATGAACAACTTCTGTAAAATCTACTGAAATCCGTGACCAGCAAGTAAAATCTATTCAAGAGAGGGAAAGTTGGGTTGGATTGCCGCAAGCGCTGTGATAAAAGAGAACAAAAAATGTTCATATTTTGTGTCTTCCATAAATTGTCATTTTGGCATCTAACAGAATTAGCCCTGGGGCTCAGATGTCCTTGAAAAGTCCAACTATCGTGTACGACCCTGATGGAAGAAACGCGCTATCAAGATCAGAAATGTCAAGTGAAAGCTTAATGATAAGTTGAAACGCCCGAAGAAAATTTCAAAAAGACCTAATAGTTAGTACTTTAATAAAGTCGTTTAGGCAGCAGCCAGTGTAACTGACTGGTCTTTTAACCTTCAAATGAATTTCCATTCATCCTAGACATTAAATATGTATTAAGGTTCATGTCATACTTTCTTGCTTCAGTATGAAAATGTTGCACTGGTTAAGGCAAGAAATATAAAAATAAAGATTTTTAAATTAATTAGATCAACCATACTGTTTTTAAAATAAAATTCATTGATTTTGAATGCGTTTTAAGTTTAAAATCTACACTAGCAAATGCTGAGTTTAATGAAGTAAAACATACTATAAAATAAAAGTTTAATTTTTTTTCAAATTTCCCAATTATTGCGAATTTTTAACTGATAGTAAATTGACTGTTTCGATTTATACATCATTAATCTTTGAAATTTAATTTCAAAGTTGAAAACACTTTTTCTTTAACTAATAAATTATTTTTAAAAAATTAATAAACCCTGATTCTTTTGTTGAAATAAACCAAAATTTGTAAAAATGGTCAAACTTATCACAAAATAATTTTTTTCTCAATGTAATAATTTAAAATAACGAATAATAGTACAGCACTTTTATAATTATCTTCAAAATGAATTTTTTATGTATTTTTCTCGTAAATTTAATTAAATTATTTTTACTTATTATTTTCCCATAATACGATGGGTGAACTTCCCCAGTTATAGCAATATGGTTACACAACATCGAAACAATTACTTCATTCTTCACTTGACATGGATCGCTGGTTCTATTTTCTTTAACGCTTGCTTCCTCCAATATCTACTTTTTCTTTCCTGCAATACTCCTCTTTTGTCAGTAACTGCACGATAATTTTCATTTATTAGAGATTTAAGGGCGGAAAGAAAAGAATGATCATGCTTACAAATAGATCGCATCATTGCTTCCGTTTTCATCACCATGCATTGCTTCCATCATTTCGTATCTCTGAATTGAAGACGCTGAAAAATTTGTTTCTTTATTAACTTTTATGAATAGTATCAGAGTAAAAAGAAATTACTTCCATTGTAGTGACAATTCAAAGAGTTTGCTTATTGTTTTGGAAATTTATTAGTTGTGAATATGCTTTCAAATATATATATATATGCTGCTGGGAGAATTATTTTACGAGTGATAGGCTCTGCTAATTCTTAATAGTTTGCTACAATTTATGTTTAAACTTAAAAAATACGGAAGCTTTTTCTTTTGACACATTATAAAATTGTGAAATTGTACACATTATAAAAATGTGAAATTGTATACATTATAAAATTGTAATACTTAATACTTTTTTAATTGCAGTAACATTGATTCAAATGAAATTAGTGTCTTTTATTTTCAACTTAGTTAATTTTGCCATAAAAGCGCTTATTTTTTATTCTGTACGCTTTTATAAGAATCATCTTTGTGAGATGTAAATATTACCTTTAAGCTGAAATTCACATGAACAAGAACAACATATCTGTAGCGTAATCTATTATAAACTTATTTCAGTCTTTACCGTGTGCTTATTCGCATTCGGAGCTTATTTTGAAAGTAATAACTTTCATGTTAATTAACACGGGTTACGACACTAAATAAATAAGTTAGTATTTTATTTTCATAAACATTTTTTTAGGGGTAAGGGGAAGATTAAATTTAAAATATTTAATAAACATTTCCCCAGGTGTTTTTTTTTAATTAGAGGTGATGTAGATAGGGAGGAGGGTGGTAAAAACAATATCCTACGAAGCCTTTTAAGGAGCAGTAGGACGAAAGAGGTTTAGGGAAAATTGAGTAAATAATTAAAATCCATGTAATTTTTTCTGAAATTATAATTTTGTTGTAAGCTTTTGAAAGAATAAATGATTGAACGCTGTGAGAGATCTGTTATTTATTATCAGATTTTTTACAGTTGCGTAATTCTTAATATTTTCTATTATGATTCAACAAAATGACATTTACCGAAATCAAATCATGATCTTAAAAATATTAAGATAGATACAATCTGAGACAAATGCAATACATAGTTCTTTTTTAAAATCGTTCTTTCTTTCTTCTAAAAATTGGCCTAATAAAACTAATAGGTTGTACGATATGGAATTTAGACAACTCAAAAAGCTTCAAATGAATTGTTATTTTTCAAAATTGAATCTTTCCTTCCCAAACTCTTTGGCACTATATTAATTTTTATTCCGTTTCCATTAAATGTTTATTGAAAGAGAGTAAGGAACTTAACTTCATATATAGATTCATTGTACTATTATTTCAAAAAATTACTCTTTCTCTTTTGTAATTTGAAATTTTTACAAATAAAACTGAATGTTTTATATAGCTTTATCATCATTTTTTTATATATTTAATTATTATTCATAATAAGAATTGCGCATTATTTTCTGAGGCATTCATTATGAAAACAGTTCTTAGTTTTTAATCACTAGCGTTGTATGCAGTGGATAAACACAACAATAAACAAAAGTCTATATATCTGTTTGACAGCTCTATGCTAATCTTATCTCTAAATGATTGAAATGAAATTAAATAATTTAAATCCCGGCTGTGTGTGCAGACGTCGCGATTGTTTCTGCTTATACAGAAATTTGCTTTGAAGACAGATCAATGAAATATCTTCCATCTTGATCAACGAAAACATCAACATATCTATTCATAAATATTAAAAAATTTAATACTTTAAATATTATGACAATCAGGCGTTTTTATTAATTTATTCATTTGTAAATCAATCAATTATTTTTTGACCTCATTAAAATAGAAATATAGATTTAAGAAAAAAGAGCTAGATTTTTATTAATTATCTTTTTTTCTGGGGTTATAACTGAAGTTAACCACTTTCGCCGTACATTATAGTAAAGCAAACAACTTCGACAAAACGCTCAATTAAAAACTTCACAGACATTTAAAAAAAATGCGGATGCAAATGGCTTTTTCTCCTCTCCTATAACATCTTGAATGTAAGTATTAGAATATTAGCCAGAAAAAATATGTACGATTTCTGCAGAAGTAAGATTTTATCTTTTAATTCGAGTGTGATCTTTTAGAAAATTCAATTTTATCTTTGATTTCAAAATGAGATTTTACTTACTTATTTTTTGTAAAAAGTTTTCCATACAGATAAAAATGCATACATGAATTAATACTTTGTATTAATCTTATTAATAATTTATTATCTTGCATTTTCAAACTCTCAAACACACTCGACATTTTTAAAAATTAACTAATATTTTTAAGAGTTTAACCTACAGACCCTTCTTTATAATCTTCTTATAGAATACTGTATATTAGTCCTTATTTTATTAAAAATATTCCATAAATTGAGTATAAGAATGCTGTAGTAAAAAGTGCCTGTACATTTTAATCTGATTAAGTGTTAGTAAATAAAAATTCTGCATTTTCAGAAAATTGAAATGGTTTTGTAGTATATATATATATATATATATATATATATATATATATATATATATATATATATATATATATATATATATATATATATATATATATATATTGAAGAATAAAGAATATATTAATGTATTCCTAAGAATATTTTGAAACTAAGAGTTTAATTAAGGAATAAAGGATGTTTCTTCTTACTTTTGCTAGGTAACCACATTTTTTCCCTTCTTGTAACAAAGAAGATTACTTTAAAAAACTTATTGCAGCCATTACTTGAGAAATATTTATAAAATACAGTTTTTTGTGTACATAATTATCATCTCTCTCTCTCTCTCTCTCTCAACAACAAATTAACATTAAAATACTAGTAGCCCAGTGACAAACTCTTGATTGAGGTATTTGTCTATTCTTGGTCATTTAGTGCAGAACGTTTTAAATTACTTTATACTTCAGGAAATGAAAATATCATTCAAGCTTGATAGATTAATTGAATTTTTTTCCCTAATATTCAGTATATTTTACTGAATAGGAAGCGTAACAGTATTTGATGATTATTTGTAGAAACGACCTATTTTGATTCGTAATAGGATATAGAGGATTAAGTTCTTCGATAACTGTACGAAAGTGATTGAATTTTCTTCCTCTTTTTCTGGATCATCAGACAATGCGCGTTGGCAGAGAAGTTTGAGAGCTGGTGCCGCTGAAAGGTAACTTGAGTGATCTTTTGTTTCTTGGACGTGTTTCTTTAAATCAGTTTATAGCTTGGATGTAAGGCTATATATATTCACTATTCATTGTCTGTTACAAATCACGGACTATTATTTACAACAGGAACCTTAAAAAAGACAGATAAGGGATAAGCGATGACGCTAACAAAAAAAAAAAGAGTATTATCTCTTGTTTGGGTTTGTTTGCTTTGTTAAATAGCTTTTTACTTGCCATGAATTGATTAAAGGGGTTGTAATGATCAAATGGATTATTTCCATTTTTATCAGTGAAGGATCAAATTTCGAGTTTTTGTTGTTATGGGACTTATTAATTATATATATATATAAACTACGAGAGTGATTAGGCAAAAGCTTTCTCCTTTAAAATTCCATTACTTTTTAAAATGGATTTCATAAATGCATTTGAATAATCAAGCTAATTATAGGAAATGACATTAATTATGTATTACTATTCGTATAGTATTAAATTACTTTGAGTACCAATGAAATATTTTGCTTAAAACATGTGTGTGACACACACACACACATTTGTAATACAAATACTACTGGGACAGTTATAGAACATTTTTTTCTAAGAAAATATGATCATTTTACGAACTATGATGTAAACAAGGAACTGAGGAAAATTTGTAAAAAAAGTATTTGATATTTAAATTTTTTTATTTTCATTAAAGATTTTTGGAAATATGCTTTAAAAAGAATGTAAAGAGTGTTTTTTTTTTCAGGTATAGAAGTTTAAGTTGGCATTACTTTCCAAGATGGCGACCGATTTAACAGCTGTCAAGTGATTTATTCTCAGTTTGGTTTGGCAATTCATCAAAACGATCATCAAGCAAGGCGTAGATTCGTCGAATGGGCCCAAAACGAGATTGCCGTTGTTCCCGATTTTCATAAGCGAATTTTGTTTAGCGATGAAGCGCACTTCTGGTTGAATGGCTACGTCAACAAACAAAACTGCCGCATTTGGAGTGAAGCTAATCCACAAGTGTATGTCGAAACACCGTTACATCCAAAAAAAACTGACTGTTTGATGCGCTTTATGGGCTGGTGGAATACTTCTTCAAAAACGATGAAGGCCACAACGTTACAGTCAATGGTGATCGGTATAGAGCCATGATTACTAACTTTTCATTCCTGAATTGAACAATCATGATGTCCAGGAGCTGTGGTTCCAACAAGACGGCGCAACATGTCACACAGCTCGTGCCACAATCGATTTATTAAAAGACACGTTTGGTGACCGCCTAATTTCACGTTTTGGACCTGTGAATTGGCCTCCAAGATCTTGTGATTTAACACCGCTAGACTATTTTCTGTGGGGCTTTGTAAAGTCATTGGACTATGCGGATAAGCCACAAACGCTTGACCATTTGGAAGACAACATTCTCCGTGTTATTGCCGATATACGGCCACAAATGTTGGAAAAAGTCATCGAAAATTGGACGTCCAGATTGGACCACATCCGAGCTAGCTGTGGCAGTCATATGCCAGAAATCATATTTCACATGTAATGCCACAAGATTATCTTTCGAATAAAAAAAATTCATGTCAATCGAATAATACATCGTTGTTTTATTGCAATTTAAAGTTCTATACCTCTAAAAAAACACCCTTTATATTGCACTTGAACTTATAGCTAACAACTTGATAAGAGTTTCTGCTTTCTAATGAAATTTCGCAAGGGTTTAAAAGAATGATCGCAAATAAACGTTAAAAAAACTCAACATTTATGTTATAATTACATAATACGTCATTCCTTTAAAAAACCTTGTTAATTAATTACGCTGTGTAAATTATCAATACGTCAATTAAAATACGTAAAAATGAATGAACAAAGTTAATTACTCATTCGACATATGAATTGGTAATAATTCAATGCTTATGCTACTGCAAACAACAACATTTATAGATCATAAGTAATTATAATCACCTTAGCGAATGCTTGTTACATTATTACTCTGATTCTATACGGAAAACTAGCAATGAAAATTATTTTAACTCTTCATTATAACTAACGTGCATTTTAAAAAACTTAAAACAGACGGAAAAAAGGTGATTTACATACAATTTATTTATTTTTATTTAATACAGGTCGAATAAGGTTATTATCGTTGACACAGCATAACAAGCAGGAAATTTTCATGTTGCGTGTAATTTACAAACGAAAATTACGTTCTTCCTCAGGATTTTAAAGCTGTTCTATATTCTATAAATCCTTGGAAATTTCATTTGATTTGTACACATTAAATCTAAAAGCTGAGTTTTCTTTGAATATATGAATCAATGCGTTATTAGGAAATTATTGAATAGTAAATAGTATATGTATTCTACGCAATGAATGTTGCAACTCTAATCAATCATCAATTGTCTTTTGTACCATTTTTTTTTATCTCGGTTGTCAAAAATGATCCTTTTTCAACCTTTTAGATGGGCTTCAGCATTAATTGTTGGTTTGAAATGGATTTTCATCTTCAGTATATTTGGGGAGCATTATTTGGAAGTTTCAAAACATGTTTTGTTATTGTAAATCCCCATTGTTTCAAAACTTTATTGTCTCTTGATGTATATCTGTAAAAAATAAATAAAAGCGTAACTGATGGTTATGAGTAATCGTGGGCATGGGTTCACTTTTTTTAATGTGATATGATAACCTTGAATAACTTTCCTCAAAATTTATTTATTTATATTTTGACCTTTTTTTCAGTTAAATTTTTTTTAAATAAATTATAAAGAAAGAATTATCTTTCTTTAAAGATTTACAAAAAAAAAATCAATGCAGATTTCAATACAGCATTAAAAGCATATTTAAAGTCAATATTTTAAACACACCATCCTTTCTTATTTCTTATAAAATAAAAATAAAAAACTAGTTTTATTTATTCTTAAACATTCATTGTTATCTAAAATTCCTGCTTTATATAAGTAACATTATTTTTATTATATTTTTTTAAGTAAACATTTCTATTTCCAATGAAATATCTACTTATTTTTCTGAGAACGATTTTGGAAACGAAGCTACAAAATGCAAAACATTAAACCTCGGCGTTGTTTTTCAACCTATTTAAAATACAACATTTTTGAGCATTATAAGTATTAAAAAAAATATCGACACCTAAACGATGAAGCCTGCTTTCATAAACAGAACTTTAGTGCGATGAACCGCAGCCATCTAAATGTGTGGTTTGAATCCTACTTGGAAGAAAAATAGTATACAATCAGCTGAAACCTTTTTGGGGCCCCTGGACTGCTGCAATCCCCATCAACACTTTCTAATCACGTAAGATAAGATAATATTAAACCGAAAAAACTACGGATCCCTGATTTAACCCCCCTTCTTCTCTTTCCCTTTGATGGATGATTCACATTCATGTGAATCTAATTTAAAATTATTTTCCATTACATATAAAGCTTTTTTTATGTAAAATGCTTGGGTATATTTACACTTTGATTAACACATATTGTTTAATTGAGTTCCCACAATGAGTTAAAAATTTATCACTAAAATGACTTAAATTCCTTTTGTTACAGAAATGAAAAATTACTTCTATTGTTATCTCTATAGAATTAACTATTAGATAGAAATCAGAATATAATAGCTTTTGCATCAAATTTCCCTTTCTCTTAAAATAGCTACGGAAGCAATAAGAAGGAATTTGTAGAAGTCATGCGAACAATGAAGATTACGTTAAAAATATAGACGAAACTAAAACACCTTAAGTAAATAATATTTGTATGATAAATGGGAACGAAAGTTCATGCTTCATCAAATTTCGCAGCAGTTTTTGTTTCTCTCTCTCTCTTTTTCTCCCATACTTAGTATTTATTAATGTTGCAATTTTCATCGAAAGAATAGTAATATTGAGAAATAGAACGACAAAATACTATTATTCTGAAAACTGTAGGATAAATATTGCGATTGATTCACAGACAGAGGAGCAAGCATCAGTTGGTTTCCTACACACACACACACACACAATGACGTTTTTTTCTTCCGATATAACAGTAACATTATTTTTAACTAATTTATACAGTTAAAAAGTAATTCAAAAGAGAATGCCCAGTCGCGTACTCGCACAAATTTTTATTCAATACCCTCCCCCCACTTTCCTTTTGCCCTTTCTTGCATTTTATTGAATTATCTATAGCATGTTATTACTACAATATTTATCCGAATCCAAGCCACATCCCTAATTCTCAACACACTTATGTGAAAAAATAAAATATGGTGTAAAATGGTTTATAGGTACCCGATATTTACGAAATTTAAAATGAAAAGAGATAAGAAGTGAATAATTCATTTATTTTACCAGTATTAAAAATTTTTTCAAAAACATGCAGGAATTTGTAATTGCTCTAACCGCCAATTCCATGTGTTTAATTTCCCCCATCCAACGAATTTTTCTGTCTTTGACTCTATGCCGCAACCGATTTTCAGTAACATTAACATTGGGGGGGGTAAGTACAACTTAGATTCGCCTCTTTATATATATTTTTGATTGTTCTACTATATAAAAAATGTCGGAAATTTTAAATAAACTCACATCTCAGTCAAGACTAAAACTTGAAAATAACTGAATAATATACATAATAAACAAAAATACCTTAGAATTCCCTTTTTATGCAAAATTATTCATACCGCTAAGCGATGAACTGAAAATTCGTCACCAATTTCTTGAATGCACTAATAGCTACTTGAAAGTACGACTGTGCATTATTAATATGAATCCTGAACTGCTGAGACCATCAACGAATCATTATTTTAGCGTCCCAACTTTTCCTATATGAAAAACAAGCAACACTCTTTCACTTTTCCCTATACTCTTTTTAATATTATTATTATTATACTTTTTTTTATTCCCTCCCTTACTACCACCCTCCCCTAAGCTTTACCGCAGACAGCTCAAGCGATAGCGCTATAATCGAGGTGTGATAGAACGTTGGTCGCTTGCCCCAGGATATACCTGAAGGGGCTGCTAGACTAAGCAAGTAGGTGTAGAGCTTCAGGCGAAAATTCTTTATTTCCCTCCTCTTCGAATGGGGGGCATGGCAGGAAGGTCCGAAGACCACGTGATTTCAGGAAGCAGGTAAGAGATGGGGCAGAGAAACAAGTGCTTTTGGGCCGTCTTGATGAAGCAAGAGGTGTTTACCCTGCGCTTAAGTTACAGGTCTCTGTTTGGAGAGTCTCCGTATCAGACAGAGACTTAGCGTCTGCCTTAGTAAAGACCTGAGGGATCGAGTCTTGGGGGGAATGAAGGAGACTTGCGCCTTTTATGGTGCAACCCTACAATGGGTCTCTGAGGAATCATTTGTGTACACAGCGGAATTCCATGAAACGTCTCACGTGCCATTGGGGGTTTGTTTTTGTAAGGTGGCAGGTACGGGTACAAAATAAACAATTTTTTATCTTTTTCGAAATAACGTTGACATCATACATGCAGCTGTGTAATTTTGAATGCAATAGCTTAAGATTGCTTTATATATTTAAATTTTAACCATAGCTGTACGATCTGTGAATTATTACACTTATTTTTTTTAAAACCATATCTAATAAGTATATGGACAGGAATAAGTACCATTATTGGGGGAAAAAAGGTATGTAGAACTCTTATTAGAGGACTTTCATAGTCTCAGTCTATCGTAAAATTTCCTGGCAAGGTAATAAGTGTTTATTTATGGAACTTTCAAACATAAATATATATTTGCATAGCGAACTGTTATTATTGTAAGTAGTTTATTTTGAAATCTTTTTTTTTTTAATTTTTGAAGAGTAAAGTGCAGCGACACGTCTCCATAGGAATGAAGTATGTAAGAAAATAGTTCTGACAACTTTTGTTTGTGTGCGCCATGACTGAGAAATTGAAGAGTAATATTCAATAAAAAAGAGATGCATTTATGTGATATGATAATGCATTGGCTATAGGTACGCATTTGCGTTCGTCAAAAACCAAAGCGTTATTTTTCAGTATAAGTGTTAATTACTTCCCAAAACACAGTTCAAATATATTTCTTATTCATTGAAAAACACATGCATTATCTGAATCCTTTGTATATAAGGCGTATAAATCCACAGATGTATAAATCTGGAAGGGGAGTGAATATTAATTAGCCTCACACTGTAAAGTAACGACCCTTGAGCTTGCACCCCTTCTCCAAACCACCACATTACGCCAACGGAAAGACTTTGAGCCACGACAGATTTAACGTGCATCATTCCCACTGCTCGGTGGGTCTTCATTGGCACTAGGGTTCAAACTCATAGCACACTGTCACGAGCTCGTGACTATGACCACTAGGCTACCCCTCCCCCTCTCGTAACTACCACACCACACCAACGGAAAGACGTTTGAGCTCTCGACAGATTTCACGTGCTCCCCTACACGGCGAGTCTTTAGTGCTACTGGGCTC
Source organism: Trichonephila clavipes (assembly GCA_019973935.1). Classification (NCBI taxonomy): domain Eukaryota; kingdom Metazoa; phylum Arthropoda; class Arachnida; order Araneae; family Nephilidae; genus Trichonephila; species Trichonephila clavipes. The sequence continues at coordinate 843,608 of BMAU01018376.1, read as the reverse complement.
AAGCTCGTGACAAGCCAGTCACGATCCTATACCTGGACCACTAGGCTACCAGGGCCATTTTATAATAATAAGATTATAAGATCAATATTAAAACTATAGCTAGGTAATTCTGATCAATATACATTTTACAGCCACTGTTTTGCCTAAAAATAAAGAAAACTTTTCAATGGTTACTTAGTGTTACTTAACACATTGAAATGTATAACAAATCAAGATATTTCATAAGTATAACGCTTGATAAAAAATGATAAGCATAAATCATTCTACTCTAACAATTGGTTGTAATTAAAAAATATATTCCTTGTTAAATAATTTATTAATTATTCATTTTCCGAGGTACAATATTTTTATTTGCCTTAATTTAATTTTAACTGTTTGGTGAATAATTTTTTATATTAAAAAGTATTTTTTTAAGTATACTCAGTTTTCTAAATTTCTTATTTAACCTTTTACAATATCTATACAAATGAAGATCAAAAGCATTAAAAAATGAGCGAAGAAATTTTAAAACAAAATCAGAACTATGTAATAGAATTCTTTTGCTCTGTTATTTTTTCTTCTAATGAAAATTTATCTAAATCAATTTCTGTAATGGCTTTGTTTAAATTACTACCCCCTTCCTTTTGCTTACTGTTATTGCGCATGCTTTGGTTTTGACTTACACATTTAGATATTTCGAAAATAAAAAAAAGTTAACAAGATCTTATAATTATATTCATATTTTTTTCCTGTAACAAAAAAACTAGATAACATAATGTAGCTTTTTTGCGAGTGTGTATGTGTGTTTTACAGTTTCATATAATTTATTCTTTTTTACTTGTGTAATCTGTTGTACTTATAAGTTCACGGAAAAAGAATTCTATTAAAATAAGTAATTCTTAATAAACTGGTCGTTGGTAAATGTATTCGTGTCCACAAACTACGGATCAAAATCATTAAATAAAATTGAAAACAACCCCACCACGGATAGCTAGCTTTTCTCAGAACTATTTTGTTTTTGTAATCAAAGAAGATTCAAAAATAGAAATGTATATTTCTATGCATCGAATATTTGGACGATTTATTCTGTATAGAATCAAAACAATCCCTTTTACAAGAAATCAAGAGTAAATTTTATAACACGATAAAAAAAAATCTGTATTAAATTTCTAGGAAATCGAAGGACGCCTTAAACTGCAGGAACTGTCAAAGTGTGCTCCACATCGTTTAATGTTTTTGAATATTTTATTTTCAAGGACGAATGACCAATGCATATCAATTCCGAATGTCGCCCGAGTTTTTGAATGTCACAAGACGGAACTGAATGCAAATTATGGATTGACAGTAGAAAAAACTCCACCTATCCTATCCCCATCCAACCTTGGGGTCTTAACAATTCCTTAATGATTACAGTCACCTTGTCTTAAGTGGAAGGTTGAAATCTATATGTAGCACTCGGACAAATAATTATGCTAGAGCACTCCCTCCTCCTAGCTGGTGGTGTCAGGAGAGTTTTGTTTTTTGCTCTGCTCTAGCTGAAGACTGTGTTCTTTTACCTTGACATACATGTTTTTTTCCCAGACAAATGCGCATATTTGTGGATTTTTCTTGTGGTTATGGGAAATTCGATTGTTGGAAGAAAATTGACACTCTATAAAATCAATACACAAGCAGAATATATAATTTTTTTCGATGTTGTTTGCATACAAGAATTGTGCAATTTTGACAAAACGATTATTATTTATATTGCCAAGGTTTCATATAAATATAGACGATTTCATCAAGGTAGGCAAAAAAAGAGAATCATCGTTTATACTTCTAAGAAGAAATATTTGTTTAATGTTAAATTATATATAAATGCTGCACAACTGTAAAAAGATTCATTAACGAAAACTTTTCTTCGACTCTTTCAATTCGTAAGTTGACTTCCTTATTCATATTATAATAAATTGTATATCCGAGTGTTGTAATTGGTTGCTATTACATATTAATGGTAAGACAGTTGTACGGAGAGTTATTTATATTGCATAATGACGGGACACTCGCGCAGTTCTTTAACAAATGTTGCATTTAAAATCAACGGCAAACCACATTCAAATTCAATTGGCTCTATTATTGTCACTAACTCACTTTTTAATTGGTCCTAGAATGCTTTAACACAAAAGATGATGTGTAAGAATTTCTTTCGTCAATTGATTTTTATTCATAAAATAAGAAATGAAAAAGAGCACACTATGCTTCTTACAAATGTTATTGGAATTCCATTCAGCTGTGTAAAATGATGAAGCTTAAAAAACAGCTTTTTCTGGGTTTGAAATTTAGGGTGTTTGAAACAGAAATATTTTCAGATACACACACAGATATATATATATATATATATATATATATATATATATATATATATATATATATATATATATATATATATATATATATATAAATCAAGACTTGGAGTAATGGAAAGTGCAGCCGTTTATCAAATGGTACTTTATTTCAATGCTTCAGAAAATCGTTCTGTACCCCATGCCATGACAAGAGATGAGTACTATTTCAGCGTCGATCAGGAGAGAGTGTGTCGTTCGTTCAAGTGTTTTCAGTAAGTCCGCCGAAGTAGAAGACAAAGTACTTATGCGGGAGGTGGGTTGAAGTATCCTGGTAAGAAGTTTACTCCAATACATGATATGTATATATATATATATATATATATATATAGATGTCCTAAATCACGCAGTGACAACTTTAGAAACCATAATAGTTGTCCATTTTAGTCCAATGTGACTTTTTTTTTTTTCTTTACATTATTAATTGCTCCATATTTCAGATTCTTGGAAACTCTGTTTTTCTCCATTCTTTATTTTGCAGGATATTCTTTTGATGACTTATTTTTTATTCCTATACTATATATATATATGTATGTAGTTTTGAATAAACTCTACTTGATAATAAAGATAAAAATATCATTGAGGTGCTGAAAATTTAAAAATATGGGTGTTGTAATATTGTAAGAAATGCTGACTGATGACAGCTTTTAAATTTACTTAAAAGTGGCGTTTAACCAATTTTAAGGCTAGCCAGCGTTCTCCCTTTCTGTTAATGATACTGATAGTTTAATACTGACTGGAGTAGGATTAATATGTTTCTTAATCCTATTTCCTAAGAAAATAAAGTACAAAATATCTAAGTAATTTAAAAGTAATAATAATGGATAATTGATTATGTAGAGAATTATTTCCGAACTGGATAATATTTTGCATGAATACTTTCCTACGAAACTTACGGGCAATTAGTTGCAATACATACACATACATACATTTAGTCAGAAGAATATTTGAAAAGAGAAAACCACAAAAACGCCCTCCTACTCTTCTACCAAGTCATAAATATTATAATTAGGTAACGAATGAAGTACTGCTAACTTATTGCAGCAATTTTCAGGCTCTTTTTTATTTGTTACTATGTGAAAATCTATTAATATTGCCCTTATAGAAAGAGATCTACGTCTACAGAAAAAACAATGTGCAAAATCAGACCACATTTTAATACTCAAAATAATTTAAAATGTTATGAAATAGTATATTTTATGAATAGTTCATGCTTTTCGGTACATTTAGAATGTCGATTACAAATTTATGTTTCATGAGATCATTGGGTTATATATATTTTTTACACTGCAGTTTGTTGTGTTTATTTTTGTTTTCTTTTTTTTTCTTTTTTTATACATCTTAAAATAAGATAAAGATATTTTTTTTATTTTCCACTACCATACTATAAACAACCAGAAAGACATTAATTACAAGTCTTCTACAAAGGTACGTTTGTCAGATCCATCAGCCCTTATTATTTTTTTAATTAACGGATTTTTGTTTTATTCATCATTCAAAAACATAGACCTAACCACTTACTGATTCAACAACTAATTAATTTTTATTTTACAAAAGTTAATTAAAAAATAAATAAACAAGCAAAATAAAATCATCGAAATTTTCGTTTCGATTTTGGAAGATGAATAACAGACAGCACACACTTAAAATGCGATTAGTGGGTCATTTCGTTCAGAAATAAGAATACTTTTTTTTGTATGTTCTTTTTCTATTTAAACATGTGATGACAGAAATGCGGTGGAGTGAAAAAGCAAAATGAAAAGTAAACTACCGCTAAATCGAGTTACGTTTTCCTACAATTCCCTCACCTCCCCTTCCCCTTTTTTCGGGTTGGCGACGAAGCATAACAACGGAGAAATCCTGACTTAAAAGTGAAAGGTTCCCTATAATTGTGGCATTTACGGACCGCCGCTGGGAACTGTGTATTATTGTTAACGTCGCCTAGCGTTATTAGTGTACCCCCCCTTCCTTTTTTTTTCAGAACTGTGATTCTTTTACTTTCTTTTATCCATACGCATTTTCGCTTTTTAAAAATTGTTTTGGCTTTCTTCATGCTCCAACACTTTTTTGAGATTCGTTTCGGTCCTGGAAAGCTCTTTTCCGACTCTAAATCATAACAATGGGCAGAACATTTGTATGCTGCTATGCGTGGAATTGTGGGAGTATTTTTCAGATTATTCCATGCCTTTGCATTACTAAGCAGATTTGTTTGTGTGTATCATTTAATTGATTAAAATTGGATTTGGTGAAATATGTGAAAGCTTCTTAATTGTTCCCCAAAATCTTCTGGTAAGTCATCTAGTGACTGTTCTTAAGAATGCTTTATTATAAAATGCAAGAAAATAATTCAAGGACACCAAAGTTGTGGTCTTAAAGTTGTATTAGAGAGTCATTAAAACTCTCCCCCGCGGGGCTATGCATGTTTAATCTCATTAAAGCATCAACAAGATACGTAAAAATAATTACTATGTTTTTACTTCAACACAATAGTACACAGAAATAATTCTATTTGACGCAATAATAACTTAAGTACAAGCAAAAATTTTGAATTCAGGGATCACAAATAGACGTCAACGGGTAGTATGCGTGTATATATATGTGTGTGTGTGTACTCACACCCATATATATAACTGTTCCTTAATATTAATAACTTTATAATTAATTCAGTTAAAATTACTTTTATAATAAATAATGTTTGTACATATATATTTCAGTCTAGTATAGACTTTAAAAAAAATCTCAAGTAAATTCAGGCACCTAATTAAAAAATATTTTTAAAAAAGGAGTATATCACCTACTTTTTACAAAAAAAAAACCAAAAAAAATGGCAATTCCAATAGTTTTAGAGAAAGTTTTCCTTTATATCACTATTTTTTTTTCTGTTAGAGTATTTGTTCTCATTTTTTCAATTCCAACGAAACATTTTTCTAAAATATTTAATTTGGATTATTAGATTCTAGTAGATGAAATGTTTTTTAACTAAAACGAAATTCTTCAAAGCAGTTAAATTTTTAAGCCGAAAGGAAAGAAAAAAAAATTCATATCTTGAAATAATTGTTTATACAAGCATATATAGTTACAGTTACAGTTACAGGCTTTGTGGGATATTGAAATAAGCAAATTTTTTTTGCTGTAGAAACTGAGAAATGTAGTTATTTAACATACAGTAATTTCAAAGCCTCCTTAAAACCAATATTAAAAACTGAGAAATTGTTAACACATTAGGTTTAATTTTAAACATAGGAGTAGAGAAACTGTGTTAGATCGGAATTAGGCCACGTGGTTTTGAACCACAACCCAATCATATGATGATTTAAATAATGTTTTTTTGTTTTTGGTTAAAGATGATAAATCAAGATTTTTTCTCAGAAAGTTTGAATTTCCAAAATGAAAAGAATGATATGATATATATTTCCCCGAAGTTCGTTCAGATAGGCAAATTTCAATTCTTTGCAGGTTCCCAAAACTTTACGATAATTTGGGTCGATATTGCTATTTTTTTAACAAATTATATAAAAACTATTTATCAAAAAGAATTAACGTGTTTATAATCTAAATCGGGCTTCCAGGAGTAATCTTTTTGCATCGTGAAAATCTACATCAACAAAAACCTGTAAAAAGAGAATGTGCAAAATAAAATATATATGAAAAATAAAAGTTTATTTTTATATATTTACACGAATAACACCATAAAGGGTAATTAGAAGCTAAGAATGAAATATTTTATTATCTTACAAGAAACCTCTTACATTTTCCTTCACACTTTCCAATAAACTAAAAAAATTAAAAGTTAAAATCAATTGAAACTAATCGTGAATTATCTCAATTTTCTTTTTTTAATACTCGATTCTTTGGGAGCTATAATATCACGAAAATAAAATTTGCATTGGCATTTTTGTTCAAATGGCTGAACACAGTTAAAAGGAAAAACAACACGCAAATAGTTTAGTTTATGAAATAGACAGCGATAAAATCCATTCACCTTGACCTTGCATAAGAAAAGATGAATCGTGCTCAACTGAAGCTACAGAAGTTGGAAAAGCAATTCAAAACATCTCTTGTTTCCTCAGTCTTGTTTACTATAATACTGCTTTTTAAAATAATCGGCTGTTTTTTGATAAGAGACCGAGTTGGGGAGCACTTAAGCTAAGTGATATTTACTCTGTTGAATGCTAACTAAAAAATAATAATAAAGAGTTTAAAAAAATATTCGTGACTTGTTTACTTATTTTTTTAGCAAGAATTTTTGTAAGAAATTACCTTCAAATTTATCAATAGTTAGATTTAAAAATCCACAAACTATAAAATTACAAAACATTTTTTCCGACCACACATTCACTTTCCTTATACATATATTTATTTTTATAAATATATCTTGTTCAAATTTTCAATCGTTGGTAAAATACTTTCTATTCATCCATTCAAATTCAGATACATTTTTTTAAAACTTGTAATGGATGGCACTTGATGTTAAAACAGTTTTTTTCAAATATTAATCCTTTAGATAAACTTAATTAATAAATAAATAGTAACAAACAAAAATAATAGTTCAACACCGTATATAAAAAGGAAAATTACTCGTATCCCTGTAGCGCAATGAACAGCGCGTTGGTCCTCTAATCTAAAGATCGTGGGCTCGAATCCCATCTAGGATGGCCTAATTTATGAAAATGTGATTTCTTTTTTCTATACTATTTTTTGGAATAATTAAATTGAATTAATAAATGTATAGTAACCAACAAAAATAATAGTCCTACACCCTATATAGAACGGAAAATGGAAAACTGCTTTCTATTTTGCCTCTTAATATTGTGATTCTGTCAAATGTGTATATACATATTTATATTAATTGTAATTATTTACTAAAAAGCACCTAAAATAAAATTTTTCTTTGTTGACCTAAGTAGAAATTGACTTAATTTTTTTGTGTGTTACTTATTTATTACATTTTTTTACTAAAAATATCAATGTCTGTGAATGTGTGACTGTATTTTTAGATAATTTCTTTCTTTGATCAAAATATTAATCAGCATGGTTATCTAGATGCGAGATATTTATATTATCGGTTTGAATATTATGAAAAAAGGAACACCTAGCTTATATAATCAATGTTTAAATAATTAAATCAGCGGTTTGTATAATCCAGAATTAACCAAGTAGAAATTCTTAGAACCAAGAAAGGGTCGTTAGTTTCCAAACTAATTTATTTTTATATCATGAGTAATTGGATAATTTTCCATTTACTAATCAAAGTTGTGATCCATAAGAATCATTAGTTTCATAGCTTGATGAACTTGAAGGGTTAAAAAAAATGAAATACGAAAGAAACTGATAAGGAATGAACACGGCAGATATTTTTCTATTAAAATGCTAATTATTTAACCTTTTTTAAAAAAAATTGCGTGGAATTTAAAGTTATACACAAGATGATTGGAATTTCTTATAAAGCCATTTTTCTTTTAAAAAAAATGTACTTGTAACAAAAAATATGCATTTTTAATATATTTCCCCACTATTTATTTCTTGGTTTCGTTCATCCAACAAAATACTCTTTTTCAGTAAAATTACATGCGGATGGAGCAATAACAAATATATGACGAACGCTTAACTTGATAATGAAATGAAATCTCTAACTCACATATTTTAGGCAAAAATACTTTTATTTAGTTACTTTGAACATTTATAGAAATATTTTCTTAATTGAATGGGATGGGTTAATTAGACACAATAAATTTTTACTTATTTAGCATATTTTCGAAAACTTAATTAAGAGCAAATTACATGCTTTTGAGATAGGTGAAGTTTTTTTATATTTTACTGCGCATTGAAGTTACCATAATAAGCTGTAAAAGAGAGAAATATTGTTAAATCATTGTTGCTCATCAAATATAGACAAAGTTAAAAAAGAAATACAATTAAAAAACTAGCTATTTTAAGGACTTATAAGAACCCCATACCTATGTAGAATACTATTGTCCAGTTTGTGGAAGAGAAGAAATTTACAGAAAAAAAAAAAGAAAAGTGTTAGTAAGTTAATTTTGTTATCGTTTATAGAACACGGTTTATAACATCATTATGACTTTATGTATTGTATACAGTATGTATATTAATAATTTGTTCTTAATAAAATGAAAAACTGCTCAGTTCTAATTTTTTTTTTGTAAATAAGTTTTCATCAATATCGGAGCTTGGCGATTAAAAGGGCATCGTCTATCAACTAAAAAATGTGGAAAATGAATATCACTAAATTATTTTTTTCAACAAATAAAATTTTGGATTTAATAGCAGCATTTTAAAACTTTGAATAAACAATTTTAGAACAAATGACCAAAAAAAAAAGTTTTAATCGAGAATCATGTCACAGATTTTCGCAGAAGTACATGTAATATAAATTAAAACAATACAAAGAAGTTTTCAAGAGTTCAGTTATATATTTTTTCTATTCCAATAACATAACAAAAATTGTCCTGGCGTTTTTAAATTAAATAAGTATAATAATTTGTTTAGCTTTATTATATGTTAAGACGCACATATATCCAGCTAATATACATGAATCCCAAGAAAAAATAAAATGAGGAGGTAAATTCTTATAGATTCTTATAGATAAACATAAAGAAATAATAAAGCGCGCATTTGTATGAAAATTTCAATACAGATGAAATTATATACCTTAAAAATCAGCGGAAAAATTAAATTAAATTGTTCAATTATTTTCATGTGAAAATTATTCCAATTACATGAGAAAAATTGGTTAATTCATTGCTCAAACGAGAAAAATTAGTCCTTTGATTATGATTGCAACAACTTTGTTAATCCAGAGTAAAATAGGAATTTTCTCTTAATGTTTAAACAATAAGTTTTGAAGAGAAGAAATTGTAGCATGTCCCATTATAAAAAAAATCAAACTATTTTTAAATTTTTTTAAAATTATATTTAAAAATTTATTTTAGAGGAACCTCAAGTCGGATAACTTCTTTCTAATTTTAACCTAGGCGTCATTTACCTCCTCTTTTTGAACTCAGCAATAACGAAACATTTTCTCACATATTTCTTAGAATTATTTTGATGTTCAGCGAAGTATAAAATAGTATAAAAACTATACACACACAATGAGACAATTAAATTACTTGAAAGGGCTAAAAGGTTGTTTACCAAAAAATATCTTGTTAAGAGAACATTGCTACAAAAGAAGCTTAATAAAAAAAATTAGTTTCTCACATATAAGAATAATACGAGTTGCAATTTTTGTCTTAGTGTTGATTGCATAGAAAGTTGAAAATGAAGTTGTTGCTTTAATAATTTTCTTACTTTTTCTGCTGTAGTAAGAGAAACGGTGATAATTTCAGAAAAATATTAGCTATAAACTAGCATTTACACATTTATATTTTTGTACAGTGATTATATTTTGGTTATGTATTTTGGCACATGTGTACAATTATATTTTTGTATTTATGTAATATACTCGTTTTCCTTTTGTGAAACATTTATACGAAAAATAGTATAATCCTTTTTTTGTTTTTAATTTATTTATATAATTTGGGGGTGGGGTGGGAGAGGGGGGACACAGTTTTCTTTAACTGGAAGCCTAATTGGCAATTTTTTCAAATATTCTGTTCATGGCTACAAAAATTGGTCAATCAAGCAACATATTCATGTTAATGTGATACTAGATAATAGAAAGAGCTAAAAAAATGACACTCTACTCTTGTAAGGAGAGAAAATATTATTTTGATACATTGAGAACACACTTTTTATTATATTCTTAATATCAGAAAAATTTCAAAATATCAGAAAGAAAAAAAATTATATCATATGCCTTATGTAAAGTGGGGATGGAATAGAAAAGTTAATAGTTGATGCTTATAGAAATCACAAGTATTTGCAAAAAAAACAAAAACAAAAAATTATAGTTAAAAATAAGCGGAAAGAGAAAAAATAAAGGTGCTTTATATATAAAAAAACATTCAAAATATTCTACATGAAGTGTAAATAACATTAAAACTTTTTTGTTCAGAAGGAACATATTAGTGAAATGGTTTTAGAAGAATTATAAAAAATGGAAGTGTATTCTCTCTAGTTAAAAAGAATGTAGCAAAGAATTAAATTAAGAAATGGAAATAAACTTTAAGATATCTATTTGAAATCAATCAGTAGTTATTTAATTCAATGATACAAAAACACGAAAATTGACTTTGAAGCAATTTTTTGCATAATTGCGACATCTCTGTAATGATTCGCTTTCAAGACGTGTCAAAATAAACGCACATAAAAAAAGAGAGAGAGAACATGATGGAAATAGAAAGTACTTTTAAAAATTGCTTCTTTTTTTATTTTGTAGAAATTTAAATCTAAATAACAAAGCACATTTTTTTAAAAGTAAAAACTTATATTAGATCTACTGTGTTAAATCTCTAAGGAATAATTGTTTTTTACTCTAAATTTATAAAAAAATCTAAATAAACTTTTTTTTAAAATAAAAAGAAAAAAAATCCCATGAAAGTGTGCTCATACATATACAGTCGGACCTTCATATAACGAAGTCACTAAATCCCGAAAAAAAGTTCTATAAATGGAAAATACGTTATACAGAGGTTCATCCTTCAATATAGTTTATAAACCACATAAAACAAATTTTAAATTCATATACACACACCTTTTGTAAATTAATATCTATTTATTTTATAAATCTTACCCATAAAAAAACCCTGCAAGGAAAGCAAGAGAAAAGAATGTTGAGGAACACACTGTATTTTCAACACTAAGAAAATAATTTTGTATTAAAATTAATGAATTTTAAAGATATTTTCTATAATTTAAAGCAGAGGTTCTCAAACTTTTTTGTCTCATAGATCCCTTGTCATGTTTTTCGGTTTGGAGTAGACCCCTGCTTAAGTAATACTGAATTTTTGCAAATTTGTTAACTAAATTGTGCTTATGCAGCTGGTACAGAGTAACTTACTTTAAAGAATTTAAATTTCTAATTGTAGTGAAGTATGGAGTTTTAAACTTAAGAAACACATGTTAACTAATTTAAGTGATATTTAAAATAACTGATTATAAAAAACAAATGTTTATAATGATAGGGATGAATCTGGTGCTTCAATAACAAATTTTCAACATTTGTAATCAATTTTGTCAGGTTTAACCGAAAATTTCCTTGGTTAGTAATGTCCAGCCGACAACTATACTGAAACTCCTTCTCACTATATAGGAAAAGCAATTAAAACTTTTCTCCAATACTCCACAATTCGAGATAAATAACAGGTATGTCTCATTAAAGCCAAAATTGCTGACATCCATTTCTAAACTTTACTTTAAGATCTCCGTTACTTCCTATTCCGATCAGTTCCTCTTGTAATATGACATTTTTTTTTTCAATGTGATCATAGGAATTCATTGTCTTCTGTGGTAATTACCAAGTAAATGTGCATTCTGAAACCTAGTTTCAAAATCTGAATAAAGGGAATTTAAATGTTGAGTGTAGGTTAAAACGTTATTTTCCTGGCAGATTGTCTGTGACCAGTTGAGAAACAGAAAATTCGCTGCGTCCAATATTATACTTCTTTAGCTTAATTCTGGCAAGAAATACTGAAATGATGGCCCTTGTTTTAAATTAAATTTATGCTGTCACATAACTACAAATTAGCCTCATTAAATTAAGGAAATAAAAGTGTTAAATAGGTAAAATCTGGTTTCCCCATTTGACTAAATTTTCTTTTAAAATTAAAATCGCAATCTGGTTTAATGAGAACAACTGTCGTAGACTCCCATTTACACCTCATGGACCCCCAATGATCTTCTTGCTGTCGTGGACCCCTTGCAGGTCATCATAGACCCCCTGGGGGTCTATATAGACCACTTTGGGAATCACTGATTTAAAGCATACAAGTAATTTTAAATATACTTTATTTCATAACTAGAACTCCCCCACTGAGGGTGAAAGAGTACATCTAAGATGTTTCTAGTAAAGTGCACAATGGGGGTTAAAAGTTGTACTTCTTGGATGAAACTGCCAGAATTATATTGCTCTCGGCTAGTTAGGCACCTAATAAAACCAGTTCAAGGTTTATGACCACCCTAAAATGTGTTAATAGAGAATAACTTGAAATGTTAAGAAATACTTTAAAAATAGGGAGGAAAAAATTGAATTATAAGAAAAAAAGTTCGCTACATAGAAAATGCACTTCGCTATAGGGAAGTTATTTTATGAAGAAAATCGTGAAATGTTCTTGGTTCCAGGAAAAAGTTCGCTATATAGAAAAATTCCTAATATAGAGGTTCGTTATATTGAGGTTCGACTGCATTTTCATAAGTTCCAAAAATAAATGCAATAACTATTACTATATATCTCTGCTTTTCGGAATCACATCTCATCAAACCACTTACGTCTGTCTTCCTAGAACTAAGGAATTACGTAATCTTGAAAATTTAACCAGAATTTTATTTGTTTCATCTTTGTCTTTCATTGACTTATAGCCTTACAAATACGTCTTTCAATTCTAAGAAACTAATGCAAATTATTATTGCGATTTAATTATAATAAAAAAAGACTTCTACATGCCCACAAAAAGTCTGCTTTCCTTTTTCGGGTTATTAAAACAAATATAGAATAAACTAATCCACATTGTATCAGTTTACTGTAGAACTTTAATCTAGCATTTATTTCGTTACTTTTGTATGCTTTGTTAATTTTATTTTAAAAGCTTTTATCTAGGTCTTGTGTGCATATTTTCCATCCTTTTCACTCTATTATGAACCTATAATATTTATGAATCCGTATTTCAAGGAACGTTTCAATAAGAATTACTATGTCGTAAGGTCTTAGCTTAATTAATGCTCTTAAACGCCCCTCTGCAATGGCATTGACATGTTTATAGAGTTGTTACATCGATGTAGCAGTTCTTAAGGTTTTAATGAATGAATGGATTTATGTGTTTTTCTCTCTACTTTGCTCCGTGACTTTCAAAAGTTATTTGGAAATAATAAAATGATGTTATATTTTTTGTGGGAGGATCTGACATCTTTCGAAAAGTATCATGTCAGTTTTTTCTTCACTTCCTTTATTTAAGTAAAGTAGTTTTTTCCCAATTCTGTCTCAAATGAGGCCGCGAAGACTTATGCTCTTTGAATTAAATACAGGACATGTAGAATAGTGTACAATTAAGATTCCTTTTAGCATCTATTAACATTACAAATGATGCGCCTTTCCAGACAAAGTGGGTGTTTGAAAATAAATGCGCCATGTTTTATTTTTAGTATTGTACGAAAGTACAACGGAATTTCCTGTGAAAGTATTGTCTTTCACTCAGAGAAAGTAAAACAAAAAGAAAAGTATAACATTCGATTCTTTCTTAAAGAATGCGTTTCCTGAGTTTATTTATTTTTACATTATTTTTTAAACTTTTATTTAAGGTCTTTTTACTTTTTACTGAATAAACTTTATCGATTAATTATTAAGTAAATAAATAAATACTATAAAAATCAGTTTATTTCTCAGCCTTCTCAATATATAATTGACTATTATAATTTCAAATAGAATTTCTTTTTATTAGTTAGTGAACCTGTTTCTTTTGTACGGATATTGCTTATGTACTGTACTATTAATGAAATGAAATAAAATTTATAACCTTAATACTTCGACGTAATTCTTATTACCGGAAATTATTAAAAATGTCATGAAAGAAAATTTCTAAGAATACTTTAAACTAAAAACTGGTTTTTCTTTATATTGTCTTAATATACATTTATACGTACATAAGACTGCAGCACTTTTTTTAATTTCATGTTCTTTAAATAATATAGGGTACAAGAGAGTCATTTGCTTGAACTCATTTAACAAATTTGTCTTTTGAAGATTTGCTTAGGAATAAAACTGGGATTTAATTTTGAAGATTTGCTTAGGAATAAAACTGGGATTTAATTTAAATGGGAAATTTTAGATAAAAAGCAATCAAACTTGCTTACGACTAAATTTCAAACACAAATGCTAAGTAGTGGGGGAAATTTCTTGTGTTTAAAAATTTTTACTGTACCGTTAAAGACATGATGTCAATTATATTCAAACATAAATTTAACAAATGTTAACAAATGAATTAAGTAATTAACTTAAAGCATTAATTACCATTTTTAGGCTCATTACCTCTGCCCTAAATGACAAGAATTCCAATGCATGCTTAGAAAAAAAAAATCGCAGATGCCATTTTCACCGAAGAATAAACAAAAAAGGACTTGAAGTTGGAATTTTAAAACATGATAAAAGAAACTGCTACTTATTTTATTTTGAAGTTCGTTATCATTGTTTTAAACAACATAAATAGAATCACACAAAACACATACGTCTATAACAAGTTAAACTACAATAATGGTAAAAAGTTACTTTTTGTTTTGCCACTGAAATTTTGTACTCGAAAAAGGTTTTCTTTTCAAGATTCAAATATTTTGATAATAAAACATTTCAAAATTTTCTCCCTTTTTGTATATCAGCTTCTATTTGTGTGTGTGTGTGTGTGTGTGAAGTTAAATAATTTGAAGTGTTTCAGATCTATTTCTTTGCAGTTGAAGCGTGATGGAATGCTTGCATTATTTCAATAAAAAGAAAGCAACTGAAAAATTTCTCGAGAAAACAGCTAAAAGATGGCTATTTTTTTATATAACTCAGAAAGAGTAACTGCAAATATTTTTTACCTTTCCAAAACACTTATACGCTTATTATTCAATTTTAATGCATGCATGAATCGCTACTTCGGTAAATATAATGAATGCGATGTTTTTCCAGTATGTAAGATCAAAACATTTTACGGAATGTTTTTTTTTTTTTTTTTACTATACTTATTACTTATATATATATATATATATATATATATATATATATATATATATATATATATATATAGGGATTAGTATTTTTCCACAGAAAGAAATTAAATAATATATCCACAACCATTAGCATAACAACAGATAAACTATGATAAATATAACTATAAGAAAATAAGACATAAAAATAACTATGAGATAATAAAACAAAAATAAAAGTTATGAGAAGTTTCTTGAATTGTGTTAAATATTAGATAAGTATATTTCGTCTTAGCTCATTTCGCATAAACAAGATAAGATGGGCTGATTTTGAAATGCTATGAAAATAAAAATTAAGATATTTAATGTGTTTATATGTTACAAAACGTTTGTTAACGCTATTTTAGTAACGTTTGTTTTTTTACACAAAAATAAACACACTGAATTGTCCATTGTCCATTTACTGTCAGACAGCATCCATTGCATTTAAAAATGTGAATGTTTTTAACACCAGTTATGTTTAGTAATAATACATTGAAATATTGAAAAAGCATAGGATTACAATATACTAATACAAGATGGCAGCAGCATTCCATAAAAAATTTCTAAAAGGGTAGTACACTATCAGGGCTTTCACTTGCACACAAGTGATCCACGTGAAAAGTTTTCTATTGTGATTATGGCCACACGACGAAAATTAATAGACTTTAAAAAAAGAATAATAGTTGGCATGTGACATTCGCGCGCGTGGTAATGTTATAAAATTCAACATTTTTCGATCCACAGTGTCAAGAGTACATCGAGACCATAAAATTATATGTATTACCACCTACAATAGACAATACAGTGGCCGACTTTGTCTGCTTAATGACCGAAACCAGTGAGGTCTGCGTAGAGCAGGGGTACTCAACCTTTTTTTCTGCCTGGCCACTTACGTATGTTAGCTTTTTCACACGGGTCGCATACATATGGTGGCTATTTCACAAGGTTCCGCAAAAGGAGGGTTAATGGAGGAGGGGAGGGAGAGAGAAAGGATTTAAGACCAAGACAACATAGAAAATTTAAAATGTGAAAAATATTGATCAAAATATTAAAAATCCTATTTTGCTTTACTTAATTATTATTTTTTATTTTTAACACTGAATTTTTCTAAATTGGAAGCATTTAAGAATCACTCCTTCACAATTTCAGCATCAGTAAACGGTTTCATATGATACGATTTCATACGATGCAACAATTTTTATAGGGTGCCTTTGTTACCATTGTGACATCCCCCTGACAAAACAGTTTTTGTTGATCTAAAGATTATTCAAGAAAACCTATTTATCACCTCTTGAAAGGGATCTTCGAGGAAAAGTGTCACTGAATGATTCCTGTTTATTGGAATTTTTTAAATACAACACTCTCGTGACAAAACAAACAGTTGATGATCCATACTTGTTTTTCACTACAGAATAGTCAACTTCCAAACTGTCTTGAAACAACCTATTTTCTTGTACGAAACATAGTTAAAAATTTGTTCCACTCATAAAATGGTTGCTACTCCACTGTTGTCTATTATCACTAATCAGAAAAAAAAATATCGATTCGCATCCTTACGACATCGACAGCAAAAATCAAAATTGATACATTTGATTTCTTAATAAAGAATTTCCAACACAATTTTTATAAATAAATGAATTTTTCAGAGTAATGGGCCATGGCCGGGTCCCTTAAAAAGGCACAGTGGGCCGCAGGTTGAGTATCGCTGGTATAGAGTGTTACCAGACAAGCAACATTGCATCAAATAGCAGCAACAAATAACAGCAATAGTGCTGCAACATTTGATGTTGATGTAATATGACAGTTAAAGAGCGACTCGAGTGCATTTACTAACAATGCGCCATCAGTTACAGTGACTCTGTTGAGCTCGTGAACATATCGATTAACTCCCAGATAATTGAAAAAACGATGTCTGGTCACCGAGACCACAATTCCAATTGATAAAAGCTGACGGTAGGCTTTGAATTTGACGCAGATTCTACGAGGGGTTATAGATCCAAGATGTTAACAAGACACTATGCAAAGGGGGTAGAGCTTTATAATGTTATGTGTTTTTATGCGACATAGACTAATCCCTCTGGCCTAATAATTTTAATCAATGACTGGAAATTTGATTATGTTCAGCTACCTGAAGACCATTTGCATAACTGTGAATTAGAATTTATTTTAATAAATTTTATATAATTAAATTAAAGAATCGAGTATAAAACATCTTGCATTTGGATCTTGGTATTGCCTATATGGTGCCACACTAAAAAGTGATGCCATATCCTGGGGAATGTACTAGGTCTGCAAGGTAAAAAGTATTAATCCGCAGCCCTATTAGAAAAAAAAACTTTGTAATAATTTTAAGAAATAATCCTTTTAAATCATTATCAAATCAATCGATGATAACATTAAAAAATTATATCCAAAATTTTAAAAAATCTGAAAAGTAAAAAAAAAAAAAATTGTGAGTTAGAGCGTTATCATTAAAAAAAACTCATAAAGTTTTGCTTTTAATTTATTCTTATAATACATCACTCAAATAGCTTGTTAAAATATCATCAGATCACACTTCATTAAACTGTCTGCACATTCTGAACAAGTTTTATGTACATTCCTCAAATTAAAGAGATCGTTTGATATAAAAAAAAGTATAAATTGTGTTTACACTCTATTTATTATGCTGCTTTCGCAATCCATTCAGTAGTTTTTACTTTTCCTCTTACTAGTAAGTGAAAATTTATCACATTCCATCTTAATCTCAAATTACTTCCGGTGTATTTCTTTATTTCATTCTTTAATGATCATTACTCCATTTGTTTTGACCTGAATTTGTTCAAATTAATAGGTCTGTATAATACTTGAAATAGCTTACAATTTTTAAGTGATTTTAAGCATTTGTAAAGTTCTAATTTTCTAGTCGATTTGTCATTCAAAGTGTTCTTTTCTTTTCTTTGCATATTAAGGCGTTTCCAAATTAAACAGTATAAAATGCCTTGCATTGTCTCATTGTCTTACTAAAAAAATTATTAAAGCATTTACCTACTGATGTAATGCATTACATTCGATTTAAATTTTCTTTCACTTGCTCGAACAATATTACCCAATTTATTCGATAAAATAATAAAACTAGAGAAATTATATATGGCTTAAATATTTAAATCCAAACTAAACTAACTACGCATTTGCTAAAAGTACTTTTATTATTCTATTTGTTGCAGAAAAATATGTTTGCTTAGACTGGAGTTCAAACTTAGTGTTTGTGGCTGATGTAAAATGTATTTGGATACTAAAAATAACTATTGTAGAGACTCATAAAGAGTTTCTACTTGTATGCATATCGTTAAAGGAGTCGAAAAGATTTAACATTCATATCAGTAACGTGTTTTCTAAAAATTAAAGTTAATGATTGGTGCATAGTTCGGAGAAATTACGGATAAATTTCTAAAAGGAACATATGTTTAGTTAAAAAAACATTGTTTATATATAGTTAAAGGAACATTATATTTAAAGGAACAATGCTTAGTTAAATGAACATCACTTAGTTAAAGGAACACTACTTAGTTAAGACTACACAGTACCCTAAAAATTTCATTTTTACTGAAAATTTTTTTTTGGCATGGTTTGGTGGCCCATATCATTGAGATGCTTGCCACGAAATTTCAGATCTGTTAGCAAATTAGTTTTTAAGATATTTGAAGTTTTATGAGCTATGGTTTTGATTTCGGTTTCCTTTTAAAGCATTTTTTCACACTTAAGTTGAATTAATTAAAAATATTTTTGAGCTTTTAGTTTGAAATGGTTATTAATTCCAATTTTCATTACTAAAATCATTTCTGCTTGATTATGTTTTGAGTTTTTTGAGAGTTCTCATAATTAATTAATAAAGATTAATTTCATGGCCAATTTTTGCTTTAAAAATAGTTTATACAACTTAAAAGCTTTATCATTAATTTTTCCTGCAGAGAAAATGCCATGGCAAATGCGTTCTGGGTTTCTGTGAGAAACAATATTTCGAAGAGATGGAATACTACTGAAAATGATGTATCTAAAAATCAGTCCTCAGCTGATTCTGCAATTAGACTTCCGAATACAAGTATTCTGAATTCAAATGCTGCAGATATAACTGAATATTTCCTTGATGTACCAAACTACATTATACTAAACATATTGTAGTACTATATTTTAGTATTTTAAAGTCGTACGACAAGAGCTAAAACTTCCTAAACTACCCCAATTTAAAACTGAAAAAAAAATTAAATTTTATGAGCAAACCTGACTATTTTCAGCTTAAGTTAGTATCATTATTATTTTGTACATAAATGCTTCGTGTTTCAAAACTTTTGTGAAATATTAGGTTAAGATAAAGCTGAATAAACTGACGTCTTAACAAATGCTATCAATATTATGCAAAAATATATTTTGAATTAAAAATATAATTTTCAGTCATATTTAATAAAATAGTATTTTAATGTAGAACATACATTGGAAAATAACATATTAAAAAATTAGAGTTTTACGGGCATTATAAGTTTTTGTTTTATGACTTTACAAACTTTAAATGCGTTTTTCTCAGATTTTTAATTTTGAAGGTATAAGTGTTTTCTAATCCCTAAGGCTTTTTTCCTGTTCAATATAGAGCCTTGAATTTTTTTGTATATACTCCCAAATGTATGTTCTATAAAAGTTAGTATGGATTTAGGGCTGAGAACTCTAGTTATTTTTCTAAAAAATGCCAAAGTTGATATTTTAAAAATTTTCGTGTTTTTTCCAGGTTTTTCTAGAAAAATAATTATTAAAAATCAACAAGGGAATAGATTTTCAAATCCATACTAAATATTGTTTGTAATAATCTAAGAATCATAAATAACATAAAATTACTAAAAAATTTTAAAAATTGAGTTTTTATAAGAGTTTGAAAAAACTTCAAAAACTCTAATTTTTAAAATTGTAAAATAATGGCTGGTCAAACTGACTTTTGCTTACAGAATCAGCTTAATAATATAATCTAAATATAAAACATCAATTATTTTTTCTGTAACTGTCTCCAAAAAATTTTTTTGAAAAAGGGTACCGTGTAGCCTTAAAGGAACATTTCTTAGTTAAAGGAACATTGCTTAGTTAAAGGAACATTGCTTAGTTAAAGGAACATTTATGTGTGTCTATGTTTAAGTACTTAAGATAATCTTGCATGGAGTTTTATTTCAAACGATAAAAAACCCAATAAATAAATAAAATAGAATAATAAGAAAGATTTTAGTAAAACGTAGTTAGATTTAAATTCAGATACATAAAACATAACTGATTTTCTGATATTAGTAATTAACTGAATCCATCGAGGTTAGAGTTCGACATTTACTAATTATTTCTGCTTCAAACTTAACTAATTAAGACAGTCACGCAAAGAATTTTTCTAATTTCCAATCCATTTATCGTAAGATGCAACTTACATTTGTCATTTACATTTAAAACATTGTAATTATCAATTATATTTAGTAGCTACATGTTACTACAGCTTAAATTAAAAATATATTTAGACTTAAGTGAGCAATTACCTTATAAGATAAATGATCAATATTATTTATTGAATATATTTCATATTTTTAATGCATTAAATTCAGTGTAGTATAAAAATATAGCAGATTATGTGTGTGTGTTATAGTACATAGTTTTTCTCCTTTTCTAACTTGTTTAGTTATAAAATATTAAAAATATATCTTTTTTTGAGGAAAACTTGTAATCATCGAATTTATCAATATATTATTTCAGTAATGAGGCCCAGTGGTCGAGTGGTAGTGTATCGCGCTGCCATACCACAGGTCTGGGTTCTATTCCCGAGCTGGGCAAGATCGACTCAGTCTTTCATCCCTACTGCGGTGGGTCGATAAGTAAGTATCAAGCTTCCTTGGGGACTTACACACTGGGGGTCTCACTTCAGACTGACCACCTGATCGGAACATCTGCTCATACACCTCAGCGCCCAATGGTCACGTATACTGGGATGGGCACAGTAGTCCCTAGCTCTCATGGGCTGTTGCGCCACTGTGTTTGATTTCAGTAATGTCTTCTTGATTTCGTGCATTTATTATATTTACCTCAACATAGCAACAATGATTAGTCTATGAAACGTGACATTACTATAAATGATCCATTTATAAAAACACAACTTTTTTAGGAATTTAAACTTTTTAATAATATTAATTTTGCTGTGAAATATTTTAAAAAATTGTTTTGCTATCTATTAAAAAAAACTATCATATTTCTGAGTTATTTACCCAGTATTTATGTAAATCAGCTTTCTGGTTTGAATTTTTTCAGCGTATAGTTTGTCAAAGGTGTTTAGATGTTGCAATTATCATGTCGAGATTTTCAGCTAAGAGATCTTTGACTGTAATAGGTAGGAAAAGGATCAGCCATCCACAACACGGTAAATACTCATTTGTGACATCTAGATGCATGTGGGCAGCCATCCATGAACCTTTCAAAAGCTGCTCATGAGCAGTCTTTTTGTTCAAAAGAGCTGCGACTTTTGACCTTCAATTATGTTATTTTTTACAATTGTTTTACAAAGATTGAATACGAAATAATTTTCTTAACAGATTTTTTTTTCAACTTTCGTTCATTTTTTTATGCATTTGAGTGCGGAACATCTAATTCATCTCAATGAATTACAGTTTTAGAAGGCTGTTTCCCCGCTGTTTTCTTATTGAACCGAAAAGTGACAATGTTCAATAGGCTTTTTTTTTCTTTCTATACTTTTATCACTATTGCCGCCTGTTATTATTGTGTTAAATTCATGAAACACATTCAGCTTTCCGAACAACTACTACGTCGTAGAAATGAAACTAAAACAATAAGTAATAGAATTTTTTATATTAAAGATTTACACTTTAAAAAAATGTGTTTTTTAATAACGCTTAACATTATAAATGAATTAATAAAATCCGTGTGTTTTTTCCATTTTTTCCCCTCAAATAATCGATAAGACAATTTCAAACAGTACAAAAATTTATGAGCTAAATTTAGTTTTATTAATTTTAACTAAACCTAATTAATACTAAAAAAATCATTTGATTTAAGGAATTTTTTTTATATGGGGAATGTTCCAAAATATCCTCTAAGATATTAATGTGGAAAAAAAATAATATATTTTACTAAAATTGCGACTATTAAATATTTTATGTGAAACAAACTTATACTGCTGAAATCAGTTAAAGTTTTGATTTCAATGGCTGTATATAGTGATGTTGAACTTATTTGTGTATGTGTGTGCAAATTCTGGGTAATTATTAATTTTGTATATTTGGGTTGTAAAATGTTTAGCCTATTAATCCATTTTTTGTTCCATCTTGTAACCTCTGTTTTGGACTTTTTACGCTGACTAACTTGGGCATTTACCGAAATGTACCACAGTCATGTACGTGTACCATAAATGTTCTGGGGGAGGCTTTGTTATGCATGTACCTAATTTATTAAAACTCTCCACTGCTTTTGGAGAAAACCATTCAAAAATGAAATTTCTTATGGTTTTGAACAGCGTACTTTAGAGAAGCTATAAAATTACTTAGATATCAATTTTAACGAATAAGAATTTAGAAATGGATAGATACTCGCTGAAAGTGGAGGAAAAGTCTTTTTTTCTGAACTCAAAAAGAAAATAAAGAAAAATTGTTATTTAAAGCGATTCTCATGAAGGTTTAAAATAGAAGAACCAATCCATCATTTTAAATCTAGAAATTATTTGCTGAATAACTAAATACCTAATGTCTTAATCTAGAAGCTTAGTAGATTCACTTTTATTAATTGTGATTTCAGAAAGTTAAGGCACAATTATCTATCTTATCAAAAGAGGCCTGAAATGGTATTAAAATAATGTCTTGAAACTGTTTTGTTCCTTTTAATCTTACGATTCCAAGTAAGGAAAGATTCTAAGCCGATTAAATATAATAAAACGCTTGAATATATTACAAAATCTGTCTTATTCAGTGATTTGTCTCCCTTGGACAATTTTCGTCATTGTTTCAGTTAATCCTCATCAGAGAGCTCTATTCTTTCCAAACTAACAGTTTCGCAGAAATTTTCTTTACCCCAAGCAATTTACTCTTTACTTGACATTCTTAGCATTAACTAGGAATTTTTATTTTTATTTCAATTAAGTAAACCATGGGGAAAAAACTATTACGTAGAATATGTTATTTCTCTGTGCACCTATTGTTTTACTTATTTTTTTTTCAATTCAATAATAAAGGGCAATGTTATCACAATATTGCAGATAATATAATTGCATCTAACTTTTTTAAATATTAATATAAAATGCAGTACTCAACTTTTAACCTCACTTCACAAAAAACTCACTTTAGTCTCACTTCAACTCAAATAACTCAACTTATTTTATTTCTATCATTTAGCAGGTTTTTATCATCTGACATGATATTTTACTTTATTTTCAGCTCTTCTCGGAAAAAAAGTAACTCGTAATAAATTACAGTTATAGAATAGGTACTTGTTAATTCTCTGAAAGTTCATTTTCTTGTTTAAAATAAGGCTTATCTTTAATCGCACCAATGGCGATGCTTTTCTTTTTTAAAAAAAGCAAATAATTATGCTCCAGGCATTACGAATTTGTTACTTATATAAAAATGATATTTTATTGAAGATTGCTTGGACTGTTTTCTCTTAACAAACGAACAGAGAAAAAAATACTTTTCTATAATCAAATAAAACATTAAATGCGCGCATAGAATATAGTTAACCCGAGTTCGTATTTTTAAAATATTGAATATGGAGTGTTCTAAATCACAGTATAAATAATTTGGGCAAATCAGAAATATACTTTTTATACAAAGACTATTACTAAGAGCAGCAGTTTCACCAATTTGTTTCGCTACTCTTTTATTATGTTCTAATCACCTATAAAAAAGTTGAAAATAACTACCACAGAAAATGTCTCAATGCTCTCTTGTTTTCAAGTTTCCTCGTAAGCTTTGGTCCGTTAGATCATTTCTGACGCTCAATTAACATCTCTGTATGGACTCGGTCAGCAGTAACGAGATTGGAGATCGGATTGGGTGCTTGTTTTCAAACTTAATTTAGTGCAGACCATCTCAGTAGAAAGTCGGAACAATGTATTACACAATAATAGTGCAGAAAAGCTATATCAAGGCCATTCCCAGCATTTGTTCCTTAAGAGAATCCGTGTTATGTCAAGGGTGGGAAACTGGGTTGAATTGTCATATAATGGGCTGAAGATGATGAATTCGGCTGCACCTTTCCTGAAAGAATTTTACAAAGGCGTAGTATTTATTTAAAGTCTTCAAGAGCGCTCTAATTAGGTTGAACAAATGCTAATTAAACTGAATGACAGAACCGATTAGGGACTCATTTAACATCCGAGCAAAGACCTCAAGAAATACTCGTTAATTTTACCTAAAGTTGCGGAATATATATGAATATGCTTTTCTTTCGTACTGAACATGAAAAAGATGATTCTTAGTGCTTTAAAAAGCACAATCCAATAATATAACCATTATTTAAGGTATCCGACTACGGTCGGGGCCGTGATTTTAAAAAAGCGCATAAATGGATAATTTTCATGATATTTAGTGTCCCTTAGATTAGAATACATGTAAAAAATTGTTTTAATGACATTTTGACAAAAAAAGTTATTTTAATACAATAATTTGGTAAAAAACTAACTTAGAATAACCTTTTTTCAAAATTTTCTCCTTTTATAAAAAGTGCTTATAAAATAATATTTTGCTTATATAAAGTAAAGACTTCTCTCCAAAGAGTCTGAACCTTTTTTTAAAAAAATTCACATTATTTTCAGAGTTACAACCAATTGAAATAATTATCGATGTTTTTTTCTTAAAATTTCTCCCTCAATTGTCGTAAAACACATGGATAAACCCACTTCAAGTTATATACACTCTGTCGCAAAAAAATATATGCACCCAGAAGAAATTGAGCTACATTCACGAAATTTGGTATGCATGTAGTGTATATGAAAATAAACAAATGATTAAAAATTCAGAACAAAATATCATTTTATTAAGCGGTTACAGCTTGCAAAAGGTTAAAAATCAGTAAGTAGTAAAGCCACCTCTGGCAGCTATACAAGCCGAAATTCGGCGTGGCATCGATTCAATTAGATCACTTATGACCCCCTGTGGAAGATCCTGCCATAGTCTTTGCATCTGCGCAGTTAATTCTCCTGTATCTCGGGACGGCTGCAGTTGCCTTCCCAGCGCGTCCAGACATGCTCTATTGGCGAAAGATCTGGTGACCTGGCAGGCCATGGTAGGACGTCATATCCTTGAAGACATTGTTGGGAGAGTCGCGCAGTATGTGGACGAGCATTATCTTGTTGATAAATGGCACCTGGGCGACTTGATAGCATGGGTAGCACAATCGGCGTTAAAATATCGTCCACGTATCTGCGAGCTGTCAAAGTGCCTTGAAGGACCACTAAAGATGATCGTGTGTCCCAAGAAATTGCTCCCCACACTGTCACACCTTGTGAAATTGCTGTATGCCGCTCGACAATAAATGCCGGATCGGACCGCTGCGCCTCCAGACACGTGTGCGGTGGTCATCAGCACTGAGACTGAATCGGGATTCATCACTGAAGATGACACGTCTCCAGTCTGTCACACTCAAGTTGCCCGAGGTCGGCAAAAATCCAGTCGACACTGCCTATGATGTGGGGTCAGTGGTAAGCGTCTTAGCGGACGTCAGCTCCTCAAGCCAACTTCGGTCAGTCGTCTCCTTATGGTTTCTCTTGATGGCACTGGATGTCTGGAAGGAGGTAAGTGGCGTTGAATCGATGCTAGCGACGTTGTTGGTGCCGAAGTGGCCACTCTTCTGATTGCACGATCCTCGCGATCATTTGTGTTCCTGGGACGTCCTGACCCTCCGCGACGGTACACTCTACCTTCTGTGATCCACTGTTGCCAACACCGAGCAACTACCATATCGCTCCGACCGAGGTGGCGGCCGATACGTCTATTCGACCAACCTGCTTCTCTGAGGCTTATTATACGGCCCCTATCAAAGTCCGTCAGCTGCTCGTACTGCCGCCGGTTACGTCTTAGAGGCATCCTAAGTCTCAATATCGTCTATCAAAGTCATCAGATTCGTTTGGATAGCCGTATGGCGCTCGTACTCATGCTTTTAAACTCTCCCAGTTGCGCAACTAATATGCGCATAGCACACTTAGCCTTGTCTCATTGGCTTCGAAATTTTAATCATTTGCATATCTCTTACCAGACTACATTCTTGCCGAGTTTCGTGATTGTAGCTTGATTTCTTCTGGGTGCATATATTTTTTTGCGACAGAGTGTATTTCAAAAATTCTAGTTGAGTCATGTACAGAGGTCTGAGCTATATACAGGCAAATTATTACTATAATAGAAGCATTTTTCACAAAAGGAGACTATTTTGGAAATGGGTCATTCTATGTTCATTTTTTGCCAAAGTATTGTATTTAAATAATTTTTTATTGTAATAATATTCTTAAAACACAATTTTATATACATTTTATAATATAAGTGACACTAAATATCATAAGTATTATCCATTTATACGCTTTTGCAAAATCCCTGTTCCGAACGTAGTCGAATGCCTTAAGATGACTCTTCCAAGTCTAGGAATTAGTTTTCCTCATTCTTGAAACTTTATCATTTTTAAACATATCCTTTATTACCGAAAGGATTTTGGACGCAGTAACCTAGTGGTTCTGATCATGAACTCGTGGTTGGGTTGTCATGAGTTCGAGCCTAGTGCCACTGAAGACTCCCCTTACAGAGAGCACCGATGCACTTTAATCTGAAAGTCCTCCATTGGTGTAAGTTTGGAGAGGGAAGTCCAGTTCAGGTGTCGTCCACGTCACTTGACCGAGGCTGAAATTTACAAGGTTGATCGCCAATAGCTCTCGTGTTGCTTTACAGTACGACGCTATAATCTCGCTCTTATTCACTTTACCGAGAGATTTAGGAAAATTTTGTGTATACATCCCTTCTGAAGTGTAAATTCTTATATTGTTTTAATTATTTTTAGCCCTAACCAAGTGTGTTAGTTATTCGTGTGTTAAGTTAACTATTTCCAAAACACTAACCAAGAAGATTAGAAAAATGTAGTTGTGAACGCATCTTTTCTGAAGTATGAATTTTTGCATTGTCTTAACTATTTCCAAAACACCAATCTACACGAGAGTAAGAAACTTCCAGAACAAATAATTCTTATCAACACAAGGAACGATTCGAAAAATTACTTTCATGATATGATCAAGACAATCTCAGAACGGAAAATAGGTACTTTTGTTCTTTCACATTTATTCAATTTACGAGATTGTTATACGTTTATACTTCCTAAAATGTAAGATAGCAGCATTTATTCTATGAGAAGTGGAATTTTAACAAAACAAGCTTTATTTCTTATCCCTTGAATTGTATTACTTGTTAAGTTTTCATGTGATCTTTATCCTTATTAAGGGTTTATATTTATGAATTGCATAAAAGAATTTTAAAAATAAAGAGTAAAGTTTTCAGTGAATTCAGATTGTTATGATTATACTTAGAAGTTCACTCCTTTTAAAGGAATGGTGTTTTCATGAACGTATAAACGAAAATTTATATTTTATCATGGAGTACCTCTAATGATTCAGAACTCATACCAATGTAATAAGATAAAAAGAACAGAAGCTTAAATAGATCGTTTCGTACATTGTTGCTTTGATTTGAACAATCAAGCATACCAGAAATTGTTAACAAAAAACAAAATAGAGCTGTTTTTTTAAACCAGAAAAAAAATCAATCATGCAAGTAGGATTAAATGAAATTTTGAAAACTAATCATCCCTTATTTATGAAAAGTGGATCCGGAACATTCTATTACTAAGCATTTATAACTATTAAACTAATATTTGCTTCGTAAATATTACATATAGAATAGCTTTAAATTATGTAAAATATTTTACTTCAAGCACACAAAGATGATACTGAAAAATCCATCTGAGTGAAATAATACTTTAATACAAAGGACTTTTTGTAATAAACTTTTTTAAAAAAAAAAATTTTTTATCGTATTATTAGCAAGATTCAGTTATATTATATGATATAGGGTGAATCCCAAAATATTGCCCTGATTATAAATATTTATAATGTCCAAACTATTATAAATACATATAAGTTTATTTGGATATATTGTAAGTATTATATTATGAATTTTTTATAAGACAGTTTACCTCAGTAAATTTCAACATGTGTCCCTTGATAGCTCGGAGAATGTCTAAGCGGTATTCCAGTTTCCACCAAGTGTTCTTTAACATGTTCACGTTAGCTCACAAGAAGTTCACAGGCATCACAAATTGATTTATGAGACTCCGTTGAAACGACTTCCGAACATGTCCAACAGTTTCTTCAATCACACTAGGCCTGAAGCTTCTAGAAAGATCATTTACACTGCATATTTCCTTAAGTATTTTATATTATTGCTCTAATGATTTTGCATCAGAAAGTTTGTTTCCACAACAATGTCGAAATTTACGCTGAACATTAATAGGCTATTTCGTTTCATGCAACCAAAGCACGTATTGCTCTTTCTCTGGAATCGACGCCATTTCTGCGCAGAATGATGTCTTCTTTACAAATGTTCCCCCGAATCACTCTTAAGGTATCCGACTACGTTCGGAACCATGGTTTTAAAAAAAGCGCATAAATGGATAATTTTCATGATATTTAGTGTCACTTAGATTAGAATACATGTATAAAATTGTTTTAAGGACATTTTGACAAAAAAAATTATTTAAATACAATATTTCGGCAAAAATTTAACAGAATAACCTTTTTTTCAAAACGTTCTCCTTTTGTGAAAAATGCTTCTATAATAATAATATTTTGCCTGTATATAGCTCAGACCTCTGTACAGAGGCTCAACTAGAATTTTTGAAATATATAACTCAGAAGTGGGTTTATTCATGTTTTACGACAACAGAGGGGAGAAATTTTAAGAAAAAAACACCGATAAAAATTTCAATGGGTTGTAACTCTGAAAATAATGTGAATTTTTCAAAAATCATAGTTGAGCCTCTGTACAGAGGTCTGAGCTATATACAGGCAAAATATTATTATTATAGAAGCTTTTTTCACAAAAAGAGATTATTTTGAAAATGGGTCATTCTATGTTCATTTTTTGTTAAAATGTTGTACTTAAATAATTTTTTATTGTAATACTATTATTAAAACAATTTTACATACATTTTCTAATCTAAGTGACACTAAATATCATAAATATTATCCATTTATGCGCTTTTGCAAAATCACGGTTCCGAACGTAGTCGGATACCTTAAAGGAGTCCCCCGAGTTACTCTTCGGGCCATATACTGCGCAAAATACTACAAAAACTGACCTATCCAATGATGCAAAAGAGTTACATTATTACATTAAATGATTGTTTTGTGATGAATTTTTATAATCAAGGCAAAAATTTATTTCACCCTATACAATACAAACGATCAATACTTCTTATTAATCAGATAATAAAAGGAAATATTAATGCAATTAATGGGAAATCAGTACTTTGTGGAAAATAAAATTAAATCATTGTTAAGAAATTCGAGAGAAATTAAATGTTCTTTTAAATGCATCCTTATTTTTAATTAGTAAAAAGGTTTCATTATTTTAACTATCCCGACTGAGACAATGCCAGTCTTATTAAGATTAATTTATGATCAAAAGACTGAATGTGGATCTGTTTATTTTATTCACACATTCCTTTCAGTTTCTTAATAAAATTGAAAGTGAAAACGAGAGTGGGAATGAAGCATATGCAGTGAGACTGAAAGAAAACTAAATCGTTGTTTAAAATAACCAAGATGATAACTTCAACACAAATAAGGCAATTATGGAAGATGTTCTTACTAATCCGTTATAAGATGTAACTGAGCACAATTATGTTACTGTTGACTGCCCATGCAAGGAAAGTTTAGTTACATGTGTTGAATTGGTTATATCTCCAAGGACAAGAAAGTGAATGCTTTGTTGACGTGAAAGGAGAAGACAAAAAATGACAAAGTAAACTGAATAAATGAGTTTTTTACACGAAATATCTGTCACGATTTTTATCCCGCGATGAATTTCTGTTGAATATTTGTGACATTCGTAACACTCGAGATAGTTTTGAAGGTTAGACTATACAATTATGAGGAGCTCTGGAAACATATTTTTTTTCTTTAATAAGGGCTCTGAAAGTATGTGATATATCTAAACTTTTTTTTTTCAGTTTTTTTATACTGACAAGATATTTGATACCTCCACTCATGGAAAACTTTTTAAAAAAGCATTATAAAACATTTTTTGTTATGAATATGCAGCAGACAAGGTCAGAAGAAAATAATGAAGAAATGTTAGCCTTTAGGCCTTAGGCTCCAGTGATTTTCAGCACAAAAATCAATTAATCATCAGCATTAAATAAAAGATAAAATACAGGATACCCAATGTCTTACATTACTTGTTGCTTACAAGAAAAAACTCATTCTTTGAATTATAAATGCATAAAAATTATTTGCAGTTTTATACACAAATATTTTTTAATGTATTAAATTAATACTCAATGTATATTTATTACTTAAATATTACAAAATTCTTTACGCTTGAGAATGAAGCGAAATATGATTTTTAAGGGAAGGGGGGTTTTTAAGATCTCTACCTTTTTCTCCCTTAAAATATTTTTCTTAAGAACAATCATTGTTGAAACATTAACTATACCTGAATTTTAATTTATTCTGAATTTTATGTTTTGAAACAAAGTTTTGCTCTTTCAAAAATTTAAAGTAAATACCCTTACACTTGCGTAAAATTTCTTGCATATAAATAGTAAACCTTTATAATTATTTAACTTCATCATTCAGTTATTAACAGAAGATATTTTAAGTAACATTGAAAAAAGCTTAATTTTAACCGTAAGAAGATTTTCTACTAAGTCTTTCTTCCAATATCCAATCAAAATTTCATATGATTAAGTTAAAAGGAAACAATTTTATATAGATCATAAATATTATAACTCTGTAAGAGTAACTTCTGAAGAAATGCACAAATGGGTCAATGTCCTAAGATAGTTTCCTTAGAAAAAAATAACAAAATAACTTATGCACTTTGTGAAAAATAGTCTTCCGCTTTTTCCATTAGCAGTTTATCTTAATAGATCTTAAACAGGGGCTTTTAAATACGGCTTTCTCTGTATTAATCTACTAGACGTATTGTTTTGAAACGTATCTCAGCAGCTTTGACAGAAAAATGAACACAGACGTCAAAATGCTCTGGTTATATTGGAAAATGTGATAATGCGCCACAACTTTTTTATTGTTAGCACAAGTAGATTTAGAAGTATAGTAATTAAATTGCTTTACAGTATTAATTTACCATGCTGTAGAATAAATGTGTTACGAAGCAAATTAAATATTTTGAAATTTCTCTTCAAGTACATATTTTCCCATTTCTGGAAATGAAACAATAGTGAATTAGGTAAAAAGTCTCATTGTAAAAAAGCAAACTTTATGTAAATTCTTCAAATTATTTCAGGAAATACGGTTTATCTAAATATTAATAATTTAGTTTGATTTGTTTTCCGTAACGTGTTGAAGGCTTACAATGTATGAACCATTAATATTTATTTGTCATAAAATTTTAAAAGTTAGGAAACAATTTTAAAACTGTGACAATATCTTAAGCTTTATAACTGTTAAAAAATCAACAAAAGAAATAATTGGGAACGTATTGTTAAAAATCCCCCGTAATAATTATTAGAATTTTTTTTTTCAAACGCAAGTTAAAAAATTTGTTGAAAATTATTAAGTGTTAAATCAGATTAAAACACACAAACGGGTTTTAAATATTCAATAATGTTTCATAAACATTGAATAGTAAAAAGGGAAAGACAAAATATCATCTATTCATTGAAAAACAGCCATAAATGTGTTTTGTATTTTATAACAGAAGAGTTTATTTAAGCGCTGATTTCGTAAAACTGAGCCACAGTAAGGTGCAAATCATAATTCAACGTATAGTCAATCCTTCAAGAATCTGATAATATATACGTTTTGTAAGAAAAGGATCTTGGAATACTTAAGATTGTGAATCGCTTGCTAGTATCAATTAAATCCCATATTCGATCAGTCAGAGATTCTGTGATGGAGTCCCAAAACCAGTGGCGCAGCGTAAACCCCCACAACCTCTGAATTGTGGAGGCCCCTAGGATTCTAGGGGGCCCAAAATCTATGTTACGTTATGGTTTTGCAAACCTTGGTAATAACCGGCTTGGGACACAAAATCTAACTTTTCCGAGGGGAGGGGCTAATATTCTCCGTTACGCCACTGC
Organism: Trichonephila clavipes; assembly: GCA_019973935.1. Lineage (NCBI taxonomy): Eukaryota > Metazoa > Arthropoda > Arachnida > Araneae > Nephilidae > Trichonephila > Trichonephila clavipes. Next base: position 811,056 of record BMAU01018376.1, on the reverse strand, counting down.
CAAAACATTACAGTGACACGTACACTTATAGAACACCTAAATGCTATAGAGATCAAAGGGCTTTGAGCTATATATGTGTTTAAAATCACTTAAGCTTTATATTATTAATTCTAAAGGTTGGTTTGGATTTGAGCAAATTTCAAGAAACAAATAATTGTCAGTTTCACTGTACTAGATTGATGTTCAGTGATTTATCAAAGCATTGCTCTTGAGCACACTATTGTTTATTCTAAAAATACTTAATTTCTAAATATTGTAAGAAATATTTTTCTACTGTAATATGCTTTCTGATATTGTATATTTTTAAATATCATTTTTGCATTGAGTTTATTTTACATTTTTATGCTTTAATTTCTGTCATCAACGGAATAACAAGCAGAAACTCATAAAAAGCCTAATACCTGGTGCAGTATGTCATGTGTTGCATTGCAAAGGGGGTAAAGTGATTGCTGTATGAAACCAGTTTCAGATGTTTTTAGTGAAAAATTATTTCCCATCTGTTAACTATTCATTTAAAGCTAAAAATGCTTAAATCAATTCCGTATGTCTGGCATACATGGGTAAAAAAAGCTAAGCTATCATTCAAAAAAAAAAAAAGAACTTCGAAGGAAAGTTCTCATCCCTATCGTTGTGGTTTTCAGCCTAATGTGTGGTTTCGTATCCCACAATGCTATTTACCTGGAGAAAACAAATTACTAAAAAATCAAATTAAGTTTGCGAAATGTATAGGAATATTAGTAAAAAGAGATAAATTTGCATGATCAGACACTTATGTAAAAAAAGAGAAAGATATTTTTCTTTTTTCAAAAAAAAATATCCCGCATTGTTATGTGTGTTAATAGAGTATACCTGAAATAACGTCATACAAAGAACTTCCCACCAACTACGATTATAATAAGTTTCAATTAATTAATATTGCTATAGGGCTGCACAGTTAATTATTTCTGAGAGATTTTATAATTTTGATCCACTATCAGATTGAGCAGTGGACATCAGAGATGGTGTTTCACCCTCTTAATTTCTACATTACTTTGGGGAACTCATAATGTCCCTTGTCAGTTTTGAAGAAATCAAAATATAATTGACAAAAGATTACAATATAAGTAACATTAATATTTACATTGAAGTTAATTGGGTTTTATTTAAGTAAAGCTCAAAGAATACTTGATGGTATTTTTGGCCCATAAGATTTAATTTAAATCTGATTTATATTGAAAGATGGAACATCAGAAGTAAAAAAAAAAAACGTACAAGTATCAAGTGATGAAACCTCAATTGATAAAAGTTAATTTTTAATAGATTGCATGAATTTTTGATTAATAACGTATGAATTTTTGATTAATAACAATCATTCATACGTACTATATTAGAGATTATTGACAAGTCAGATTTCGTAGGATAATTTTAATACAGCTCACTTGAATTTCAAAAATATTTACGTATGTCTCCCACGCGCGCGCGCGCGAACTCTTAAAAAACTTTATTGCTGTAAACTTATAAAATTTAGTTAATTTATTCTTTATTGACGTCTCATCAAAAGGAAAGACAAGGTCTATCGGTAATGCATGACGGTTAAGTTACCAAAGGCAGCATATGAGCTAGCACTTCACCCTCCAAACTTTCACACTAAGCTAGCGTGAGTACTTTGACCTCTAAAGATTTAAGATGCATAAGACCCTCTGCGTGGTGGATTCTTACGGTACCAGGAATTTAACGTGTGACTCAACAGAAACAAAAAGCCGGCTACATATTCACGACCATGACCACACCGTAATCACTGCAACAAATAAAAAATGTCAACAGTCACTGTTCCAAGTTCTGTACAAAATGAGAAAATTTACAGCATAATCAGTTATTTATTTATTTTTTATTTTATTTATTTGTTTATTTGTTTATTTTTGCATATAAAAAATATTATAGTGTGCAAAAATAATTATAAAATGAAAAATGTGTTTTTTAAAAAAAAATAACAATAAATAAAAAATAAAAAACCGTATTTATATAGCAATAAAAATTAAATAAACAACACATCAAATTTAAATAAATTTATTTATGTTTGCTAATGATCCGGAAAGTTTCTTAACATTCAAAGAATTTATCTAAGCATTTTTTAAACTCCTTTCATTTTATTTCTTAAGTTCGAATTGCTGTCTTAAGTTGCGTAGTGTTTCCGGTACTCACGAAAAAATATTTTACCGAATGTTCTCTCTTTTTTTAAAAAAATCGATTACATTTCTATTCTTCGCTGTTCTTTCTTAATTTTCTCACACTCAAAAATAATAGATTAAAAAAAACGCATGGGGTAGATTCATTTATATTTGTCCAGTTGTTTTCTTCCAATCAGGTTCATTTGTCAGTGAGTGAGTGTATGAATATTAATGTCGCACTGTTTATTTACACGAGGGCTTCCAGGTCGTTTATCACCATTTTGACAAAATCCAAACACTCTGTCCGATTTGACCCACCAAGCGGTACGTTACCTCTTTTCATGCCCTCTCTATGAGAATTTTTGAAAAGATCGCAAACAAAAACAACTCATCACAACAGTCAGTCAGTTTTTAGAAAAGTTCCGTATTGCGTATATCAGGGGTCGGCAACCTTTTAGCTGTGACGGGCCTACCAATATGATTTACTGTGCCATATAATAGGACATATTTGAAGTTATTCGAATCCAGTGATAACGCATGCAGAATTAGAGCATAAAGCTCATTAATATAGTTTACAGTTTTATTTTACATTAATTTTGCTTCATTCAAATTATTTATTAACAAAAAATAAACAATATAAAATATTCTTCTTTCAACATAAATAAAAAATATTATATAGCTACATACATTTATTATTTTTATTATATTTACCCATTTATTATTATTTACATACATAATATATTAAAAAAGAAATACAGCGTAAAATATAAGTATTCCTCTTCGATAGTTTTAAATAAAAAAAAAAAAACATGAATGTGTTTCAACGTGAACCTTGTCTCTGCAGCGCTCTACTTCATATCGCATTATCAGAGGTATAATGTGTAACTTTCAGTTTGACACGATTCTAAACGTTCAGTTGTTAAACAGCTTCGTTGTGGACTCAAAATACTTTTCATATGAGAAAAGATTTGTTCACATGCATATATAGAACTAAAAGTGGAAAGCAGAGTACATGCAATTTTCTCTCTTCACACAAACAATTAAATCTCTCTAGCAATCACACCCATAAACATACAAAATATCTATAGATTTATGTTTAGACTTATCTTACAGATTTTATCGTGATTCCGTAAATGTCCGTACTTTTGACGATATTTGTCAAATATCAACTTCCATCCAGACAAAAATTGACACATTTGTTGAGTAGTGCAGCGTGCCACAAAGAATTGTGCTGCGTGCTATAGGTTGACGACCCCTGGTGTATGTATACATAACATTTTTAACCAAAGTATACCAAAGACAATTAAATAAATGTAGACCCCCCCAAATATTCTTACTTACGTCTAACCCAATCCGAGAAAGGGTTTTCTATTCTTTTCAACTATTTGCAATCAATTCATATAGCAATAGAAGCATTACAATGATTGAAAACGAGTTCTAAATATATATATATATATATATATATATATATATATATATATATATATATATATATAATATTTAATTTTCTTTCGATATAATTTCAAAATTACTTATACTAAGTTAGAAAAAAAAATTTTTAATTGATAGATTTGTATATAAGGGTAGAACTGTACTCATTTATGAATAGAAGAAAGATTATATCATTAGACTGGAACTATAATATACAATGCTAAATCAAAGTGTCCGCATTCATCTGGAAAAGAATTAGATGAGGCGAAAAGAATAGAGAAACTCGGGATGACCCATATTTCCTGGCAAATTATGACTACGTCCAGGCTAAAGCATCACATGAGTTCACTTTTTCTTTATCAAAAAAGGTCAAAAGACGTTTTAAAAGGATGTCAATCATTCTACGATAAGATATTTTTGAGTCTAGTTTTTTTTTTAAATTTATTTTTCCGCTTTTGCATATACCTCTATATGATTTCCTCGTATTTCTCTCTCTCTCTCTCTCTCTGTGTGTTTCTTTTTTACATTATCTTAGTAACTAAAAAAAGGAATAAAAATTAATTTGATATCTCACAGAATCTTCCTGATCGTTGTTCTTCTTTGGAGAAGATATGGAGAATAAATCAATTATTGGGTTATTTTTGTTCAAAGCTATTACAGAATGAAAAAGAAAATACGAGAAAATCTTTATATTAATATGAAATATAAAATTACATATCTCGCTCTCCTTTTGTACTTTTGGGTCTCTTCTTCATTGTATTAAGAATAAAAACAAATCTCAGGAGTTTTTCTGAAAGACAGTGATAAGCCCCCAGAAAGTAAAATTCAGCTTCTTTCTCTAAATGTGAAACTACCCTTCGAAAAAAAAATTGGTATTATTTTCAATACTATGTTTTGATTCAAATTTACATTTTGAATTACTATTCTAACATCATGATCTAATCTAATACAATTAAATACGATCATATTTGTGAAGCAATAACCTCAAGGGGATGTTTAATAAATCAAGTGCAAGCCCATTTTAAGTTACCATGTTTCGTTAACCACACGCCCTTTTTGAGTTACCATAACCGGCTCAGAAAATCCATCTTTAACTAGAACAACTGAGTGTCCTGATTGATTAACTATTAGAACTACTGATGTCAGGTCAAACTAAAAATGTATAGAATTTAATGTAGTAAAGTAATAGAGCAATCTTAAGTCTATACTGAAGACCTCGTATTATCCTATTCATTTCAACTTTGGTTATTGCACACAGACCACTCATGAATTCGCTAAGTATTCAACTCACTATCTCTCCAAGTATCACAAAATCTAGATATATGAATAACTGTGAAATATTGGCTTATTTTTGCTGAATTGAGCCATGATGGTTTAGTGATCAAGGTTGCTGGCTTTGCGACCTGACAAATTAAGTCGTGGGTTCAAATTCTAAATATATCAAATAATATCATGCAAGTGGGTGGGTGAGTATCGTGATTTTTTTTTTTTTTTTTTTTTTTTTTTTGGCGTAAAAGTCAAATTATGCAAATCATCATAGGAGATAATTGAGGCTACTACACATAAAATTTAGTCGAAAATCAACGTCCTTCATGGTCCATAGTTGGTAAAAGCTAGGAGAGCGAGTTTTGCTAAGAGTCTCCTGTTTTATTTCAAAGTGGTAAAATCCATTGGCCCTAGCTTTCGTGTTGTTCTAGAATGACATTAAAAAAATCCGTCTCAACTGATTTTTATCATAAATAGCTATTCTTTATACGAACATCAACTTTTATATGTTATCAGTCACAAGACGAGTTCTGAGGGTATTTTTATGCACGTGGCGGGAAACACAAATCGGAGATATATTTTGAGATAAGCGGGAATTTAATTGTACGTAGGGGCACATTATATATAATTATACTTTTAGGATAGAGTGGAGAAAGTCCCTCTCTTATGCACCGCATAGTTTAAATCTAGCATTTTGATGGAGTATACTCCTCTATAAAATTGCAGGTTGAAATAGTTACCTGAAATAAAACTCAAAATCAGTTATTTGAAACTCGCAAATGAAAAGCAGCTTTTGTTTTATTGTAAAGGAATGTTATTCGTGTTTAATAAATTGACTTTGTTTATTCTTAAACACAAATCATATCTTATTGCCCGTAAGTTACACCTTATTATTAGATTAGTTTAATAAGAATAAAAAAGATGACGAAGAGCCCGGGAGTTTAGATACTCGTTCTAAAACATTCCTTGAAATTTTCATATGAAAAAAAAAGTGTGTGTATGAGTGTGTTTTTTTCGTGTAAGACATGTTGATATTCACAAACTTGATTTGTTGTGTTTGTTTGCAGGAAGAATAAAGAAATTGCTGAAGAGCTCTCATCCAGCAACCCAGGGGGCTCCGATCGTGTCTTTGATATGCCCGATGGGGAGGAGGCTTGGCGAACAATTTATGACCATCCTCTAACCGCTGCGACGTCTGCCATGTTGAACATTGGAGGATCAGCATCCGAGGATCAGAACTCAACCATGAGTCTGCTTTGCGAATATTATAAATTGCCAATAGATAAGATAACGGATAAGTATGGAACGCTCCCCGATTTCTGGACGTAAGTTTATCTTCTCACTCACTATTCTTATATTGTGATTTATTTATGCTAACAACGAAAAAAAAAATGAACTTATTGGGAAATTTAGGTAAAGCAATTATTCCGGGATGGGGGAGGTTTAAGATAACATAATCTTATCAGATGGCAGGCTGATGGATACTGAACTTCGATATAAAATCATCATAGATATGGCTTTTATATTAATTATAGAATTTCTTTGATTTTCATATGTTTTATTGCATTTTGGTTTTCACTCAGGGAGACATAAAGTTACAGTTAGTACTATCGACCTTTTTATGGTGTTCTGAATTTAATATTGAGATTGGAACGAGTCTGTTACGGAAAAAGTACGCTTTCTAAGAAATTTTTCAGAAAGTTTGTTTTTAGTTATATAACGAGGAAAAGAAAAAATTCGGAAAAACTTCAATTTAATCTAAGTTCAACAGGGAAAAGTATATTCCTGAAACGCAAGCTAATGTTTTAAATTAAATAGCTGATTTGAAATTTTAAAGACAAATGCACATCTGTTAGAATTCGATTCAATACTGGTGACATCAATTATTTGATATTATTTTAATAGCTCTCCTATTCTTTGACAAAAAAACACAGAAACACACACATATATATATGTATAGTTTTCGGAGTTCTTTCATTTGGATTTTTCCGTATTACACTTTGGGGGGAATTAACTCATTTAAGTAAAAGAAATTCTGTAAAAGTATTTAGTAAGTAACCCGAAGAAATGTTTGATAATAAAGATTGTGGGCCAAATGTTCAATTTCGCCATTTTCAAAACACTTATACGCTTATTGAAATACTTGTTCACTTTTATCGTAAATTTTTTTCAAAAACCACCTAACCTTCCTGATTTTAAAGTAATGCACAAATCCTCATTGCAACAACAACAACAAAAATACTTCATCGATCCCTGTTACCTTCAGTCAATATTATTTCAAAGAATTGTATCGTTTTTTTTTTTTAAAAAGAACAAAATTTTCCTGTTAGTTTATTTTGTATATTTACCTTAAATAATTGCTGACTAAATAAAAAAGGAATTTTATGCATCTGAAAAATGTTTTCAATTTCAAAATCCATTTAAAAGTTTATTCATTTTAAGCTACGCATAATTACCAAATGTTTTTCAATGGGAAGTTCGAAAATGGCTGAAACTAATTAAAATTTTTATCTCAGAATAAAATCGATAATAATTACAAGTTTGCTAGAAATATATCAACATTCCCGATTTAGATTTACCTTTTGACCTCCATTCCGAAACTAACGGTTAGCTTCAAATTCCGAGTTCCAAAATATTTATTCGACTTCGATTGTGCTGCAAGTTCATTTTTTAAAACAATTACTCTGCACCACACAAATCACTTCTTTTCTTCCTTTTTTTCTGGAACACTATTTCATTTTAATAATTGCACTAATGAACCGATTGACTCTCAGGTTATTAGCCTTGAATGAAAGCACGAAAAAAATCGAAATGAATGACTGCCTACGCTTGTAGTTCACAGCCGTGGGCGCCGATTGGTAGATAAAAAGTGACGATATGTGGGTGGAGTCCTTTGCGATCAGCCTCATGTACAAGTGGGTGGGAAAGAACGTCAATTATTGGAGCATTCATTCGTCTGACATTAGACCACGCCTGGCCCTGAGGGTAGTAACCGAGTATGACTCCTAGTATTAAGAGTTTGAAATCACATTGGGTTAAATCATTCGGACCTCGCCCGAGACAATATCAACGTCATTTTTGACGTCATGAAGTTGGTATCCGTAACAGTGAGAGTGAATATAGCATTGGAAAGATATTTTGAAAAGAGTGAATTCGTAATTCCTATTTCTCTGTTTCAAATTATAGTTATGGGCAAAATTCTGTCAGAAGAATTCAGGAATTTTCACTAAATCATCAGATTTGAAATGAAGTAATTTTTTAGGGTTTTTACTTTTTGAAAGAGGAACAAATAATATTAAAAAAAAAAATTAAAAGTCAATTCTTATACTTAGACCAATAAAGAAATTTTTTATTTTTGTCAGGGACGTCTTTAGGCATGGGCCAAATGGGCTCGGGCCTAGGGCCTTGACCGCAATGGAGCCCTCGTCTAGTTCTCGACTCGGCTTTAATAAGATCAAAATTCGAATAATTTCAACGGTCAAATGTTATTTCCGGTTGTATTCTTCAAAAAACTGGGGATTTCGGACGATTTGTCAACTGGCTACATGTGATGACAGTCGTCCATGTACGAGCCTAGGCCTACCACCATACACCAGTAGCGCTCACAGGAATTTTTCAAGGGAGGGTATCCAGGGTCGAAAGTCTACCATTCTTGTATCATGCTCCTTTTGATTTTGTCGATTTTCGGGAACAAAATGCAGTAAAAAACTAGTTATTGAATAAATAATTAGCATTAATTAATAAAATTAATATCATTAATAACAAATATTTAATTAAATTTTACGTACTATGTGTACTTTGAATTATAATCAATCGGAAAAAAAATCAAGGACTTTGGGGGGAGGGAGTCCGGACCCCTAGGACTGTGCCACTGCCATACACCATTATTATTATTGTTAGTACGAGCATTTGACAACGTATGCTATATGTACTATCTACTTTTAAGGATCATAGACGGGGCCTACATTTATGTAGAGGCCCAGGGCCTACTTTTGAGTTGGGGTACAGGACCTCAAGAAGTCGTAAGACGTCCCTGATTTTAGTTACTAATTATTAAATAATTGCAATTAATATAAATATGTATATACATATGACAGAATCACAATATTAAGTGGCAAAATAGAAAGCGATTTTCCTTTATATAAATGGTGTTGGACTATTATTTTTGTTTGTTACTATTTATTCATTAATATCACATTCTCAGAAATAAGGTCCTCCCAGGTAGAATTTGAACCCACGACCTTGGGATCAGAAGTCCAACGCTCTCTATCCATTGCGTTACAGAGACACAACGAACGATTTTCCTTTTTGCACATGGTGTTGGACTATTATTTTTGTTTCTTACTATTTATTCATTAATTAAGTTTAACTCATCAATTAATATTTGAAAAAACTATATTAACATCAAGTGTCATCCACTAAAAGTTTAAAAAATGTATTTGAACTTGAATGGATGAATAGAAAGTATATATATTTTATTAACGATTGAAAATTTGAACAAGATGTATATATATATCAGTGGCGCACACAGGAATTTTTCAAGTGGGGGTCCGGGGTCGAAAGTTCACCATTCTTGTATCATGCTCCTTTTGATTTTGTCGATTTTCGGGAACAAAATGCAGTAAAAACTAATTATTGAATAAATAATTAGCATTAATTAATAAAATTAATCATTAATAACAAATACTTAATTAAATTTTACGTACTATGTACTTAAAATTATTAACAATCGGAAAAAATCAAGGGCTTTGGGGGCGTCCGGACCCCCATGCCCCCCCTTGGTGCGCCCCTGATATATACATATATATGTAATATATATATATATATATATATATATATATATATAGGGAGATTGTGAGCTAATAGTAGTAGGAATTAAAAAAGTCGAAGTTTTTCAAGTATTAAAAAATATAATAATAATACAGTTATGTTTGCTTTGTTGAGAAAAATAGATTATAAATTTTTTTTTAGTGTAGGAGCTTATGCATTGATACTTGCAAAAAGGGATAAAATGTGACGACGCTATTTTTCTGTACTTTTTCCACTCTTTTGACTTTTCTGAGTGAGCGCTGTGTTAATGTGGCACTGTTAAGCAACACGAGGGCTATTCGCTACGGACCTCGTAATTTTGAATCATGGTCACATGATGACTGAGCAGGCACACTCCCTCTTCTAACTACCACACTACACCAACGGAAGGACATTGAGCCTCGACAGATTTAACGTGAATAGGCTCCCTCTTCACTGCTTGACTTTTCTGGGAATGTGACTATAAAAATACAAGTTTCTTTTAAATTAGGTGATAAGCTTGAATCCGATTCATTCTAGAACTATATTATGAAATAATGCGAGTGACTGAGAATTATAGATGTCACTTAACCTCAGCCTTTATGTGTCGTGGTGTGGATATCCGGAGAGAGATGTGCATTCATCACTTTGCCGGTTTTCAAAAATACAAGGCTCTACATTATTAGGCCTTTAGGTAGATTTAATGTGATAAAAATTAAAGGGCACACACACACACACACAAAACCAAATCTCTCACCTCAAATTAAGAAATCAATAAACCATTATTATTCGGTTACCTCTGAGGGTAGCTTAGATTCGAGATAATGTAACAATAAATAGCAATGTAATAAGCAGTGGCGTAACGGAGAACTTTTGGGCCCCCCTGCGAAGTCAGGTTTGGGGCCCCCATGTTGAATTTTACAAAGGGCAGGCACTTGCGTCAGTCAGGCTTTAGGACCCTTTAGAACCCTGCCCCCCCCCCCGCGATGCGGGGATTACGGGGGTGCCCGTTACGCCACTGGTAAGAAGTATCACATTTTTAACATTGTTGGTGCAATTGAGAAAATTTTTTGGCAAGAAAATATGTATGAGTCTATATCGTGTAATAGCAGATCACATAAGAAAAGTGGTTAATCTCTTTTATCTCGTGAATATGACTACCACGCTTGCAAGATCTTTGTCCAAGGTACTTTTTACTCTTGGTTTTTAAAAGACGAGGCTTGAAAGGGACATGTTCCCAATACGAGTCATTTATACGCCACAGTAGAGTAGTCAGATTTCAATTAAATGATTTATAATTTATTAATGTTACTCTTAGCAAATAACTCAATTTTTCTTTTTAATAAATGATAGCTGAAAACAGCTTGACACCTAAAAATAAAAGAAATTTATAATTTTTATTTTTTGGAGGTGGTGCTAAACACAAAAGTTTCATTCAATAAACACTAATTATCAATTATCTCCTGTTTGTTTGTTTCAAATGGGCTACATTTTGGCAGCTAAGCCATTTGCATACTCGGCAAATCCCTAAGAGAGGGAAGCCATTTCATCATTTATTTCATGTAAAAAATAAATTTTAAAGAATAAAAGGAGATAGAATAAATAGTTAGTCGTTGATCCACGAGATAAGCTGTTCGCTGTGTTGGATGAATTTTTCTTCATAACTTAGCGTTTAATAAATTTGCAAGACTATCCCATTATAGAATGTATCTGCATTAGTAAAGTATTATTAAATAACTATATGTGCCCCCCTAAATAGCACTCAACTTCCATAATTTTTCATTTAGTTTTTTATCATTATTTCAGTTATGATTTAAATAAATGAAAATAAAGTCCATTCTTTTGTAAGTATTTATTTTTTATTTGATCACTGTTTTCTGTAACAAAACGTGATTCGTATGAAAGGGAATTTATAAATTAATGAAAATCATATACGCACCAAAAGTTCTTGTTTGATCAAAAGTCATCAATATTTTTCGCACAAGTTAACAGATTGTAGCTCCAAATGATTTCCTCAAAAATGTCTTTGACACACATTAGTATAAATAATAATTTTTAAAATATTTCAAAAATTTCTCTCAAAAGTGAGCTTTTACTCTACCAGAAACATGAAGTAAACTTAATTAATAAATTTTAAAAACATTGGAAACTTAATTGTTGTTTGTCAGAAACTCTGCTTTTGTGTAAAATGGAATTCAGATTCTAAATGGGATGTACGTATAATTATAAATCAAAAACTCTGCGCCAATTCTGTTCAAGGAAAAATTGACACATTGAAAACAAAGCAAGGGTAAAAAATGTGCCTTGATAACATTTTTGAAAATGAATCACTGAATAACAGCGATGAATTACTGATTACTCCGACTATTTGTCCAGGTCATAGATTTCACACGATGTTCGTTGTTTTGTAAATAAAAATATAGGCTATTTCCGACACTATATGGTCATCAGAAATAAATCAATGATTGAATTTCTGTTTACAGTATTTGACTAACAAAGCGAGATTTCAAAGGTCAGTTATTTCCATTCTGAACGTAATTAATAAATTTTAAAAACATTGGAAACTCAATTGTTGTCTTTCAGAAACTATGCCAATGTATAAAATAGAATTCAGATTCTAAACGGGATGTGCGTATAGTTATAAATAAAAAAAAAACTCTAAACCAATTCTTTTAAAGCAAAAACTTAACACATTAAAGACAAATCAAAGGTAAAAAAATGTACTTTTAGAGCAACTTTGAATGTGAATCACTGAATAACAGTAATGAGTTACTGTGTGTGTGTGCTGATTACTCCGACTATTTATCCAGGTTATTGATTTCATACGATGTTCTTTGTTCTGTAAATAAAAAATATGCAATTTTCGAGATTTTTGTCATCGGAAATAAATCAATCATTCAATTTCTCTTTAAAGTATTTGAATAACGAAGCGAGATTTCAAAGGTCAGTCATTTCTATTCTGAGCGTTGAACGTCCTTAACCATCGAGGACATTGTAGTACAACGAACTTTGAAAAAAGCAACGCCTTTTACTTGCTCAACAATATTAACCTTAAGTAATATTAAAAATAAAATTAGCAAAAGCTGACGCTCGAGCGTTCATTAGAATACCGCTCTAAAAGACTTGATAATTTTTGAACTGTTTTAGCCTTGCACCTTGGCCCAATTTTTGAATAAGATTTTCGGTTGAAGGTAGGACCTTAAACTCTTTGATTTCACTGACATCAGAAACTGTAGTATTGCAATCTGCATTTTTTTTTTAACTCATATTTATTTTCGAATTCCTCTTCGGGATGCGTGATGTGTATGGGTTTGCTCTAGAATCCTAACTTCTTGAAAAAATTCATGCGATGAGTTTATTATAATAATCTTAACTTTTTTCTACTGTTGTAGCTTTATTTCGGAAAAACAATCTAGATCCATTTTAATATTTATGCGGCTAATAGATTTTCTCACATTCAGGAGGTATAGTTAAGGAAAAGTTATTCCTGATTCTTCTTTATTCTGGATTAAATTGGGACTCATTTGGGACATTCGTCTCTTTTTGCTGCTTTGATTTATTATTCTAGGTGTTGAAGTGTTTTATTTACGTGTAATTAGAGAAGTTTTTATTCACTGAATTTTAATGAATTTCACATCATTTGTGAAAAGAAATCATTGATTATATTTATCAATTATATGTATTGAGGAAATACGTACATATATCTTAAGAGGAAGCAAAATGCTTCAACAATTATATGGGAGTTAAAGGAAAAAAATTATAAATACGTGTCTAAGCATTAACACATTTATTATAATTGGGATGAATATTAATTGTTTCTACATGTTCTGATGGCAAATTGTCAGTGAGTATAATATAAATGAGCTCAAAATATAATTTCCTGTCCTTGTTCGTTTACTTCAGAATTTGAAAAAAAAAAATGCATTAAATGAAGAACAGATATAAAAAATATCGATTTCTCCTTAACATATGTAAAAAAACTAGGTAAATAAATTAATATGGAAATTGATATTCACTGTTATTGTTCCCCCTAGAATCCTGCCCCTTCCCCGCGATGAGAGGGTTTGGGGTTGCACGATACACCACTGCGTACACAGGCACAAATAAACCCAACATTATATTTAAATTGCTGCTGTTAGAAATGCTAAGTTTTCTTAGTATTGCGATTAGAATAATTAATTTGCATTTTATTAATGGCATAAAATGTTGATGCTTTTCCAGTTTGCTTTTTTGTCTTAAAGATTTTTGATTTTTCAAAATTTGTGAAAATCAGTGATATTTGACATCCTTTTTGATCAAATTAATTATTGTTTCAAGATTTGAATAGACGGAATAGACTTCTAAGATAAACGATTTTAAAACATCTCTCAATCTTATTTTATTCACAAAATCCTTCTGCGTTTAAAATGGCTTCCATGCTCTTAAATAACAACAGTAAAAAAAAAGAACAATAAATATATTTAAAAAAAGATAAGTTTTAAGAAAGATCATTGAAGGGTACTTGAAAAAAGAAAAAAAGGCCCGTACAGGTGACATCGGAGATCTTGTCATTACTTGTCGGTATTGTTCTTCATTTACGTACGAAAGACTGAACTACCTGTGGGTAAGCTTGATTTTTCGAGGCGTTGGAATTCAACTGTTTCTTCCCCACGTATGGCTGTCATACGAAGATATATCGTTATCACTTCCGCTCTGTCATATATAAACATGAAACACACATTCACATAGTAATTAAAAAATAAATAAAAATTGAAGAAAGCGTGACCTGACCATTTATATCAATAACAAACAACTTTGGCAATTTTCATCTGAGCATATGTGTGTGCAGTAGCGCACACAGGAATTTTTCAAGGGGGGTGGGAGTCCGGGTACGAAAGTTCACCATTCTTGTATCATGCTCCTTTTAATTTTGTCAATTTTCGGTAACAAAATACAGTAAAAAACTAATAATTTAATAAATAATTAGCATTAATTAATAAAATTAATCATTAATAACAAATACTTAATTACATTTTTCGTACTATATATTTAGAATTATAATCAATCGGGAAAAAATCAAGGGCTTGGGGGGATCCGGACCCCCAGGACCCCTCCCCTTGTGTGCGCCACTGTGTGTGTGTAATCTTTATTCTTTGTGTTTATTCTTTATACCTACATTCATTTTGTAGTGAATCAAAATTTGCTTGCATCAGAAAATCGAATTTCTAAGTTGATTGATTTTGATAGCATCACTGAATTGAATTACATGAGTTACTATTATTTTCAGCGACGTTTTTTATCTGTTGTCTCTGTATTTATTACATTAACTGGATTAGGTTTAAAAAATCAAAATGTCTTGTCAGTAAAATATGGAATAGGATTGAAATAAACAGTCAGGAGTGCAGTTATTTTTTTTCAAAAACAACAACACAATATAATTGTAAATAATTATAAATAGAGAAAAGTTAATTCCGTCTATAAAAAGGCCATGAAATCCGCGAGTAAAATGTTTCATAAATCCCTTCTAGTGCGATAAGTTTATATACAGTGGTTTGGGCTTTAGGCCATTACACACTAACGCATTGCAGACTAATGCTAGCGGACAAAGAGACATTGCGGTGTTTAACACGGTCAGAAAACAGAGCACACAAATCCCCTACAGCGCCGCCCATTGCCACGATGAATTTCGTGGGCCTCGATCTGACTATGTCAGACAGGTGGCATGAGCAACAACAACAACAGGCTTTTGGATTAAAATATGTAGAAAGCAAATAGTAACAGTTTTAGTAAATATTTTATGTGAACATAAACATTCAACAAATATTTCATTTCGAAGTGCTCTATAAGTAAAGAATATTCTTATAAATAAACTTTCTTTTAAAAATAAAGATTTTTAAAATAATATTTCAATTATTAAAGCACGTGAAAGGGAAATGACGTGTTGTATTCCAAAGAATGAATGCTTCAGTTTGAATTTGAGCAACATGTACATCCCGTAGTGTATTTTCGAAATACAGCAGCTTTAAGAAAATATTTACAAGATTTCAGCGAGGGGAAATTGCATATTTTTCACAAACGCCTGAAGGGATACCACACGTAGTGAAGCCGCTCCTACGCACCTATACGCACAATTCTGTACCATGTTACAAAAGCTTTTTTTTTGAATTGCGAAAATACGTGAAGGAAAAGTAACACAATTTCCCCACTTTTAACTACACTGTTTTGCGCCTTTTTCTAATCAATTACCTTTTTTGTTTTTAATGAGATGCCGAAACTTGGCACAAATCCATGCAGATAGAGAGAGTTTCAAAAGTGTTGATCCGAAAAAGCTGGGCATTAATAAAATAAAAAAATTTGTAGAATGAGTAAACCTTTTTTTGTTATTACATTCAATACAATAGGCAATGAAATAAAACGTGATTTAAGTTGGATATTTTGAAATTCAAAGTACAATCATAAAGATATTTAAATTTACTTTACCATATTCAGGACATAATCAAAATTTGAAAATCTTCTTTTTCCCTTTTATATCTTAGTATTTACCAGGTTAATAAAAAATTCAGAGGAACTGTAAGGACTTGTTACATTCTCTAACAGTAGAATTCATTTTGTATATATGTTGTAATCTTATCCCATACCGAAATAGAGTAGAAAATAATGACTTTTCTGATGATATTTGTACTAAGACTTTCAATATAAATACAATTTCCCTGAATTTTGGAACATTTAAATCCAACGAATAAAAAGGAACTGTTTAGAGTTTGATTCTATTCGGTTTCATATATCTCACTTCTCCGTCCTCCTCTCTTCCTCTCTACTATTTGCCGAAAATTGTCCTGTATTTGATTTGTATTTATGTTTATTTACTATAAAAAAAATATATTTCGTATAAAAACAAAAATAGAAAATAGGCATTAATCGTTTGTTAATTGATTTATTTATATATTTATTTCAATCGTTATTAAATTGATGCAGACTTTATACTTTTTTTCATGTATTTTGATATTTGGCACATGATAGTTCATTAAAAGTATAAAATAAAAACAAGTAGGCTTTGATTACGTAACAACAGGGGCGCACACCTGGGGGTCCGGAACCCCCCCTCCAAAGCCCTCGATTTTTTTTCCGATTGATTATAATTCTAAGTATATAGTACGAAAAATTAAATTATTTACTTGTTATTAATGATTAATTTTATTAATTAATGCTAATTATTTATTCAAAAATTAGTTTTGTACTGTATTTTGTTTCCGAAAATCGACAAAATCAAAAGGAGCATGATACAAGAATGGTAGACTTTCGACCCCGGACCCCCTCTTGAAAAATTCCTGTGTGCTCTACTGCGTAACAATAATGTACAGCCTAAAGAAAACAAAACACTTTCTCCAAAACAAAAGCTGAAGTGCAATTTTGAATCGGTGATTAATATCAGATAAATTTCTATGAGCGGTGTCAATGCTGTGCGTGTGTGTGAAGACAAAATGCATAATATTTAAGCTCCAGAATTGGTATTTAAGATTTTTTTTTAAAAAAAAATTAAGGTAATATATTGCTTGTGAATGCTCATTCAACTTAAAGTATCCAACTACGTTTGGAACCGCGATTTTAAAAAAGCACATAAATGGATAATTTTCATGATATTTAGTGTCTCTTAGATTAGAATACAGGTATAAAATTGTTTTAAGGACATTTTGACAAAAAAAATTATTTAAATACAATATTTCGACAAAAAATTAACTTAGAATAGCCATTTTTCATAATGTTCTCCTTTTATAAAAAATGTTTCTAAAATAATAATATTTTGCTTACATAAAGTAAAGACTTCTCCGGAGAGTCTAAAGTATTTTTTTTTTTGAAAAATTTACATTATTTTCAGAGTTACAACCAACTGAAATAAATATCGACGTTTTTTTCTTAAAATTTCTCCCTTCTGTTGTCGTAAAACATGGATAAATCCACTTCTAAGTTATACATTTCAAAAATTCTAGTTGAGCCTCTGTACAGAGGTATGAGCTATATGCAATCAAAATATTATTATAATAGAAGCATTTTTCACAAAAGGAGAATATTTTGAAAATGGATCATTCTATGTTCATTTTTTGTCAAAATATTGTACTTAAATAATTTTTTTATTCTAATAATATTCTTAAAACAATTTTATATATATATTCTAATCTAACTGACTCATAAATATTATCCATTTATACGCTTTTGCAAAATCACGGTTCCGAACGCAGTCGGATACCTTAAGACTAATAAGGCGTAAATAGAATCGATACTGTAGTTTTTATTTTATATATATCGTTTGTAAATTCTAGCTTAACCATTAAAAATAATGTACTAAACACTTCTGGATACAAAATAAAATTTAACAACTTCACGGCTGGCTTAATGTGCAAGCGAATATTACTCCACTTAGTCTTTTTGAGCATTAAGATTCTTATCGTAGCATATTTGACACATGAATTCATTCATCACTCATATTTGTCATTTGTCGATTCAAATATTGCCATAGATTTGAGAATTAAAAAGTGCAAGTGAAAATTTCTTGAATTTTTACTAAACTTTTTGTGTAGCTAAACTATTACATGAACTCATCCAGGCAATGCAGCAAATCGTTTACAATATAATGGGGGAGTGCTTAATGTTTTCCCTCTTTATAGATGTTTTCCTTCAATCTATTTTCAAATATTTTTCTATGCATTATCATGAATAATCTTCTACGTACATAATTTAATTCAATGAAGCTCTCATTTGATAAAAGTTATAAAATTTAATGCACTATGATCAGCAAAATATACATACAAATAGTGAAAATGGTTAATTAGCGAGTATATCAAAGATTATGAGCGAATTGTATTTCTTTTCTTTCTATTTTTCAATCGTTATTCAAAATATCTTTTTGTAACAAATGGATGTGCAAAATAGTTTAGATTTATGAAAAGGTGTATAAAAAGTTAATACTTCTTTGTAAATCTTAATTTGATTGCAAGTGAATTTATAAAAAGCAAATCCCTTTCTAAGCGTTGTCGTTGCAAATATGCTTTGATGCATTCACAATTGCTGAAAAACTTAAATAAGAATTGCTAAATAAACGGAATAAATATCATTTGAATCATAGTCACATAATAACTTAATTACTGTTTATTTGTTTGTTTTTGATATTTCTATTTTTTCCTGATGCTTCATCAAGATGATTTTCTTATCTAAGAACAAAAATTTTCCATTTTTTCTTTTGCTTAAAAATTCAATTCATCACAAAAGTATTTCTCTAATTGGTTAAAAAGCTGACGCAGTTCTGTATTCGAACTATTTGGATAATATTCTTTTAAATTTTTCGTTTGCTTAAAAATTAAATTCATTACAAAAATATTACCGGCCTAATAAAAAAATAAATCCGGTCTAACATTGCGCATCGGCGTATGACATGCACTCATACTTTCAAGCTGCATTTTTTGAATTTTAGGTTTATTTGCCATTAGGTATATACCTCTTTTTTTTTTAAGGAATCCTAAAATGTAAGTGTGCAATGCTGTTATTTTTTTTTTTTTTAAGTCATTTATTCAAGGTTTTTACCCAAAAGCCTTAGAAAAATAATATAATTCCTTAACTACACCTCTTAAAATTTTCACAAAGAAAGTCATTTCCCTTAAATAAACATACTTCAATATATATGAAAGTAGAGGTTTTTCATACTGTGTGTGATCTCTTTTTCTTTTCTTTTACTTTTTAAGTTTTCATTTTCATACCCAGTGTATAACGCGCACCTGCAAATGTCTAGATTATTTTTTTGTTGTTGTTAAAAAAGCGCGTTATACTCCGGATTTTACGGTACTCTTTATTTAGTAGAAAAAAGAAAGAAAGAAAGAAGGAAGGAAAGAAAATGACATAGTCCTTTATTCAAATTATATGGATAACATTTTTAAAAATGAGCCCCCCCAAAAAGGAAAAAGAGCGGTACGGGAGAGACATAGAAGTGCAGTTGAGTAGAAAATAAATAGGGATGATTAACTGTTTGTGCTCACAGATGATAAGTGGCATGTGTAGGTAACTGCCTATTTCAGGTAACTAAAAAAACCGCACCTTTGTACTCCAAAAGCATATCCTCGGGACATGTATTCATTTTCATGCAAGTTGCGCAAAAAACATGGAACGTTTTCTGCACCCATGAAGCGTAATGTCCCATAACTTCTAGCGTTTGCATAACCTTGGAAATGAATGCATACTATAAACATAGCGGGTGATATTTACACATCATTAGTAACTTCGGCTACTGCAGCCTATTCACGATACCCATAACGAACACTATTTTCTTTTCCCCCTCTTTCGAGACTTCCTTCACTAACTCCTTCAGGTTGTTTCTGTGACACTCGCTTAGAGGTCAAGGTTTCTTTGGAGACTAAGAACGTCTGAGAGACGCTTAGTAGAAATTGAAAAACGTATTACCGATTTCCGTTTTACGTCATGCCATCAACCGAACGTCTCTATTTTGAGAAGCTAGGTAAGGGATGATTCAACTCGTTTCATTCCTGTTGATGTCATTATTAGAATTTCAATGTGCTAAAACTGCAGATGATTAAGAAAGATTGGCAGAAAGGTTTTTGAAATAAGTTTCCGGTATTGAATTGAATGTCAAGTTTTGCCATACTTAGTTTTCCTTAATAATAGAAAGAACTCTAAGGGGGATGTTTAAAAATATTTTATCTCTTTTGTTGAACTGTTTATTTGGTATTTTTATATGATCGGTTTTTAAATTTGCTTCCTCCCACTGAAATAGGATAAATTGACTTATGTAGGTACCAGAAAAAAAACTAACACATATATATATATATATATATATATATATATATATATATATATATATATATATATATATATATATATATATACATATTCCAAATATTCTTATTCTCATACTGGTTTGGTTAAGTTAAAGCAGGTAGCGCCATCTATTAACTGAAACTTTCAGTGTGTACTCACGTTTCAAGTAATCAGAAAGAAGATATTTTTACTCTCGGCAACACAGAGTTTGAATACAATTGAGAGAATAAAAAGGGTTAGCGTTAAGATATACATTGTTGCGCGAGCTTCAAATGAAAAGAATATAATTTAAATTATAAGAAATGTTAATTATCTTAAAAACAAATAAAATTATTTTGGAGGCTTACAAGCAAAATTTCTTAAGAGCAATGATTCTCAACCACTGTGCCGCCGCACTTTTGCGCGCCACCAAATTCTTGAAGTGTACCACCTATTATTCTTAAAAATTATTAATTATACTCTGAGAAAAAAAAGAAAACCTAGAACCCACACAACCATTTTGGCCGTTTTATAGAAATAAACCAAGGATGTCCATGGTACATTTAACTTATTCTTTCGTGAATCAATGGATATAAAAACATTTGATTGGTTTCGTAATCCATTTGTGATAAAGGAAACATATGCATATGAATTAACTTTGAATGAAGAGGAAAAACTATATAATTTCGCTCTCTGTAATAATCGAGATTTCATTCCAAAGTATTCGAAAGAGGCAATTAATTCATTTTGAAATAAAATTATCTCAAACCAGTCAAAAAATCTTTAAAAATATTGCTACAATTCTCTACATCCTATTTGCGGGAATTTGGATTTTCAGCATTAACAAAAATTTAAATTTAAAAGAAAATTGAGACTTTTAAATGTAGAGGACTAAAGGAGAGTGGTTTTATCATTTTAAGACCAAATATGAACGAAATTATAAAAAAAATCATCGAGCTGAAATTTCGCATTATAAATTTAATTAATTATTCAATAAACATTTTGTTGCCTTTGTCGCGCATATTATTTTATTTATATATAACATTGAAAAAACCATCTTACTATCATAAACTATCTTACATAGTGTATTATATATATATATATATATATATATATATATATATATATATAAGTAAAATTCTTTTAAACTTATTTTATTGTTAGTATGCCGCCAATTTTTGTGAAATTATTAAAGTGTACCGCAACAACAACAACAACAAAAAAAAGGTTGAGAATCACTGCTTTAGAGGTATTGCAAATAAAAAAAAAGATATCTGAGTAAAATTCCTTTTAAAAGAAGGTAAGCAATATATATCATAAACTTACCAATATTTCTCTTTTTGGTAAAAATTATCTACTTTCGAGGATGTTTAAGCTGTTTGAAACTATGCATGATGGCCGCGGTAGCCTTCGTAACGGACTCGTGGCCGGCATGTAATGAGTTCGAGCCTAGTACCGCTGAAGACCCACAAGGTTGCAAGTTAAATCTGTCGAGAGCCCAAATGCCCTCCCGTTGGTGTGGTGTGGTAGTTAGGAGAGGAGGTGCCAGCTCAGGTGTTGTCCACGTGACTTGACCATGGTTCAAAATTATGAGGTCCGTCGCCAAAAGTCCTCGAGTAGCTGAACGGTGCGACGTTAATATTCACTCATTCACTATGCATGATAAGAGATTGTAAATCAATGAGACAAGTTTTATGGGAAGAAAGGGAAAAAAGATTTTAAAAATTTAACTCTAGATGTGTATACAATATAACTGACACACACACACACAAAGGTTATTTAATTATTTAGAATTTCAAAAAAGGATTAATACATATTCTCTAGACCATCATTTTATAAACATGTGCAAACTTTTTTAGACCGAAAACAACGTAGATTTCATGAGGCTTATTGTAGGTCCACGTAGATTATCTAAGACATATTGGAAGACTATCTAAAATATGGAAGTAGCTTATAATATAATATTTCGTTCATATTTTTATCACACATTATTTTAAAAAGTGTAGTATGCATAGATTTTTGTTTGACGTGTTGATACCGTATTCATTTAACAGTTTTGGGTTCATATTTGCGTAGAAGTAAAGTTAAATGATTATAAGTTTTCATTTATCGATTACCTCCGATTTTTTCAATTTGTTAACACATACGACTGATAAAAGTTTATGCTAAGAAAAAGTACTAAATGGAAGAGGTTTCCTATGATGCGTCTAACAGTAATTTACCACTGTTTTTACCAATGTATGATTATAAAAACTTCCTAAATTGTTTGCATTAAAGTTATTTCTTCGGTTCTTAATAGTTTAAATGTTCATTAAAAGTACTTTGACTACATTTTTGGGGGAAATAAAAAAGAAGACATTGTCGGTAAATGAGTATATTGAAGGTTTCAATTTAAGAAAACTAGATACATGATTCTTAAAGGTTTATATCAAGTTAACATTCTCTTCATTGTTTACAGTCTTCAATCTGGCTTTGAAATTTTCAATTGTAATTAGAAAATTAACTATGATATTAACCTTAAAGAGAAAAAATTTTAAAAAATGTGCATCTAAGTAAAATGAAAATGGTAAGACAAGCCATCAGAATAAAAAGAAGATTTTAAGCTACCCTTGAATTTTAATTTGTACATCATACCTTATTGTTTCTACTAATATACAGAACGAATGTATTGCCAATTACTTTAACAAGGTTTTTAAATATAATCTGAATAAGTATGAAAATATAACTGGTTTTCATTTACTCTTTTGACTCTTATTTTTAAATTTTTTGTCAAAAAAAATGTTTTAGGTATTAAATAAAATCACTCAATTTTTTACAAGCATTCCCTTTATTTAATACATTATCATATGCATATTTTGTCCTTAATTTTGTCTCCTAAGTTCTTTAGCTTATTTTACCCATACTTCTTTACATGACCTCTTTTTTTATCGATATTTATCTTAGTGTCTTTGCCATTTTGTGTTATTTGTCAGATAAATTCAGTTTCGATTTCTCTCTTGTTGCATTTGGATGCAAACAGGGTAAAAATGGATTTATCACAATTTCTCTCATTTTGTCAATTACTTTTATTTCATTGTAAGAATTCAAAAATGTGTTTTATTTTTCTTACAGATCGGTGGCTACCGGTCAGACCAGCCTTGTTGGAAATGGCCCAAATGCACTTGGAAATTCCTTACCCGTATCCATTTTGCCACATGCCGCTGAACTATTGAAAACCAGACGAATGTCTGATCCTAACGATGTTACACCACAGGAAGTGGACATTTATCTAAATCGTGGCATAATAAAACGGGAAAACATAACCGACGAAGAACTCATAGTTCCCACGAATGGTGTAATTAATGCGCACAAATCTGCAACTCTGGTTAGAAATTGCAACTCTCCTAAGGTGCTGAATGACGCTGTCCTCAGTGATCCTCCTGTTTCTCCATTGCCAATCCTTGTTCAGGTAAAACAGGAACCAAGTCCTGGTTTGCCTACATCGCCAAGCTCACCAACAACCAAGCCCAGGGAGCTTCCTCCTGCTAGTACCGTGATTGCCCAAGCCTATTCCAGTCATGTCTTAGCACAAGGTTATGAAAATCTTGCAACACAATATTCCGTAGCTGCTCCGTTACAGTATCAGAATCAATCTCCTACAGGTGTATACATGGTAACTACTCCTCCAGAATACCGAGGACTTCCTGATTATTATACCGAACAAATTCGTCATAATTTGGCATCTGTAGCAACCAACGTATCTGGATACACAGATGCGTCAGACACAGCTGCATTTGTTGACAGATATATAAGGCAGGCTGCAGGTTACAAAAACGGCATTCAAGGACTCACTGTAGATCTCCCGTCACCAGATAGCGGCATAGGAGGAGATACAACTATCACGTCCAGAGACAATTCCAGTTTACCACATGTCGAGGTAAGTGCCCTTTAGTAAATTGAATGAGTGCTTAAATAGAATTAGTTGACCTATGCGGTTATATAAACATATTTTATTGCTACGTAATAATTTATTTGACGGGCTGCAGGGCACAAAATTAAAAACTGTGTGTGTGATATCCTTCTAGTTTTTTGTTTACTTTCTTCCTTACCTTTTGGAAACTGATTTCTGGATTTGAGACATGTTAAAACCATATCATTTTATTAATAAGAATAATCCATTTGAAAACCCTTTGTATAATATATAATTTTTATAACCCAGTTGATAACTTTAAAAATTCATGCATAATACTCGCTTTAAATATATATTTGTTTAAATAGCTGTAAAAGAATTTGTAAGCCCTATTTTGATCAATTAATTTATTTTTGATATATATTTTCGACTATAAATATGAGGAATGAGTTCCCTCAAATTTTCCATAGAAAAAGAAAGAATCCTCATTTGATAAAATTCTTGATATAGAGTTATACAGACTATAGATATGTATGATACATATGAAGTTTTCTCTAATAATTGAGAATTGTAATAGTAATAAAATGCAACATTTAATGAGCTGTTTAAGCAATTTAATTTGTAATGATAAGATTCGGTATCTTTTTATAAAACCCTATTTAAATTGTTCCTCGTTCGCTTAAAACATTTTTAATAAACAAGCAAATAAACGAATCGGGAAAAGATTTCTTGATATTCTTTATAAAATTCCTTAAAATCGCCTCCGTTGAATTTTAATAAACTGAGTATATGGGGAATTTGAATAGAATATCATATTTACATAGCTTAAATTAGGCAATTGTCATTTAACGAAACATATTTTCCTCCGTTGTTTCGATCAATCTTAAATGGGCATTGAATGAAATAACATAATAAATAATTTTGTAAATGAAATTGAGTCACTAAGTTATTTTACGAGCAAAATTAGATAACCGTTTGAACAATACTTCTTTTCAATAAAGAAATACGAATTCAACTGAACGCATTTTATTTCCAACCAAAAAGGGAAAAAAATTGAAATTAAAAATATTATTTATATATATATACGTATACAGTAGCATATAGGGTTCAGGGAACTAACCAAACATTTATATAACATGTAAAATACAAAACAGTGAATCCTCAAAAAAAGATCAGGGAAGAGTTTTTCATATGTTAGAAATAGTTATTAGAATTTTTTACTTTTGAAGGGTTTATTTGACTTCAGACATACTTATTAGACACACACAGACTCTTAGACGTATTACTAACTTTTTATGCTTAGTAATTTACATGAAATAGTAATTATAAGATCAGTAAATTTAGATCACAGCCCAATTATTATATTCTATGACATTTTCCAGATTTAATTGACAACGTATATTAAAGACAAACTGTATTTTATGAACTGTTATTAAAAATATTTCCTTATATATATCCAAGATTTTTTTTATTTTATATATTTATTGCATTTAATAACTATCACATTTTTTTTTCTTGCTTCTAAAAATCGGTTAACGCTCATACATATAAGTTTTTTTTTTTAACTTTTAATTAGTGAAAGGAGTTGTTGTAAATCTCATTTCCCATATTTTTTAAGGAAAAGTAATTTTAATTACATTTAATTTCGGTTGCGATATTGCTTCTTATTTTCGAAAAAAAAATGTATTCATAAGTTCGTGATTAATTTTAGATAATAAAACAAGATTTTTAAACTTATACTCAATGAATAAAACGAATAAGCAATAAATATGTATACTTCCAGGAATATGAATGTATCGTTATTTTAATCTCTTTCAAGGAATATTAATTTGTAATTGATCATTACTACTTCCTACGCTAAAAATAATTAGCATAGTTTTTCATCTTGAATAATTTGCATTCATCAAGCAGTCTACCCTTACAAAACAACAGGAGTGGCGCAGTCTTTTCAATTGGGTGCTATTGAAATTCAGCAACTACTATCTTCCAGTAATCAGCTTGCGTTTACGCGCAATTCAGTGAATAAACATGTGTCCTGAAACAAAACATCCTTGACGAGATGGGAACCAGGTTTGACTCGGCATTTCTGGGGTCAGGCATCTCTTGACGAAGGTGAAATAACAGACTTTTCCTAATTATTCACCTGTCTTTGGTAATATTGACAAGCGATAATTATAATTGCAGAGAAGGTTCACTATCTTCCTGTAATTACCACAGAACCCTGTTAGAGCACAGAGTTTTGAAAGGAAAGTATGTATCATGGATTGCATACGCGAATTCTTAATTATACATACTTTTTAGTTGTATGTAAATTTGCGCGTCTTGAAATATAGCTCAAGTGACAAATACGACGCATTGAGGTTTAGGCGGAAATTTTACGTTCAGGTGCAAGTGATTTTGACGCCTAGGGTGTTTTCTTTTTACTATCAGATCATTACTATGATACTGTGGTTTTGAAAAGAAAAATATTTGGCATATTTTTTAAAGTCATTTTACTTTTTTAATTAAAATGTGTGCATATTATACGGTAAAGAAGCTTGACATATAGGGAAGGTAAAACTATTTAGCACATTCTGTGCAATACAATTAACAAGAGTGAATTTCAACCTAAAAACTTATTTAGAGTGATATTATTAAATAGTAGTTGTATGGCAGAGTAATTATATAAATTGGAGTAATTTAAAATTAATCTATATTAAATTGAAGTAAATGCTCGAATTATATATTTTTCTTAAATGGCAACGGCTATTTCTGATTATTAGTTTTAGTTTGGCCAGGGGCTATTTCAACAAAAGCAAAACTGCATATTTTTTTAGAATCAAATAAAAAAGTAGAATAATGTATATCCTGATCTAAATTATGTAATTACTTTCTTAATATTAATATTTAAATTATAAAGCCATAGAGATTATTAAATATAATACAATAAATTAACTTAAATGCAGTTTATTTGCAATTCAACGAAATATAAAGTTTTCTTTTATATTTTTTAAATGCAAAGTAGGTTTTTATAATGCTATAATAAGGAAAATATCCATTCTCTGAGTTTATAAAGAAGTTTTAATTTCCAAGTACCAGATAATCTTCCACGTTTTTTCATGATTTAAAAGATAAAAATAGCAAATTTATTGGACTTTATAATCGGATTTCAACAATTATGCTTTCACAATTTTGATTCAGAAATCTAGTACTATTTTCTTAGATATTTTTCTAAAAAGAATCATGTTAAGTTCCTGTTTCATGAATTAAACGTTTTCATGGCAGCCTTTTTAATGAGGTAATATCTAATTCTTATGAGAAGATTGTTTCTTGGATTGAAAACCCACACCAAGAATGAGACAGTGTGTATGAGCTAATTTGAATGGGTGAGCTTAACTATAGTCTTTATTGTCACGATTTTAATAACCGATACAATTATTTCTTAGTTTTATATAAACGATATTAAAGTAATGTTTTTCACGAACAGCATAAGGCACACGATTGTCTTGAGGCTAACGTCTGCATGGCTAAGTAAAATGGCAATTATTCATAGATGTTCATCTTGTACGTCCTCAATTTGGATCAAATTACAAGTCTGGGTAATTATTAAGTGACCCTCTAGTTTTTCCCTGATTCTCATAAGGTAGATTTTATCCGAATGAATTTCTTCTGAAAGGAATTTTTTTTCTCTTTCTGTTCTATCTTGCCGAATTATATTCTCCCATTGTTCCAGATACGGCATCATGTTTCTTTTCCTTATCATATACCATTGTTGGAGTGGCTATTTTGGGCTTAGAAAAGCTAAAAGGAATTCTCCACTTAAAATCTGATTAGAATTAAGGTGCTTTCTGTCGGGGAAGAACAAAGCAGGCATTTACTCATGGGATTCCTTACAATGCTAACTTTTTAAGAAACAAATGGAATGCCGACGGTCATTGGCATTTCATACCGCGCACTCTATTTTTTTTCTGTGATTTTTCCTTCGAGTAAAAACCAAAAATTTGAAAACTATTTTAAAGCAAAGTATTGAGGAATTGAGAGTCTTTAGATTTTTATAAGATAATGTTTAAAATGTTGAAAGGAAATTGACGCTTTCTTTTCTAATGATACTTTATGAACCGTCAAAATTTATTTAATCTGTTGACTGCGATAAGCTATGTGGAGAGAAATAACTCAAATGGTTAGAAAAAAGAAAATTTGATTACTTTCACTGTAAAATTTAGGAGAAAAATTTCAATCACTAGAAAAAATACACATTTCAAGAATTTGAATTATCCATATCCACTCATTATAAAGTTTAATAAAAACAATCATTCATTTAATTTGCATTCTAATAGTCTGTTGATTGTATTATTTTTTATGTTAAAATCCTCATTTTCAATTTTCAATTTACTCAAATGGAGTATTAAAATATATAGGCCAAGCATTCATAAATATCAAATAAGTTGCAAAATATTTGTGATTTCAGATTTTCTCTTTCTACTAAATTCTTCATAAAGTTAACGAACCATTGTTTAGCATTTAGCCATGAATTAAGTTTCCTGATTTATTATTTAGGCCAATTTCCCTACAATTAATTTAGATATTCCGCGACGTTAAGAGTTCTGATAAATAAATTTAAACGCACTCGCTTTTTCGATTACATTTTGTCGATCACTTTCAAAAAGCAATTGAAAACGAAATCATTGACTCGTTTTAATGAAAAAATGGCATTGCAAATTTTCTTTTAAGGGGACTTGGTACCCTAAAAATCACAAATCTATCGTTTTTTTTATTTTCATTTAATCTTATTCTTTGCATTATTATCTTTCGATTGATATATCACGTGTGCATGTCGGAAAGTTAGAAGTTGAATAAAACTT
This sequence comes from Trichonephila clavipes, assembly GCA_019973935.1. Classification (NCBI taxonomy): domain Eukaryota; kingdom Metazoa; phylum Arthropoda; class Arachnida; order Araneae; family Nephilidae; genus Trichonephila; species Trichonephila clavipes. The sequence goes on along the minus strand of BMAU01018376.1, from coordinate 781,915 downwards.
CATTTGAAAACAAATTAGGCAATTCAGCCACACACCCTTTTTAGAAAAAAAAGCTAAAAAATGCGTTATGATAAAAAAAAATCTATTTTATAAATAGAAATAATAACTATAAAAAAGAATGTGTAGTATTAAAAGCAGAATATTTCCGAGGCAATACAATAATGTAATTTTTCTTCCTTGTGAAATGTGTGCATGTAAAATTTTTAAATTAAGGCATTTTATATATTAATAATTTTATAATTTCAGTTCTTATTCCTGATATATTTTTCATACAAATGTAATAATTTAATATTATAAGAAGAAAAAAAAAACAGCTAAAATTTCTGTCGTGACAGAAAAAAAAAAAAAAATTTTTTAAGTTTTCTTGAGTTTTCTTGTGCAATTAGTACTCTCTAAAAGTTGATCATTTATAAAAATATGTGGGTTGAAAACATATGAAAATGCAATTATTTTAAAGAAAAACGTATAAGTAATATCTTAAAGTGGTATTTTAAGTTTAATTAAGCTTATAATAATTGTTTTTTCAGAATTATAAACTTTAAAGTGGTTTTTCTCAGTTTGTGTTTTTCGAAACCTTAGTGCATTCAAAATGCTACTCCTTCGACAATTATTTACCAATCACTTCCATTTTTTTCCTGCGTGTTAAAAATAAAGCATGTAATAAAATTAGGGATCCGTTTTGCTATAAACTGAATACTTTTTTAAAAAAAAAATAAAATGTAAGACATGTTGGCTTTTTCGTTGATTTTCAGCCTGTATATCAACATTTTATTTTTTTTCTCGAAAACGAATGAAATTATTCTAAAATCGTTCCCTAAAGTTGTTAAGAACCTCCATAAGAATATTATAAAAAAATTTCAGGTCAAAAAATTAATTTTTACAAAAGGAGTAGGATTTTAAAATTTTCAAAATTTTCTTCAAAAAATTTAAATTTTTAAAATTGTGTGAATAATATATGAAAATTTTCATCTGGTAGCATTTTCTTGAATAGAAACATTGTATAAAATGTTAAAATATAATTTTTAAATACGTAAATAAAGAAGTTTGCTCAAAGGGTGCCAAGTCCCCTTAAGGTATCGACTACATTCGGAAACTTGATTTTGCAAAAGCGTACACACGAATATTTTTTTTTTATATTTAATGTCACTTTGATTAGAATTCACTTATAAAATTGTTTTACGAATATTATTACAATAAAAAATTACTTAAATGCAATATTTTGGCAAAAATGAACTTAGAATTATCTTTTTTCAAAACATTCTCCTTTTATGAAAAATGCTTCTATAATAATAATATTTGGCTTATACATAACTAAGACTTCTCCATAGAACCTGAACTAGAACTTTTGAAAAATTCACATTATTTTCAGAATTACTACCAATTAAAATAATTATCAATGTTTTTCTATTAAAATTTCATTTCTCCTTTTTGATGTATCAAAATATAGATAAATCCACTTCTAAGTTGTGTATTTCAAAAATTCTAGTTCAGGCTCTGTACAGAGATCTCAGTTTATATGTAGGCAAAATATTATTATTATAGAAACTTTTTTCATAAAAGGAGAATGTTTTGAAAATAAGTAATTCTATATGTTCATTTTTTGCCGAAATATTGCATTTACATCACTTTTAATTGTAATAATATTCTTAAAACAATTTCATACATGTATTATCATCTGAGTGACCCTAAATATTAAAAAAAATATTCGTTTGTATGTATTTGAAAAATCACGGTTCCGAACGCAGTCGGATACCTTAAGATGAATAACAAAATGAATGCCGATATTGCATCAAAGATTAAATAAATTAGCAAAGTATATAGGTGTAAATTTTCTTCAATGCAATTGAGAGAAAATATTAGCGATAAACAAGCAATAGGACGTACTTACCTGGCTATTCATGAGTTTTTTTTGCCTAGTACTGCCCATCAATTTATTTCAGCACGGTAACTTTCTATCTTTCTCATAAGTTGAGCGTGATTCAAAATTTCTCGAAATAAAATTATATAATTATCTGTTGAACCTCTGCCCATTCTAAGAAAACCTAAAGCAATTCTGGCGATGAACGCATAGTCTAAATTAAAGGGACAGCACACCTGCTGTTATATCTATGAAATTCGTCATTGATCTTGAACGTCTATTATTATCTGTCACCAGGAGAATAGTTCCTATCTGCTTTTTTTACTCAGTTTATGATGACGCTACAGCACAGCGAAAATTCAAAAGCGCTTTTTTTCTTTCTCTGTGTGTATAATATAAAGATAAGTCGGATCCTCTTTTCGATCTAGAGTTAATTTATCTTTGAAACCTTTCGTTAAATTCGCTTTAGGCAAATAAAAAAATTCGCCGTTTATATTACTTATTGTAAGCGAAACACATTGCTACAAGTTAAAGGATTTGCCTGGAACTAATCTACATGACTCGTATTATGATTGGATTGTAAGATAATCATATGTAATCAAACAAATTTTCGCAAGCATAGACAATTTTCCACGTAACACTTTAGATGATTATACAGAGTGAAGACAAGTAATCTTTAGAGGTTTTAGGGATTGGTAATAGCTGTTGAATTTCTATAATATAAACATGAACGCACTGCCTGAGTGTAATTTCGTACAAAGACTGTATTACTAAATATTTCGTTATTCAATCACATTAAATATTAACAGAAAAATTCTAGGGATCAATTTGAATAACAGAAAAACTTCGGTGAAGTATTTTATGTTTAAATAAATTAAAGACTAGATATGGATTTAAATTTTAGGGTTCAAAAGGTTTACTATCCAATATGTATGACTTGTTTCAAGAACCTATCTTATAAAAATAATGTGATACTTATTCGATAAGATATTTAATCAATCACGTTATATATATATATATATATATATATATATATATATATATATATATATATATATATCAGTTCAAGCAGTCAAAATTCAGAACGCAGTCATTTTAGAAATATTATTCACATTATTCTATACCAATTATGTAAATATTTCTTGATATGTATATATATATATATATATAATGATATATATATATAAAATTATATTTCTCTCTCAATCATAAAAACCAAAAGAAAAACATTCAAAAGTTTAAGCTGGTCTAATTCAGAAGTCAAACTATGTTTGCAACATTGAAAATTTAAATATGAGGAACATATCCTAAAATATATTTTACTTTCTTGCAAGAGACGATGGGGGACATAAACAAAATGAATTATATTACTAACTCAGAGCACTCCTTTTTATGTAAGTTATAAACTAAATGGTTAAAATGATATATCTAGAAATCACATAACATGTTACAGTTTTTAATAAATCAAATTTCTTACTGAATTATTGAGTATAGATCACAGAGTGTCGAATTTTAGCGTACACTCGTGCTGCCGACAGAACTTACTTTAATAACCGAATCAAAAACAATTACGGGCATATACGACGAATAAAGTACCAAAAAATTTCATATATATATATAGATCTTCACGTGACTATTTCAGATTCTAATATTGTTCAAATACATAAGGCATATATCGGATAAATTGAATTTAATAAAAGAATTCTACTTGAAAAATATTAGGAATACGGAATAGTTTTTATTATCAATATACAATAATACCCCGAGCTTACGCGATAGGTGGGACTGAGTGATAACTGCGAAAGTCGGGGTAGAGTTTCGCATATAAATACGTATAAAATATTTTTAGTTAGAGCCAGAAACGGAAGAAAATAATAATTTAGACGAAAAAAATGTTTAATAAAATCTTAAATAACAAAAATACAAAATCGCAAACTGAAGTTATTTTGATGTGTAGGAGGTTTCATAAAGTCTATAAAAGTAGTCTCTCTCTCTGCCGACTCAAAAAAACATTTTCTCCCACAAAAGTTCCTTGGAGTATGTTAATAATTGTTCAAAATTAAAGAGTGTTTTTTTTTCCAGGTATAGAAGTTTAAGTTGGCATTACTTTCCAAGATGGCGACCGATTTAACAGCTGTCAAGTGATTTATTCTCAGTTTGGTTTGGCAATTCATCATGAATAGACTCACGCCTGAACAACGATTTTAGATTCGTCGAATGGGCCCAAAACGAGAGTGCCGTTGTTCCCGATTTTCATAAGCGAATTTTGTTTAGCGATGAAGCGCACTTCTGGTTGAATGGCTACGTCAACAAACAAAACTGCAGCATTTGGAGTGAAGCTAATCCACAAGTGTATGTCGAAACACCGTTCGTTACATCCAAAAAAACTGACTGTTTGGTGCGCTTTATGGGCTGGTGGAATCCTTCTTCAAAAACGATGAAGGCCACAACGTTACAGTCAATGGTGATCGGTATAGAGCCATGATTACTAACTTTTTCATTCCTGAATTGAACAATCATGATGTCCTGGAGCTGTGGTTCCAACAAGACGGCGCAACATGTCACACAGCTCGTGCCACAATTGATTTATTGAAAGACACGTTTGGTGACCGCCTAATTTCACGTTTTGGACCTGTGAATTGGCCTCCAAGATCTTATGATTTAGCACCGCTAGACTATTTTCTGTGGGGCTATATAAAGTCATTGGTCTATGCGGATAAGACACAAACGCTTGACCATTTGGAAGATAACATTCGCCGTGTTATTGCCGATATACGGCCACAAATGTTGGAAAAAGTCATCGAAAATAGGACGTCCAGATTGGACTACAGCCGAGCCAGCCGAGGCAGTCATATGCCAGAAATCATATTTAAAATATAATGCCACAAGATTATCTTTCGAATAAAAAAAATTCATGTCAATCGAATAATACATCGTTGTTTTATTGCAATTTAAAGTTCTATACCTCTAAAAAAACATCCTTCGATGTTTTATAAGATTTGTAAAAACTCTCTTTTTCAATTAAACCTAGGCTTTCTGTTAAATTCCAAACCAATAATCGATCATTTGATTGAATTGGGTCTAAAGACTTGCTCATGCATTTCTATGAGCTCATCAATTATCAGCTCCTGATTGTGGAAAACCAGCAATTCTTGAACATCATTATCCTCTGCTAAATTTATTTGTGTGACAAGATCGACAACTATTTCAATCACATTATCAATGTCATGAGGCTCTGGCACTGATTCCCCCTGAGTTTATGACTGAAAAAAAAGACGACACAGCTTTTTCCAGAGGTCATTTAAAAAAAAAAAGTTTTTGTGAAATTTCATTCCAAGACTGTCAATGATCCATCCTCATTGCATCTAAAAATTGAATTGTTTCAAAAAGACTTTAGTTTTTGAGAGTTTGAGAGTTACTAATAAGCCAAAAACTCGTAGTGTAGCGCTCAAACCACAGACAAATCGACGAGACTTGAAAATCGCACAACTCCGGATTCGCGTAAGTCGGAGTAGCGTAATTCGAAGTATTACTGTACTGAATAGAGAAATCTGAATTTCTGCCTAGCGATTTCTAAGTACTAAAAGTATTTTTATTAGTTCCTAGCATTTGAAAGCAAGAATTTGATGACTTAAATTTGAAAATCTAAAAGAGGTAAAAGTTTATAACCTGTGGTAGAGATATAAGATATAATTCCAAACAAAACAAATTAATATACTAAGGAAACCTGTGTGCCTGAAGTATTTACTAAGCATTTTGTATATTTTAACTGATTCACAATCACATAAAAATTATTGTAAATGAGTCTTCTTGACGGTGTACGAATTATATAGCAAAGTTTACATTAAACACTTCACCCAGTTCACCTAGATTAAAGCTTTTCTCGTCTAAAAATATTACTTTTAACCATGGTTCTATATTTGCATTTTTTGACCTATTTCTGTCACTTGATTTCATGTTAACTTACGTTTTGTTACGTTTTCTTGGTCTTATGTTTGACTTACGCTTTCATTACCTAAAATTAATTCTTTTTTCAAACGTAAAATTTTAGCTTCTTCCCCATTTGTGCTATATTCGCTGTTCTCTAAATTTAACTTTCGATTGTGTCTGTCAGAGTACGTGGTCTAATGTTTAAAAAACTTTAAAGCATTGAATTTTTATGCTTTTCGTAGAAAGACTAATAAAATAGTTTTGCGGATATAATTTCCTGAATTTCCCATTTCTTAGGGCTTAGAAATTAGTTTTATTCTATTAAAAACAATTTTATCACATTTATCCACAAAAGAATATGTAATTATAAAAAATATAGTTTCTATAAGGCTAAATTCAATTCTTTCACCTTAGAAACATTGATAATTTCTATTGTATTTCTTTGAAAAAGAAATTAAACTATCCACTCGTCACCAAATAAACTGCACTTTTTTGTAAAACAACTCTTTTGCATAAGAAAAATGAATTACGGAGAATTCAAATTCAAGTTTGTTTAACTGTTGCTCATAAGGTGTGTAAAAAATCTAATTGAACTACTATACGTTGAATACATTAACTATCCTTGCCTTTATAGAAAATCATAGCTTCATAAACTTCTGTACACATATAAACCGGGGAAAAATTTTTAAATGGTAATGACATTACTCTCAAGGATCTTTTTTGATAATAATTAAATATACAGAAAGTTATAGTGGGCATTTTTGGCAGTATTTTATACTTTTTCTATTCTTCAGAACTTTCATTTTTAAGTAAATTTAGTATTAACCATACTATTTGATTTAGGTATGCCTTTACTAATAATGCAGCTTGTTTATTAGATTTTATGATCACATCATTATTATCAGCAAAAAGGGGAGAAAGAGAAGATATTAAGAAATAAATATTAGTTATAAAATAAAAGGAATAATTCTCTCTTAGCTCTAATGATCAGAATGTATCTTCTTGAAAAGAGAAGCAGTCAGCTTTAATGTAAGATTGTAATTTAAATTCATTTAGTATGGTATTTATTCCGAGTTTATGTCTTCCGTTATTGGACACAAATAAAACTTAAGGTGGACTTAAGGACTAAGGTGCAATAAGAAAAGTTTATTGCGCCATCATTCTTCTTTTAAACTATAATTCACCCTTCTTTTCGTTTTTATTCCGTCTTCAACATCGTCTAATTAAGAAATCTTTATCTGAACCATTTTTATTTATGGCTTTTCTATTGCTGAACAGTTCACATAAAGGCCGAGGTGGAGGATGATCCACATGAAATAGCTATCTTCCATAACGAGAAGAAAGCCATCCATTTTTTACGTTTTAAAATGTTTCTTTATTTCCCATAACCTTCAACCTTTACCCCCCTCCCGGAACAACATCGCCTCAAAGAATACATTAGCAAGTAATACAGCTGATCATGATGTAAACAGAGAAAACAAATAAGTACCAGTAGAACCAGTGCGTCTCATTTAAATAGGCGAGAATTACTCCTATCTCCCATATCACGATTTTTTAGAAGATAAAATCTATCCGGCCTCATTTCGGGAAGAAAATAACCCTTTGCCACCTCGTAACTATCTTCGCGTGTAAAATTTAGCTCTATTTGATTCTTGCTTAACTGTTTCTAAAACATTTTGCTCAAGAGATAGAGGTTCAGGCACATTTGATTGAACATCGGTCATTAAAAGGTATTTAATACACGTTTAAATACTTTTCTTAATGGTTTACAGGCTTAAAAATTCTCTCTTCACTTCCATACTCACTGTAGTTGATTAATAATATTTAAGTTGAAGATAAAGAAAAAACTACCTATTTTCGTGCGTCTGTGACTTCTTATCAGATAGCAAGTGTTATTCTGCAAAATGCAACAAAATAAGTACAATAACAGCTTATCCAAATAAATAAGCGGAACTCACGTTCGTAAATTGGAATCCATTTAATAGAAATAATAATTTATAAACAGCACACATTCTGGATAATAAAAATTACATGAACTTTCAAAAATCAAGCACCAATGCGCTATTTACAAAACATGGCTTTCCAAAAAGATATGCAAATAATAGGGTAAAAAAAGTTTAAAATATTTCAAATGCTGTATATTAAAAATAAACTTAATTTACAGAGTTATTATCTGGAAACCGGTGTGTCAGACCTCTAGCAAAAGTTTAAAATTAATCTTTATTTAGTTTTCTTCAAATACTTTTTGTTTTATAGAGATGCATTTTAACACTTTCTAAATACCATTAATGCTGTTGATTTACAATTTTTTGCGTCAGACATCAGTGAGTGAAAACCTTGGATTAAAAGAAAACTAGATATAATCCTTATTTCATCTGTTTTTATTCAAGTCCTTTGCAGGTAGACCAAATTTAATACGAGTAGTGTAAACTAATGTGGGATTACTTAAATATAATATTGCTTTGTAGATCATCTTGACCAAAATGGATCATACTATTTAGAAAGTATGCGCATTAGCTTAACCTACTTTAAAACTATTTATTTTCAATTTATACTTTTCAGACTAAAATTTACATTTTATTAAAATTCTATAAAAATATCTAATGCGTGATATTGTAACTAAATTAAATGTCATGTCTCTTTTGAAAGTTGAAAAATAGACGCTTTGTGTTAAGGGTTAGGGCATATTAAAGACACATATATAAAATGGATGAACCCTATTTATTTCTCTCATAGAACTTGATCGATTGTAAAAGTCAAAATAACAAACTAAGGGATGACTTATCCTTTTGCATTTGAAATATAAGAAAAATAAAATTTATTTCGCAAAACCGGTCATCGACACTATTTTTCATAAACCGCGTGATCCGAACAACAGCGAAAATAAACTCCTACTGAGTGCATTGATTAGATGGAGGTGAAAAGAAAGGCCAAACTGTGCCAAATTCCTAATTATGTGAGGTTCTCAAAAAGGCTCAGAAGGTTGAAAATGTCAATGATTTTAAATTGTTTGGTTTTTATATCAGATAATGATTATTTCAAAGGAAAATAGCGTTCGATACATCATAGATATATTTATAATACTAAAACCTGTTAAAATAGTTCTACGAAAAATAAGCCGATAGAAGGAAAATGCAAAAGTTTTCTATTTATAGCTATAGAACTAGTTAAATTTATTTAGATGAATAGAAAACATTTTATCAGCCTTTTGTTCGCGTTGATATTTTTAACTATCCGAAACAGCTAACAATATACAAGTTTAGCGGATATGCTTTTGCGCGATATACTTACTCAGATATAATTCAGATATTTAAAAAATATATGCCTTCTGGTTTGCCTTAAATACTGTTAAAGTTCACAACTATATTTTTTAATCAGTATTCCTTCTTTATCCTAAATTTTGCCTTAGTTTTAACTGCCTATTTATAAATATTGCTTTTGGCAACAAAAAAAGTAATAAGTAAATACAATAAAATCACAACCAGTGTACCTAGGAGATTATCTGATTAGAGTTAACAAAGCCTTGGTGTTTAAATTCCGGGTTGGGTGGAACCTTTGATATGCTCATCACATAGGTATAATTTTCAAAAGACCTCCAGATGCTAATGCAATTTTTTTTCTGATTTCGATACATTTTACTTTACTTTATAAATCCTTTACTATTCCGTTAGTTAAAATAGGTCAAGAAAACAAATTTCCGCACAAGGAAATTATGAACAAGGCCAAATCTTTATCAATCTTTTGGTGGAGAAAACCCGTAACAGCTGTTCTAAGAACAGAACTTCACCCTCTTACTACGCTTTTCCTTATCCGATTATTTTATGTAACCCTTGCAAAAAATATTTAATATTGAGAAATATTGTAACAAAAATTTTTACTGAAATTTCAGTTATTATGCTGTAGAAAGAGAAAAACAATATGAATATTTCAGACAATGGTTCTTGTCTTCTTATATAAGTACTTGAACTACTTAAACGCGTTAAGGTTTAGCAATTAAATAGATATTTTATTAAAGGTTAGAATATATGAAAGACATACAAAAGGGATAATCCTTATTTAGTTATATTCATAATTTGATTGATTGTAAAAGTCAAAATAACGAAGGGGTAAGCTTGTCCTTTTGCATCTGAAATATAAGAAAAAATAAAATTTATTATGAATTTTGAAATTTCTCGTTTGATAGAAAGAATATGTGACCGATATAAATGCATATATATATATATTTCTAAGTTAAAATGAATAGATTAAATACTTGTTTAAGCCAAATAAGTTAAGCCTTCATAAGTTAGAGTTAATTTCTCAGTGATCTGTTTTAAAATATCGCATGGGGTCACTTTTTTGTCTACATTTGAAAATGAGATGCCTGTGCCAGTTATATATATTAATTCTACAAATATTCTCTTTCTAATTAAGAGCTCAGTTTTCATTAGAAAGTTCTATAAATTGCTTATATGTAAATTAGATAGCAACAAAAACATCACTTGAAAATTTTTCACTTCGTATTTAGCTCCTTTCAATTCATTTTCAAGTTATTGTACCAAAATAAAAGAAAAAAGATTAGTCTAATTATTGTTTGTATCATTAAGAATCAACGAGAGAGTTAGTGATTGTATACACACATACACATACAAATATAGCCTAATAATTTGTTTCTTAACTCCGTGACAAAATATAAGTGAATTTATTTTATAATAATTAGTATTATAAGCAAATATTTAGGAGTACAACGACTACCTTTACACATTCTAAACCTAAAAATTCCAGTTTCCTAACTGTAAGCCCAAAAAGATCCAGTCATGTTTTTTGGTAATAATATTTTGTCCGCTCATTTTCGACATTTAAATGACTGAATATCTGTTTAACAAAATAGAACACCAAGTTTTCCTTACAAGAAGGATAAATATAATCTTGAAATTGGGATCAAGCACAGTTTCTTTTTTTTTATTGACGAAATACTAAAAAATTTGAAATAGTAAATGCACTTAAAAATCGTCTTATAAAGTATAACAATTCCTCTAAAATTAGTTATTTGTGCTACAACACACTATTATATTATTGAAATCAATGTATTTTCATGAATTTTCTGTGATTAACAATAACAATCTCACACTAAAAGCGATCACATTGGATTGTTAATCTTTTTAAAGCATTATATAAGTAACACATATTTTCATAAAATGTTTTAAATCCTGTCAAGATCATTTATAGCAGCCTGTCTCTTAGAGCTCTAATGTCAGTCTATTTTAAATTTGTTACGTATTTTATTTCAAAACATGGATTTCATTTTGTATTCCAGATTTTTTAAATTAAAATGGAATTATATTATGAATGTACAGGAGCGTATAGCGAGAGATTTTTCATGGGAGGGGGGTTTCTCCTATTTGAACTCTTATCTCAAAATTAATTCCAAATTTCTTTGTTTATTTTCAAGGTGAAATGAAGGATTATGTGTGGAGTACTGGATTTCAAATATTAGGGGTTTTTTTAAGGAAAAGAAGGTATAAAAATTGAATCCTATTTATGAAAAGAACAAATATGATCTGCTTAAAATTTTAGTACAGAGCAATTCTTATGGGGGAAGGTTACAACACAAATATCCCTCTCATCATTATGCTAAATTACAAGGTCCGTCGCCAAAAGCCTTCGTGAGGCCGAACAGTGCGACGTTACTATTCACTCACTCACTCATCCTTATGCCACTGCTCATGTTGAATGAAATTGAGAAACAAATAATATTCCTTGATTAATTCTTTTTAAAATCTTACGCGATGACTAGATACTATTTCAAAATTTTTAATTTAAAAAAAAATTAAATCAGCGTCTCCTAGATTTGAAATTTTCCGATTTCTTAATGATTCAGAAAGCTGTAAAATATGTCAAATCAAATGTCTTCCATATACGCTTTTCTCTCTTCATATAAAAAGACTCTACTTTGTAAATATCCCACTATTATTTTTACTTGAAACCAAGTGTTAACATGTAAATGAACTTGCAACGAAATGTTTAATGGGACTGCCAATGTATCAACATTTTCAATGATAATTTAACGCGTGGTTGTAGCTTTTTATCCTGTATAATGTGAGGTATATAGAACACTACTCCACATACGAGTAACTACGGACTCATTCTCAACGGTAAAATATTAAGCAAATTGATGTGAAAATACTGATGCATTCACCGAACTCTCTTCTTTATTCATGAGCTATGACCTTACGAGCCTAGACGAAAATTATGTAAAAATATGCTGGTTTTCTTTCCATGAAAAGAACTTCAATTTTTCGGAGTGAAAACATCAAAAACCCCAAGCTAACTTATGCGGTTTTGGAGAAGTGAACAAATGTCACGTTTATTTTTTTTTAATTTTCAGCCTTCTTAAACTCTTGTCACTTGAAGGTCATAACCTCGGAAGATGTGATGTGACATGAGTGTAAAGAATTCATCCAACAGTTATATATTCTAAAAAACTGGACATCTGCTTTTCGCGTTTCGTTCTTATATTCTTTTGACTTGTTTAGTGCATTAAGAACATACATATGAAGTCATAGTAGGAAATCGAATCACAGGCAGCAATTTCAAACATTATATATATATATATATATATATATATATATATATATATATATATATATATATATATATATATATATATATATATATATATATAAGTGTCGTACCATCTCTATGCTAACAACTAGAAATCTTTTGATCTATGGGGGAAGGAACTGAACCACAAACCCTAACTTTATATACGTCACTGCAGACCGTTTTTCAAAAAGTATACATATTCGGCGATAAGCTGTTGCTTGGTAGAGGTGTTTATTTGATCCACTGACCTACCGGTCCGCAGCTACGCCATGCATGCCTTAGACGGCTGAAACGAAAGGAATCCCTATTCGGGCCAATCGTTAGGGACTTTTATTCCTATCCTTCGTTGTTTGCGACTTGCAGAAGGGAGCACCTGGGGACATATTAGTTTGTTGCTTATAATAAGATGATGATACCTTTGATAAGAACTTTTGGATGTGCGATAGCCAATAGTCATGGTTGCAAACTCATGGTCGGCGTTGCTTCTGTCGAGCCATGGATTTGAATTCTGGTGCCATTTAAGACCCGCCATGTCAAGGCTCAAAATTTTCACTTCGGCTCGGTTTAGAAGTGGCGTGCTAATTCCCTTGACCATGGTTCAAAATTAGGAGATTCCTTGCCCCAATACCCACCATTTTGCTTGCCAGTGCTATGTTAATAAACTCACGACAAATCCGAACTGAAGAATTCACCAGAAGTATTTCCTCCTAAAATTTTGAAACAACACGAAGTTAAAAAAATATCGATTTCAATTTAATTTTCATCGTCCATGAAAACGCTCATGAGATGTATTGTCGTAATAGGCGATCATAATGCCCATTACTGCGCATTTGAGCAATTTAAGCCCTTTCACGTGACTTATGGGAATGCATAAGTATTACTCAGTCGAATAAAAATAATTATCTCACTCAGAATAAATAACATTTTTTTTTAAAGAAATTTTACAAAAGCCTAATTTCATACTTCAGAGATAATATTCCAGCATCTTAAATGAATATTTTTAATATTTAAACTAATCTCACTCTATAAGCGAAGCAGACTTAAATTAATCTAAACTGAATGGAAGCTCAAGAGGAGCATAGGTATATTCTCGATTAAAATAACATTCAACGAGAGATTACAATCACTATTACAGAATATACAGTATTACCTCGACTTAGCTATTCCGACTGACGCGAACCCGGAGTTCAGCGATTTTCAAATTTCGTCGATTCGTCTTTTGTTTGATTAAAAAAATAGCTAAATTGGAAAAAATCGTAATGGGATTGAAGAAGTTGTCCATCTTGAGAAACAAATAAATTTAGAAGGGGGTTGTGATGATGTTCAAGAACTGCTGGATTCCCATAATCAGAAGCTGACACTTAATGAGCTCATAGCATGAGCAAGTTAAGCGATTTTCAAATTTCGTCGATTCGTCTTTTGTTTGATTAAAAATAGCTAAATTGGAAAAAATCGTAATGGGATTGAGAAGAAGTTGTCCATCTTGAGAAACAAATAAATTTAGAAGTGGATTGTGATGATGTTCAAGAACTGCTGGATTCCCATAATTAGGAGCTGACACTATAGATGAGCTCATAGAAATGCATGAGCAAGAGCACGTTATTGTAGGACTCGGGTCTTTCAATCAGAAGATCGAATGACAATTGGAAATTTGACGGAAGGTCTCCATTTAATTGAAAAAGGGTTACAAATTTTAGAAAATGTGGACTCCAACGATGAGCGCACTTTTTCAACAAAACAAAGAATAAAAATATTGTTAACTGCTACGAAGAAATTTTGCGGGAGAAAAAAAATCTTTACGCCAGCAGAGAGACTACTTTGTTAGATTTTATGAAACCTTCTACATCAAAATAACTTTGATTTGCGATTTTGTATTTGTGTTATTTAAGATTTTATTTAAACGCTTTTTTTTCTAAATTATTAATTTCTTTCGTCTCCGGCCCTAACAAAAAATAATTTATGTGTGCGAAATCATACCTAGACTTACGCGATTATCACTCAGTCCCACTTATCTCTAAGTCCGGGGTATTACTATACATTGACACAAGAATTCATAAAATGGTACAGGATATAAAACATATAATTAGTTTAAAAAAACGAGTCTTGAAGCAATTTATTTTCCAGTCAACCAACTAAGAATGAAGGTATCTCATTACTCAGAATAACATTATAACAAAGTATTAATAAGTATCTTAAACCGCTCTAATGAGATAATTGTAGCAGTAAAGAGCATATCCTTTTATTTAACCTTTGTCTTTTTGCATGAATAAAAGTCAAGAATCTCAATCGTAACAGTTACTTGTTCCTGTGACCAGTTATTACGTAGGGAATCAATGCGGTTTCTACTTTGTGTACTTCAATTGTTCTCTTAACAAAACAAAAAGTAAGACAATTTTGACCTCTTAAGGGTGCTTCACTTCTTTAATTCAGTGGCTTTTGAGAGCAGAATTGTATAGGTACTTATCCAAAATTCTAGGAAAATCTATTCCGAATATTTATAATGAACAAAAATATTTCTGGACTGCTTAAAATGAGAATTTATTTCTTTGTAATTGGTACATTGGCCTTCCGTTAGAGTTCATGACAAATGAACTTGATGACCACAATTTTTCTTGGAAATATTTCATTTCTTTTTCAAAAAATATTAATTATTTCACTCATCCCTTTAAGATAGGTTTACATTTAATTATATTTTTTCTTTTTTTTTATCATTTCTATTTATCAATGTCATCTTGTTAATAAGTAGTTTAAGCTTATAAACTATGTATTACATATAAATCAAAAGCGAAAACAATCAGTAAGCAACTTATATAAATCTTGCTGCTTTAAAAACTGTAAATAATAATTAGGGAACAGGATATATCATAAAACAGCTGGTAATATCTTGGTTAACATTTGGAAAAAAATTTCATAAAAAATTACCTAAATATCTGAAAGGGGGGGGGGAATAAAAAAAATAACACTTGTAAGTATTTCATCGCAATAAATCCTTTTATTTTTTTTTATTAAAAAACTTCACTTTTTTTTTGATGAATTTCGTGTCACACTATTTTGTTATTCCAAAATCTACCTTACTTTAATATAAATTATTACTCCTTCTGAAAATATCGCAGCTAATGTACTGCGATAGTATTCTGTATTAAAAACATAAATTATTCTTCTTACTACGACTTCTGAAATAACACTACTTTGACGGGGTTGTGTAAGAAAACTTATATACCAATTCCGCGGAATCGGTGACAGTCTTTTAATCTCCAAATACTTCAAAGACCGTATTATTTCAAGAACATCTCTTTACAAATAGCTTTGAGGTTTTGTCTATCCCTGCTTTTTAATAAGCGTATTTGTTACGCATAAAAAACTTTGATTATTGTAAAAATGCACTCGTTATGCGGCAGATTTTCAATGTTCCAATTGATTATCAAAATGAATTTCTCTCTCGGATAACCGTATCACACATTAAGTCCATAAAACACAATATAAAAATCTCAGAAAAAATGCTTTTTTTACCTTGCTATTTAGTATTTAGTCTACTGCAATGTATTAATTTGTGTTTGTTCAGTGGCGCACACAAGAAGGGGGAGTCCTAGGGGTTCGGCCCCCCAAAAAGCATTTGATTTTTTTCCCGATTGATTATAATCCTAAGTATATAATAAGCAACATTTATATTACGTATTTGTTATTAATGATTAATTTTATTAATTAATGCTAATAATTTATTCAATAATTAGTTTTTTACTGTTTTATGTTCCCGAAAATCGACAAAATAAAAAAGGAGCTTGATACAAGAATGGTGAACTTTCAATCCTGAACCCCCTTTTGAAAAATTCCTGTTTGCGCTACTGAGTTTGTTAGAATTCTAAAATTCTGCTTTAAACCAGTTAGGACTGAGAATATTAAAAACTACAACAAAATTCTTTTAAATTCTAATAAGATAGTGTATATAAAGCTCAATGCATAATTCAAAACCTTTTTAAAAAGCGCATAAATGGGTAATTTTCGTGATACTTAGTGTCACTTAGCTTAAAATACATGTATAAAAGTGTTTTAAAGACATTTTGACAAAAAATTATTTAAATACAATATTTCGGCAAAAAATTAACTTAGAATAACCATTTTTTCAAAATGTTCTCCTTTGTGAAAAATGCTTCTATTATAATAATATTTTGCCTGCATATAGCTCAAACCTCTGCACAGAGGCTCAACTATGATTTTTTAAAAATTCACATTATTTTCAGAGTTACCACCAATTGAAATAATTATTGGCGTTTTTTCTAAGAATTGCTCCCCTCTGTTGTCGTAAAATATGAATAAACCCACTTCTAAGTTATATATTTCAAAAATTCTAGTTGAGCCTCTGTACAGAGGTCTGAGCTATATACAGGCGAAATATTATTATAATAGAAGCATTTTTCACAAAAGGAGAATATATTGATCATTCTATGTTCATTTTTTGTCAGAATATTGTATTTAAATAATTTTTTATTGTAATACTATTCTTAAAACAATTTTATGTACATTTTCTAATCTAAGTGGCACTAAATATAATAAGTATTATCCATTTATAGGCTTTTGCAAAATCACGGTTCCGAACGTAGTCGGATACCTTCAACCTAATATTAATAAGAAAAATGAACCGTGTACAAAGTTCACGAAATAAATAAGAACCATCATTTCACTTTAAAAAAAATCATTAATTTACTGTAACTAATCTTTATAAAATGCAGAATAATAAATTTGAATATATAATCTTAATAAAAATAATCACTTTTGAAACCATTAAAAATGCATATCATATCATAAAATCTCATAATTTAAACGTTTCTTTATTACCAGTACATAGAAATCACGTTTCTTATTTCTTCACATCCGTTCCTTTTAATTACATTTCTTAAAAAATTTCTAATCGAATTATTTTAATACTACGCCATAGATAAAAACTACTCCAAACATTTTCAATTGTAGTTGGATATTATCATAATTCGCTTTTATTATTATCAAAGATAAAATAAATGTAATTAGGTAGGATCATTGATCATTTGATCTCATCGAGCTGTCTCATACAAAAGGCTTAAGATTAGGACTATAATATTTCAGACTTATATGATCAAAGAATCATTTTTTCTTTGTAACTTTTAAGGGAGACATGTTGGATTAATTTATACTTTTTTTTCCAGAAATTTCGTTGTAAATGTTAATTATTTATTTTCAGTTCCTAAATTTTTCAGGTAACCTTCAGTCATAACCTTCCACTATAACCTTCGCCCAATGTTTTTTCATCTACGAGTATGTTCGGAAATCTTTAGACAGTTTACTTAATGAAAATGATTAAAATCTTAACTAATCATATGCCTTCTTATTCTTTTTCTTTCCGCAAGACAATTAAGAAGAAAATCTAGAGTATACTGTAATTTTCATCAAAAAACTATTAGAATTTAAATATTGCCTTTTTTTGTTCAACACATCAATTAAGTTAACCAGAACAATGGATATATTCAAACAAATTCTGAACTTGAGGACAACTGGAATTAAAATCGGGTACAATAATTTGGTTTCCTACGTCGATAAGTTTTTGTTTATGTTAGTGGCATCATTTTCTTTTTTTTTTCAGTAATAATCGAAAAATCAAGCTATTTTAAAAAATATTTCACGTTTTGACCTAGTGTTCAAGTAAAATGCTTTCTTAATTTTCCTATAAAAAAGGTTATATTCTCTTCAAATAGACTGCATAAATATTTAATTGTAAGAGTTCCAATTTGTGTGTGTGAAAAGGGGAGATATATATTTCTCAAAACATCCCCTCAAAATCCAAAAAAAAAAAAAACACTTCTCATTACTATTTTTGCGAAAAGAAGAATAGCTCATTGATTTAAAGACTCACACAAAATCTTTTTAACCTTCACAAGAACAAAAAATATTGCCAAACCATGCTGTATTAAACTGAAATTCATACTGAATTAAAAATACTGCTTGCATATTAAATTTGGATTGATGACTGCTGTTTTGCTCCGTTTCTTTAGTAATGTACTTGAAAATATTATTAGCATGAACTAAATACATAAATAAAAATGTTTTTACTATTGGAAGAAAAGTAAAAGTGAGGTAAAATTATTTACACCCTTTTATAGTTAATCGAACTTAGTTGTAACTTAATCTTTTAGTCGCTAAATCTGGAAATGGGATCTGAAAATTAGTCACCAGATGCGGGATGGGATCTGAAATTGAGAAATAGTTAATCATGAGGATCCTGATCAGGACAATGGAACAAAATTATTAAATTATTGTATTGTCATAGGTCCTGGTCAAGTGAGCAAAATTTCGAATTGATCTGATCTTTTACAGTGGATAAAAATTTAGTTCAGGATTCCGTTACATACAAGTGAAGCTTATAAAAGGATGTTGAAAAAAGGGGGGAAATAAGACGAAATAATTTTTTTAACCTGCTGCTTTCCTTACAAGTATTTTTTAAACAAAATTTAGACCGAAAGCATATTTTTACCGCTATCTTTAAATATGCAGTTGTTTCTCTCTGAACGTCATTCAGACTTCTACTATGGGATTTGATTCTTTCGTTTCAGTACAATTTATCTGGATATTGAAATAAATCAAATGAAAAAATATGACCCATTTAAAGTCATTGTCCCTCTTAATTCAAATAGATATGACAAAAAGGAATAATTCTGCGATTATATATATATAACCAAAACCAAGGCTCACAGATCATTTAGCAATAAAAAAACCCTTTTTAACCGGTGGCCTCAAAACTTAGAAATAATGCCGATGAAAAATAAAACTAAGAAAATAATACCATTCAAAATTTGCGTAATGGATTCACCTAAGGTACGTTCTCCCTAATGTAAACACAATTATTGAAAATAAATACCAGTCATTGAAAGAAGCCGTGGAGTCATCAGTCAAATTACCGGCTGAGAAATAATGAAACGTGAATGCTTTTTGGGAAATAAAAGGTTTGCGAAGAAAAAGTAGAGCAGTGGATGTGAAAACTGAGGATGCTTCTATGTATATAATACAGATTCGAGGCTTTTTGTATTTACTTTTGTTTTACCCCGATCTCAGCTTACTCACTATCAAAATAATTTAGATAGGGGGGATGAGCAAGTTCTTTCGCACAGATGAACTATATTTCTGTAATTGTAGGGCTATTTTTTTTTTGTCCTTTTTCACTACAAATTGCATTAAAGTTGATATTTATGTCGGCACATCTTAAAGATTACCTTTTTTGAGATTATTTTGCAATACTATAAACCAGTCATTATTTGAGTAGCGTGATTTTATTTTAATAACAGTTTATTTTAGCTTGCAACTGCTATTTAGAGAAAGAATAGAATTTACAAAATGCTAATTATTTTGTTAAATGAAGGAAATCTTTTTTTTAAAAATAGGGGTTAGTAAATAAAATTTGAAAGGGGGTAAAAAATAAGTTTTCTACCATAGAAATAATGCTGTATTTACTTACGTGCCTGGAGAAAAATACATTTCTTTTCTTTATTTTGCCATGCATTATTTGCTTGGACTTAGAGCTGTTCTTTGTTCTATTGTTTACTTAATTGTCAGGAAAAAACAAAGCTTTTTAAAAGGAATATTAAAAATGTATTTGACTCTTTCAAGGGATTTTATTTGTGATACAGGGTTTATTATCCCCTTTCCTTATACCTTAACATTTAAGATACAACGTTCTTAAAATCATTATACAAAGTACACAAGCTTTCTTTTTCTCATAAAATAAATTTTAAATTCTGCTTTCAGATGTTTGAATTTGCTTCATAACACACAAAAAGTTTTTTAAACAATAATTTTCAAGATATAAAATACTTGGATTTTACTCAGTTTAAAAAACTTTTTTATGGAATTTTTCAAATATTTCAGTTGCCTTTGAACTGTTCGTTATTAGTATTTCCGAATGTTTAGAGGATAGTTAACGATTAACTCGAAGAAAAACATATTTTACATCTGCTCATTTTACAGGAATATGTATACATTTCAAAATATTAGTTCCTTCCTCTAAACTTCCACAGTAAATTAGCTTACACTTCAATGATTTTCCTCAAGCAAAGTTGACAAATAATTTGAAGCGTTTGAAAAACTTTTCTTTATTTCGCTTTGATTGCTCAAAACATATTTATACTAAACATACTCAAAACATATTTTTTTGTAACTTATTATTTTTAGTTTCAAAAGAACTCATTGAAAATTGTATAATAATGATTGTAATTCCCCGTTTTATCTAGAAAGCATTTCCACCGTTTCAGAATAATTTTTTTAACTGATGTTAATTGTCAATCTTTGTGTGAAATTAGTGCTTACTTTGAAATAGTTTCTTAAATTCTTCCTTTTTCTGGGTCCTTTTATTCTATCTAAGTCTTACACGATGATTATCTGAAATAACTGAAAAGATTATTGTCTGTGCACAATAGAGTTAATTTAATAATTTTTTTCACGTGAGGCCATTTAAGACTCCTGGTATACATTTGATTATGAATGCACATAAAAAACAAAACTATGAAGCAACTCTGTTTTCATTGTTAAATTTTAGCACTAACACATTTTAAAAAGTGATTTTTTTATTGCTCACTCGAATTACTTATTCAATTGAATTGATAAATATTCAATTCTGAATGACAGTTATTTAAATGATGAACTAAAAATATCAAACTCGAAGTAATTTATTACTTCTGTAATCATAATGTTGTACCTTTATTTAGTAACAATCAATCAAAAATTGTAAAATGAAGCATATAATGATATAATAACTGATATAGGACCACAGAATTATTTATTGGTGTTAAATATATGTGGTATTGACATAAATCCCCTTTTTTTCTTTGAAGCAATTTGCATCAATCGTATATCCCATCGATTCCAGTCCATTCGAATCACCTTTAGTTTCTCACGATTGGCTGAATGTAGCTTGAATTTCAATCAAGTGGACAGCAGGTATCTTTAATACTCTGTCATGTACATGTCTTCTTTAATGAAAATCAAGCCAAAGACCTGAAGGCATTGGCAATCTAAAATAAACTTCTCATTTTAATGACATGCAAGAAGCAATCCGTAGCGAAATGTCACGGTAGTATATTATAAGTTCGCCAGCCCGCAGGTGGTAGTTGGTGGTAGGCAGGAATTCATCCTGACCACTCTATGACGAAACAAAAGGCGAACCAACCATCTTCTTATTCTTCAGGTTAAAGAACTCTTGGCTGTTTCTTTACCCCGTTTACGCTTGTTGTGAGTGAAACTCGCCAAGAATTTGCAGACCCGTTCTCTGACCATTGCAGCATTGGCGGAGGCGGGCAAGAATGACCGCTGTGAGGGCTGAAGAAGACGTTTTGAACTTAAGAGGTCTTACGGTTCTTTTTATGGTTTTTCTTTTTGCTTCGTTCTTTTTCTTTTTAGAGAGCTTTTTCTTTTGTCGGAGTAAATTATGTGAACGGACTTCTCTGTGTACGTTGTTTTAAGGTCGACGCTGTTTGAGGACCTAGCTAGCTGCTTAGACCTTTGCATGCCGACCCGGACGCACAACCAAATGGTTAGGAAAATAAGATTTCATTAAAATGCAGAAAACTGATGGTATTCATGTTGGGTCATTCGTGCCTTTGTATTTAGGCGTGTTGGATTTTCAACCTTTTTCCAGATATAAAAAATAATTTAGTAATTTATGATTCTTTAAGGGGGGGAGGGATATATAACTGGAAAAAAAATACGGCCCGTTTGAGAAACATATTGTTCTTTTGTTAGAGTTAAGGAATGCAGGATATAATAGTTCTTTTACAAAAGGAAAATTTCAATAATCTAAAAAAAATAATTATAGCGGTGATGCAACATTGAAAACACAGACATTAGAAAAAAGTTTTAAATAAATTTTGAATATTTTATATCACATACTGAGAACGTGTAATCGTTGATTTGAAAGTAATCATTTCAAAAAATTGGGTTAGAGAGATAACTGATGTAATATGGTTCTTCCTATACTTAAAAGTTTATGCTAATCTTAAAATAAATATGATACTTTAATATTTTTTAAATCCTATAAATTTATTGCAATATTTTTACAATTTTTAATAGTATTGAACATTTTTTCCTTGATTCTCGCACAATTTTTCTGAAGGATTGATATTTCAAATATGTTAGCTAACTAATATTTTTTGTGTTAGTTATTCACGAATTGAATTCCTGAGTTTAATGACTTTTTTGATTAATTTTTCAAAAAAAAAAAAATTTGAAAAGAACTCATTTGTCAGAGTAGTATAACATACAAAGCTCTGGTGATACAATGAATAATATTTACATTCAAATACGCATTTTTTGTATAATTTCAATACTTCGGAAGGGAAATATTGAAATTATTTCGTTTACATACAACACACAATAAATGTATACGCCCAGCAAAGATTTTTATGATATTCTATAATGCAATAGAAACAAAAGGATTTTAGTAAATAAGGATTTTTAGTAAATAGATCTGTTTCACATAAATATTTGCGAGGGTTATTTTAATTTCAACGCTGTAATTGTAAAATGAAGTAGAAATATTTCATGCTGTAGTAGGAAAATGTTTTTTTTTCGCTGAGAAAGCTTTAAGAAAAACTCAGATGTAAATTAAAATTTTAGTTTAATAAATCTTTGCATAAAACTGGAGCAATTGCTCATGACAATTTCATAAAGTTAATACAATATCGATTTATTCATACACATTAAACGCATTTTTCTAGACAAAAAAAATTATGTTGGAATGTTCTCTCACACATTTCTTTTAATACGTATATTAAACTCAGAAATTCCGAGCCGGTTCTTATGTTTTTCCTACCATAATACTAATGATGAATGAAGCATATAGAAAATCTCAAAACTTATTTAATTATTGGTCTGAATCATCAGTTGATTCAGAGAGGTCACAACAGATTTTGCAATTCTACAAATTAAAAGCATGTGAATAGTTTTTTTAATATATATTATTTACACGGAAATTTTGACTTTGAGTTGTAAGCCAGTAATGTGATGAAAAAAAATTAAGAGTAATTTCTGATTTTTTTTTAAATTATTGCATTCTACGCTAAAGAATTTGTGTTATATTTAATCTCTTTAAAATACATTTAATTAAACAAATAATGGAATTTCGAATGATGTTCAATTTACGAAAAAACTTTGAATTGCAGCAAAATAATTTTTATTTTCTATAATTAACTTTTGATTAGAAATATTTCTTAATTCTTTTCCTTTTCATTCTCTTCAGTTTTATTTCATGAAAACCCTTTTAATTATATATTTTCTCGACACGTATGATGAAATTTTAGGTGACGCATGATACAATTTTGAACAATTGGACATTGATTAAGAAGCGTAGGCGTACATGAATTAAAGTTAAGCTTTTTTCAAGTGAATTTATTTTTTTCAATGTCCTAAATTTTTCAATTTAAAGTATTTATATTTGTTAAATAAGAATGACATGAAATACATTTAAAACCACATCAGGCTTCTAACAGAAGAAAAAGGATTTTCCAATATTTCGATTCTACATCAAAAGGAATTCGCAATAATCAAAAGTGTAAATTAACAAAAGTTTTGGAATAAAACGAATACCTTGAGAATCAAAAAATTTTTTCTCATTCATAAGTATTTCATTCCTAAGTTAGTTAAATATTTGCAAGATACATTAGTTGCTTAAGTGCTCAGAATTGGCCTTAAGTGAAAATTTCCTCAATTTTTTTCTAAGGTATTTTGCATGTGGTTAGATTTGATTTTGAATTATATATCCTTTTTAAACTATCATTCAACTTAATA
Organism: Trichonephila clavipes; assembly: GCA_019973935.1. Lineage (NCBI taxonomy): Eukaryota > Metazoa > Arthropoda > Arachnida > Araneae > Nephilidae > Trichonephila > Trichonephila clavipes. Next base: position 757,743 of record BMAU01018376.1, on the reverse strand, counting down.
TTTTATGTTAAGAACACACGTTATTCTGCAAGGGAATAAAAAGAAAAATTTAGTGCAAAAAAATAGTGTTACTTATTATTGTCTTCTTTTTATCCATTTTATATATACTTTTTTTCCATACAAATTCGATACAAATAAACCAAACCTAATTTGAAGGGGAAAAAAGGCTTTATTTACTGTAATTCTCTAGAAGAAAATGATGATTTTTATTCTGTACATGAGTAATCGATGAGATAAGAATGCTCAACTCTTGGGAATTACATATAAATTTGTGCCATCTATTCGAAGAGGTGATAACATACCAGCAGGTTAAAATCGTCTTCTAAGCTCGAATTCAAGAGCTTTAATGGGTCCATTACCTGAGAGGCTTCATACCTTTTACAGAATTGAATTCTATTTACCTATGTGACTGTGAGATCTTTCCGCATCAAGGTCAAGGGGTTAACTCGTGACCTTTCAGGCTATTTAAGCATCTCTTAGAGATGTGTTCCTGTATCCATTTTCATTTCGTTATTATTTACCAAAGGTTTCAACTTTCCTTTCTCCTTTTAGAAGGTCACTGGACGTCTCTTTCCCATTCTGGATATAAAATTGGATAGAGAGAAAAGAGGTTCGGCAAAGAAAGGTCCAAGATCTAAAATTTTCGTAGGTCATTGAGAAAATAATAGCTATTTTGGCATATAACGGAGTGTCAAGTAACGTGAGAAAGGGAGGTGTGAAAGAAAATAGCTTACACTTCTCTAATCAATGAAAAGGCCTAGCGCACTCATAATATACGAACTATAATAACATTTATTCAGAAGGATTCAGATTCCTTTCTTTTCAACAATACAATTCATACTGTAAATGATGTCTTACACGAAAATTTTGTGGAAAAAAAGCATATGTAATAGAGTAAAAATTTTCGATATAAATACCCGTATTTCTATAAGTCTTTTAAAAATAATTTCGATGAAGTCATTTTGCGTTTGATGAATGTAACTTTTATTTTTGTTATTAATTTTTTAATAAATCAATAAAGCAACTCTAAATACATTTGATGCCTTTATTCCTTATGAATACTTCAAAAGAGTCTGCAGTAATGTACAATAGTAGTTATATTTTTCACCAGAAAATAAGGCCATTCAAAGCATAAATGTTTCCTATTGACTGGGCTTAAGAATGAATGTCCTTAATACAAGAAAAAATGAAATATATACACGCCCGACTTTTTTTACCCTGTAGTTACGTACCTTAGGAAACAGTGCAAAAAATATATGTGACATATAGTAAATTTAGAGATATGTTTCACAATTTTAAAAAAATCCCGTAAAATGAAAAAACTTTAAAAATTTTCTCAAAAACCCGTGCAAAAAAAGTAATATTGAAATCTATGTTACATATTTAAAAAAACAAAAACTCAATTCATTTTAAATACAAAAATAAAATAATAATAAAATTAGTGTAAAGGGAAAATAAGTTAGGAATAAAACCACTAACTAAAAACTATTTATCGCTACTAGATGATAAACGTGCACGTTTATAACAAACTGGATCAAAAATTTAGTCACCAGTAGATGTGTCAGACACATCTATAGCACATTTTAATTTAAACATCAACTTTAAGAACTTTATTTAAATTATTTATTGCATTCTACGAACGGAACACTTTAACACAAAATACAATTCTATTGAAGAACGAAATGCTGTGATCAAGTTGATGCACAACAAATTAAGGAAAAAAGTTATAAAATTCGGATAGTTTTCTCCTAACTTCAGAAGAAAAAGTGCATAAGCTATACGATGTAGAAAAGTCACTCATACATGTGTGGGCAAAAGCCGAACATTTTCTGATTACACTATAAAAATAAAAATTTTAAGAAATTGGGGAGGGGATGTGTGCTAGAACAAAAAATTCGTATATAAAAAAATAGAAATTGTAAAAAAAGAGTTCGGTATATATATATAATTGCCTAAACTAAAATTCATTCATCACTTCAGTTCTTGTTGTTCTTGTACAAACAACTTCAAGAAATGAAGGTAGAATCGAAAGAAAAAAAATACAATAACTTACAAAATATGAATGAGCATCACAAAAAATTACATACTTTTAAAACATGAATTATATTCTGAATGACCCTCAATAATTGTTACATATTCACTTTTTCGATCAGTAGCTAAAATCATCGAAGTGTGTTTATCACTTTGCATGCATGAGGAAACGCTCATTGGCAATCGTAATGTTCGCCAGAATAGTTTCAGATAAAAAAAAATGGAGCAAGTGGTTTTATACGGCGATTGCGAAATAAGAACAGAAGTTAATTTTCATGGTCCCATGACTTCTTAAGCGCTTAAAACAGATCAAGAGTATTTTAACTTTCTCTTTATTTGATAATGATGCTTATTGGAATGTATAAAAAGAAAAGTGAAATGTCAATAACAATATTTACGCTGATCCCTTTGGATATATGGTGCTATTGTATTTCTTAAAGCAATTTTATATCGCTGCCCATAAATTAGATCAAATGTAGTTTTTGGCTCACATTTCATCCACGAAACCCATTACAATTGCAAGATAAATTATTTTGAATACCATATCCATTATTTTTTAAAGTCTTTAAAAACATTTCTTTAACATTGTAAAAAGTTATCTCTGAAGAAGATTTATTTCTTTAGCATTTAGCTATCTATGCAAAAACGACAGGAAATAATTTATTCGTATAACTTTTGTCAAGATTAGTTGAGGATTCTCGTAAATATGAGGCAAAAGACAACTCTCGTAAAAGAAACTTAAGACAACATAATTTTGTTTTCTTCCTCTACATTTCTTTTTTTCTACAGAAACTGAAAAATATTACGTCTACAGCGCAGCCTTACACGTATGACAAAAAATAAAAAATTACTGTTTAAAACGGTAATAACTATTTTCATACTGTTTAAAGATTAAAAGGAACTGGTATGTATTTCAGGCACGATCAAGGAATATATATTTTTTTAATTTGTACCAACAACTTTTGATGAATGAAAATGTTTATTCTTTGAAATAAATGTTGTAAAAGATGAATGAGATAAGAAATGTATATAACTTTTTAAATTCTTTATAACATGTTGCTCGTCAAACCAGGTGCTTCAGCAAAAGTTGTTCTTTGCATGTTATGTCCCAGTAAATCCCCCCCCAAAAAAAAACTAGAATTTAATTTTAAAAGTTTAAAAATAAAATATTTTACTTTCTTGCTCATCTTCGGTGCCAACATAGTGGCCACGGTAGCCGAGTGGTATAGGTATCGGACCACGGCTTCCCTTGTCACGAGTTCGAGCCCAGTATCGGTAAAGACCCGCCGTGTAAGGCAGCGATGCACGTTAAATCTGTCGAGAGCTGAAACGTACTTTCGTTGATGCGGTATGGTAGTTAGGAGAGGGGTGCCAGCTCATGTGTCGTCCACGTCACTTGACCATGGTTCAAAATTATGCGGTCCGTCGCCAAAAGCCCTCGGTAGCTAAACAGTGCGACGTTAATATTTAATCAATCAATCAATCGGTGCCGATATATCTATTTTTGTCTTTCGAAATGTATCAAAATTATCTTTTTTCTTGAAAAGCATTACTTCTACTTTAAATACTTATTCTTAAAAGGCTAATTTATAACTTTTTTCGTCTTTTCAGATTTTTGACTATTCGGATCTTTCGCAGACTCAAAATATTCTTCAAGCCGATATAGCCCCAAGCAGACCTGCCAGCTCACATTCTGGATCATCTAGGCGATCTTGGCATGACTATGGACGCAACGCCGAATTGGATAAAGTACAGATTCCTAAAATGTAAGCTTCTTTAGATATTTTATTTTAAAAAGAATGACATATCATCAGAATTTAAAAAATGAGCACTCTTCTAGAAAATTTCTTATTGATATATTTGGGAGAAATACTGCCCAAATATTATATCGAATTTGACTTTATATGCTTAAAAAAAAGTTTCATCGTCGATTCTCTTGAGTCAATGGTAGGCACAAAAGCATTTTAGTACACGTGAAGAATAATTGTTCTTAATAAATCATTGTTTGTGTCAACAAAATATATCAAATAATATATGGATTTGGATTTTCCTATCCAGCGCTCCTGCATTGTTTTGATTTTTTTTGGCCAATTTTCAAACTTTGCAGGCACTTGAGTAAGTATTCAGCGTAATCAGTTATCTTTAAAAAACAATGGGAAAACTTACGTTTTTCAACAACTGCACCATTCTATTAAAATTAATCTCATTCTATGAATTTAATTAAAGAGGATACTCTGCCGATAATGCTCTGTAAATAAAAGATTTCCTGGTATTTTTAGTTCTTCTTAACTCAAATTTAAATTCCATGAGCTTATAGTGAATTAGGATTTTAATTAAGTTTTGAAAAATGAAAATTTGCTGTATTCGCTATTAATATGTGTTTAACATTTCGAGAGGGTATAAAAACATTAAACCTGAATAATGTATAAATATTTCAACTAAATGGAATTATTTTACGGAACTTTAGAGCTTTATGGTCAAAGAAGAAATAAAAGTCTAAACCATGATATTTTTATTAAGTTTTCTATTTAAAATCCTACTCCAGTAATTAATACATTAAAAAAGTCCTTTTCCCACCTTAAGTATAGAACCTTATCACATATTTAAAAAAACTGTGGAGTATTTTAGAAATTAAAAAAAAGGTTTAGAGTGATTACAATTTCTTAAAATTGTCATTAAATAATAACGACTGATAAAGATTTTGCATTGCTATGGCTTTTAACTTGACAGGAATGTAGTAAATATGTTCAAAATTTTAGGGCATATGATCCTTGGAAATATTATTTTATGTAAATATTTATGATTAAGTATTTGATTACACGTAAGTCTTTATTTTAAAATCCTGCTAAGTCATAGAAAAAAACATACCATGTGAGAGTATTGTGGTAAATATAGTACCTAAGAATCTTGCTTGTGTGTCTTCATACACTGCTCTACATATTTGTTGGTTCACCTATAAGTTTTCCTTGAAAATTGGTCTGATATCATTTTATTACATGACCTGAGTTTTTTTGTCGATTCTAAGCAAATATAATAGTAAAATCAACACGAAATTTGCAACCATAAAGCAATATTAATTGACATACATATTAGCAAAGAATGAAAAAAGGTTATGTGCTGTCTTGTACATAACTCTAGGTCTACAAAAATAAATAATTCACCGGACCGTTATTTTTAGGGTGTCATTATCAATCCTAGGTATTTTTCTTACTCTTAGAAAAAATTTCGTCTGTAGAATTATCTGAATTGCCCTATACATGCACAAAAGTGTCCCTCAGCTCAACAATATAGTTACTTCAAGTTATTTGTGTATATTCGGTGGACTAGGAGCCCTCAAACATTTTCTGCGGAACAAGCAGGGCAATCCAGTAAACTAACTTTTTAGCAGCTAACCACAGTTTGGTTCTACCACTGCAATGAATAGCAACATGGTCTTGCTGAAACGTCTGTGATTCCAACGAGACCTTCGTAAAAAAAGGTAAAAGTTTTTGTTTCAGCACATTTTGGTACGCTAAACTATTTAGTTTAATACCAGAAGATGAGATGGGTAACAGCTACCAGACCACGTAACTTTCCCTTCCAAATTTTCCCTTTGAAAAATATTTTTTATCGTTCTTCAAGTTGTTTCAGCATAAATTAAATTTAGTCTTATTCCCGAACACAATCTGCAACAAAAAAAATTATTTAGACAGTCAGAGATAAATATATATATAGCAAATGATGAAAAGAAAACTTGTGCTTTACTTCAGCTTGTATGCATGTTTTAGGGCCAACTTTATGTCATGAATTCTTGAGGATTGATCTTAAATCCGCAATTGGTGGTGCTTCATGGAGCTTTTAATCTTGCTCTAACAATAAAAGTAGTGGACTTTAAAAGACGTCTGACAGTTTCTGATAACACTTTTAGATCACATTGTTCCCTTATCTGGTTCGTGGATGGCATACAATTTTATGATGCTCGAACAATTCGATGTTCGCCTTATAATAATATACAGAAAGACGTTCAGGACCTTTAATTTTTCCAAGAGTTGTCTTATTCCGAGGAAAATGTTCAACTATGATATAGGATTGCTCTACTTTGAGCGCTATTTCTAAAACTCTATTTCCATTGTCCTCATAAGCTTCTCAATTAAACCTTTTTTACGTTCTGTTAATTGTTAACCGCACGGCATAGTAATTAAAAATGCTCAATATACATACTACACAATTGTCTACACGTATATATACTTATTTATCTCATCACGAGAGTTGATTTCACGATTACCACGGCGCTTGCATATTATCTAGTGTGTGTGTGTGTGTGTGTGTGTTGTGTGTGTGAGTTTGCATATCCTTCCATCTAACAATATGATTCTTTATACATCTGCAAATCACTTTCAAAAACATTTATTTTAAATTGAAATTTTGGGGCCATTCGTGGGGGAACTTTACTGTGGGGAACTATTTAATTGATTGAAACATATTTTTAAGAAATAAAATATTAAATCAATGAATACATTCATCCTAGAAAAACTATCCTAAAAAATAAAATTAAATATGCGAAATATATTTATGAGTATGTTATATTTGCCATGAATGCTAATTTCATTAATAAAAATGTAGAGTGAACCAAATTTCTTTCCTTGATTATAAAAATTCATTACAAAATAACCCTTTAATATAATAATGGAACATTGTATCGGTGGATAGATCAGTTTTAGAATTTTTTTTGTGTAGTAAATAGAGTAAATGTGTGTGCTTCTTCAACTCAACAGAGTGATTTACGGGCTGAAGATTTTGATGAAATGGCGTCGATTCAAGAAAAATACCAATGTGTGCTTTGGTTTTGAGGAACAAAATTGACCATTAATGCTCAGAGTAAATTTTGACGTTGTTATGGAAGCAAACCTCCTGGTGTAAATACAATAAAGCGATTAAAGAAACAGACAGCGTTAAGGATCTTCCTAGAAGTGGCAGACCTAATGTGAGTGAAGCAACTGTTGAACACGTTCAATAATCGTTTCAACAGAGTCCTAATTCAACTTGTGAAGCATCAGGTGAACTTAAGATGTCACAAATAGTTTGGTAGTAATTCTTTATAAAAAACTTAAGGTATCCGACTACGTTCGGAACCGTGATTTTGCAAAAGCGCATAAATGGATAATATTTATGATATTTAGTGTCACTTAGATTAGAAAATGTATGTAAAATTGTTTTAAGAATAGTATTACAATAAAAAATTATTTAAGTACAACATTTTAACAAAAAATGAACATAGAATGACCCATTTTCAAAATAATCTCTTTTTGTGAAAAATGCTTCTATAATAATAATATTTTGCCTGTATATAGCTCAGACCTCTGTACAGAGGCTCAACTAGAATTTTTGAAATGTATAACTTAGAAGCGTGTTTATTCATATTTTATGACAAAAGAGAGGAGCAAGTTTAGGAAAAAAACGTCAATAATTATTTCAATTGGTGGTAATTCTGAAAATAATGTGAATTTTTCAAAAATTCTACTTCAACCTCTCTAGAGAGGTCTGAGCTATATACAGGCAAGATGTTATTATAATAGATCCATTTTTCACAAAAGGAGAACATTTGGAAAAAAGATTATTCTAAGTTAATTTTTTGCCAAAATATTATATTTAAATAATTTTTTTTTGTCAAAATGTCCTTAAAACAATTTTATGCATGTATTCTAATCTGAGTGACACTAAATATCACGAAAACTATCCATTTCTGCGCTTTTTTAAAATCACGGTTCCGAACATAGTCGGATACCTTAAGTTGTATGCTTACTTATAAAGTGAAAGAAAGAACGCTTGGCGGGAGCTGAAATACCACTTAGACATTCTCCGAGCTGCCTAGGGGGTACACGTGGAAATTTACTGAGGTAAATGGTTATATAAAAGAATTCATAACTGTACTTATATCCAAAAAACATATGTCTAATTATAATAGTTTGAGCACACTAAATATTTATAATCAGAGCAAGACTTTTGGTTCCCCCTATATTTAAGATCAATTCAACAAGTCATATAAAAAAAGTTTTAATTAAGTTTTAAAGTCAATTCCTACTTCGTTAGAAAAACTTACTAACGCCATCTGTTGCAGATAAATCTAACTTCGTCAGAAATAACGCTGAATAAATTTAAAATTAAAAAATAAAATTTAATTAATGAATTAATTTTTGGAAAAAAAATGTATTAACATCAAGTATAATCCACTACAAGTTTAAAAAAAATGAATTTAGACTTCAGTGAAGGAATAAAAAGTATTTTATTAACGATTCAAAGTTTGAACAATATATATATACAGGGTAAGAGCGAACTAAAAGTAGGAATTGAAAAAGTTGTAATCATCCTTTTCATGCTTCACCGTTCTAATAATTTGAACAAAAAGCAATATATTTGTTTGACTGTAATAAATTCAAAGTACTCGTTTTCTTTCCTTAATTCTTTGAGTCACACACACACACAAGAAAACAATTCAAACCCGTGGTGAAATCTATATAGCTTTTCAATCACCGATTCTATTATTACGCTGAATGACATCTCTGTCATGGTACCATCAGAACCAAATCAACGCCATCCGACTGGCATTTCTTAATGAGAATTCAAAAGAAGTTCCAACCACTCCTCTAATATTACATCCCAGCCAAGAAACAATACAACAAGCTGAGGACCCATTTCTAACACCCCCACTTGTATAGGTGGTGGGTTCACGGCTCAGTAGACAACGCATTGTTCAAGCTGAACTCGTGAGATGCCAATTTCTTTGAAAGAATAACCGCTTCAATATTTGAATATAACGGCATAGGGTGGCCAGAAAGTTTAGTTCCAGAGATGGCGCAATTTATACATAGTGATAATGCGGCTATTTTAGCGTGACTGACTTTTTATTTCCTGGACTACACCCGTGGTGTTCTGTAAGAAAATGATATGTACTTATTTGCGTCTCCATTTTATGTTCGTAATACACGAGGTGTTATTATCGCGCTGTGGGTTTCCCTTGTGTCATTTTTTTTCTCCAATTTTCGCCCCTAAGGCATTGGAGCTTCATTGAAATGCAGGAAATACTATTAAATTCGGTATATCCTTTTGTTCTCACACAGATATTATTACACCAGAAGGTGGTCGAGGTTGTGACCTGGTTGAGATTTTCAAAAACTATAAGAATGCACTATCTAGAAACAACTTCTAAAATTTTACGAATACATGTTTCTATGAATTGTTGAAACTATGAAAAATAATGTAATTATATGTTAGATTAAAAGCGCGAGTGAGAGAGCTTCTTTCAGATAGAGCATAGTAAAATTATTTTATATTTTGTTTGATGCATGCTCTTTTAGTTTAAATATACATGTGTGTGTCTTGAAAGAACATAAATAAATTTACAAGGAATTTAATATTTTTTTTCCTGTCTTATTTCTATAAATTTCAAATATAAGAAATGAGCGTATGTCCTATTTTCAGAAAAAAAAAGTTATATTCTCTGCTACTTGAATTGCATAATAAATAAGTCAACTGCGCTATTTAATTTTTTCTTTTATTATAATCGATTTTAAATGTGTCTAAAATTGGTTTAATTCTAATTTCTTCTCATTCGTTTTTTTATCGGTTTATTTTATGTCTTGCCTCTATGTAAATTTTTTAAAATTTATTTTACGTGCAGACTAGATTTAATTTAAGAAGCAACATCACCTTTTAACTCATTATGTATCTTAAAATAATGTATAAATTATACTTTGAATGAAAAGAATTTAATTATTCTCTCTTAATTTTCTTGAATGAAAAATGCTCGAAATAATAAACATAATTTACACAATATACATTACTAGAAATATTCTGCATTAAAGTATTTTGAATAATTCAGCATTTCTAATATTTAATACTTTAAAGGAATTTTTGTAGATAATTTGATACGAATTCAAGAAGAGGAGGGAAGAAAATCAAGTTTTCTATATTAAATTTGACAGCTTAAGAAAATACGCGCAAATAAATAATACTTGAAAACACACCACTCTTTTAATGTCAAAACAATACTTATATTACATATAGTATTTTATATTTCTGTTTTAAGTAAGGGAAGAAACAATAGCAGCAAATATGTAAAAATTACCATCAACTTCTTTTTACATCAGTCTTGTCTTAGTTATATTTCACACACTGATAAGACAAAACTAAAGTTATTTATTTCCAACCTTTCAAGAAATAATAGCTAAATGAATTAGCTATTGGTGAAATATTTATTGAGGGAGTATTGACGTCGCAGCTAAAGCAACTCGAGGCTTACTGGTGGTGGACAAAGTAGCTTCAAATCATGGTCAAATGACGAAAAGGACATCTTAGTAAAGGCATCACACCCTTCAAACTTTCACAAAGGATAAACGTCAAACTTTAAGTGCATCAGCTCCTTAACACGAAGTATTGGTAAAATGTAGGCACGAATCAAAACTGTTGTAGAATGAATTAAGGATCCTTTTATTTAAATGTTATTAAATTATTATTCCGTTTATAATGCTGCATTTTTGTTAGTTTTAAAAACTTTTAATCAAGTTAGCTGCGAGATTTATAAGGACATAATCAAGAAACTTTTATTCTGTTTACATAAAAATGTAAATTATTTACTAGAAATTTAATGGGCATGATTTAACTTCAAATATAAATCAAATTCTTGGCAATACTTTGTGAACTATTATGGTCCCTATTAGCATCAATGTCAGCCCAAAGGACACATTCGAAGAAATTATGGCCACTGTTGGTTTTAAAAATAGCTCTCGTGATTTTTTTAACAATGCTTATGTTGTTATCTTCAGTAAAGTATAGCTCTTATTTCAATTTAACTTCCTCTACAAACTATTTAGTATTTTAAAATAACGATCTTCTCATATTGAATTTTTTCATGAAACAAAATTCGTAAATGGTACAGCAAGTCAAATGAATACAACAATCTGTTTTGCAAAATCCGTGTTTATTCCAAAGTTTCTCGTAGTGACAGTTAAAATCAAACTGCGCTTTAGAGGTATGTTTTGAAAAGCTACAAATGAGTGGTTCGTATGTACAGTGTTTTATTGACACATTTTATGAGATAAAAAATCTTTTTTTACACACTTCTTTTTCTTGTCTTTTAATAAGATGCAAAATTTATAAGATATATATATTTTTTAATTTACGTTTCTTAATTTTCCAATTAATTAAAATAAGATGCTTAAAACTGTCTTTCTTTTTCTATAAATACGTATTTCTCCTTTTATCACAGTGTTTTGTTTCTGCTCTATATTTATTGATGCGAGTAGGAATTATAAAAATGCATTAATTTTCCTTTCATCGGGTTGGGCGCTAAAGTGTGGACAAAGTAAAAGATTTCTTTCTCCACCTGTCTGCCGTGTTACGATGCACCTAAGAATTTCTTTTCATTTCGAACATTGGCGTCTTTGTCTGCCAGTGTATTCCATTTACATATCCCTTTAGGTTTCGAAAATTTTACTCCTATGCTTTCATTGATTAAGGTTTCCTTGCTTTTATGTTGTAGGCCCACCCTTCCCTATTGAAACGTTAGGGTGTGCTTGTGATAAAGTTCGGTTGCTATTTACGCCCTTCGCGCAACAACAGAACGACGCGTGAGGCCAGAGAAGTGTGGTCATTCTTTCCGGAATAACTATCTCATTTTTCATCACGAAAGTGAAAAGTTTCTCTTCATCTGACCCGCTTTGACTAACTAAATATGTGACGAACTTGTTTATTATGCGTAATGCAATGAGAAATTCTGCGAATGTCTGTCTGCCCTTATTTTTGGTCATGATTTCATCATGGCCAAATCACTTTGACCAAGTAGCTCCGCTCACAATAAGAAGAAGGTAAACCACCAAGAATAAATAGTTGTCTCTTTCAAAGAATGCTTTGAAAATATCGTTTGCTCCACCTACGTGTCTGCTCTCATTAATAGATTGGTTCTTTATGTGTATGAGATCAGCCAATGGGCAAGTAACACTGTTTTTGCCTTGAATATTTCGTTTAAAAAGCATTTGTGAATGTTTAGTCCAAAAGTAGTTTATAACAGTTAAAGGAATGGACAAATAAGTAATAAGATAGAAATTTGAATTCATTTACAATGCCATTTCGGTTCAATGAAAAGGTTTTCAGAGTATTTCATTTATCAAAGTAAATATATTGCAAGGCTGTTTTTCATGAATCTATAAAATGATTGATTCGTTAGTTATTATTACTAGATTACTAGTTAAATTTGAATGGGTATGAAGTTGCTACAGCTCTTCTGTTTTTTTAAGGAATGAGATTTAGAGCACAACTAGAAATTAACAACTTTTTTATTTCCTAAGTATGGAAAAAATACTAATGTCCTATAGTACCTAACTTACAATACTGAACTTTTTAATATCTAATTATTCTAACAATTTATCTGTTTTAATGCACTTCCCCATTCAACATGGTTTTCGTAAGCATTTGTTTATTTTTTCAACCACAGAAAAATTGATGGTTTTACCAATGATTATTACTCGAATTTAAAAAAAAATTACAGAATGAATTCGATAAGTCAAGTAACGAATATTATGGAACACCTAATGCGTTTTATAACAATTTTTAATCAATTTAATGATAACAGAAAACATTTTTAGTAAAGGCCAATAATAATACAATGCACAATAAGAGCCAATTTAAAACAAGGCCCTTGAAACATCCTAACCGAATTTCCTGAAACTGTGTTTAGAATTCCACTAACTCATAATCTGCTTTTTCCAATATTCTTCTTTTAAATAAATGAACTCACTAACAAGAACAGGTATATATATATCAGTGGAGGGGGCGGCGGGGTAAAGGGTCGAAAGTCCACCATTCTCGTATCATACCTCAATACGCCGCCAAACAAATTCTTTTGATTTTGTCAATTTTAGAAACAGAAAACAGTAAAAAAATAAATTATTGATCTAATAATTAGCATTAATTAATGAAATAAATTGTTAATAACTAATACTTAATTAAATTTTACATACTATATACATAGGATTATCTTCAATCAAAAAGGACTACGAGGGTGGCCGGACCCGTGGACCCCCCTTGTGTGCGCCACTGATATATATATATATACTAGCTGGTATACTCATTCTTCGCACGGGTAAACTGAAGAATTAAACAACACAGATTGAAGGATAAAGAAGTTTTTAATGAGTTAATTTTACGTGAATTGGAAATTAAAAAAAGCTTTTTGCATATCTCAGTTAAACTATAGAAAAAAGAAAGAAAGAAAACACCTTTGTTAAATTTTAAGTATCTAGAAGATCTAATAGCTGATAAAAAAAGGTTTTTTTTTATTTATAACTCCCCGTAACACTCTTGAAAGTCGATTTTTGAAAGTACCTCCCTAAGCTGATCTCTGCTCAGCAAAAGTAACACATTGTTAAAGGTTTTGTGTAATAAACGTTTAAAATAGTGTAAATAATTTATACCTGAAAGCGTAATACATTAATATTACTTTCTGTTGTATTTATTTTATGTTAAAATTGTAATATTCGCAAGCAACACCATTTCTTAAATTATAATGGAGATTCAATGAAAAACAGCGAAATGTTAACGATAGAGTTAAGTTGGCAAGTGTCTAGCTACTTTAATAGCTCGAGCTTTATTAGAGCTTAGTAAGACCCGCCGTGTAGGGAGGCGATGCACGTTAATACTTTATCCACCGCATTATGATTTACTGCAGTTTTTTTCATACAATTTTTTTTGGATCACTACATTGAAAATTAAGGGATATACATAAATAAAATACTCCACTTTGGGAAATTTAATCCGCGTTAGAGCTAATAAATTAACTAAAGATATTCCACTGTAAAATTAATTATATACAACTTTCACCTAAAATAAATAGTATTGGTAGAATATTCCTTCTAAGTTGGTGTGGTGTAGTAGCTAAGAGAAGGGGGTGCCAGCTCAGGGGTCGTCCACGTCACTTGACCATGGTTCAAAATTACGTGGTCCGTCGCCAAAAGCCCTCGTGTAGCTGAACAGTGCGACGTTAATATTCACCCAAAAATACAGTACAGTAGTTATAATTATTCTTATACTTAAAAATGCAATATCTGTCTATTCAATTAAAATTATAGCGTTATAATTAACTACTAACCACAAACAAATTTTGAAAATTTGTCCAAATGATGTAATATGAAAGAGAAAGTTTATTTACTTTAAGTACCTGAATCGATAAAAACATTTATTTTGAAAAAAGATCCATTTCTTGCTATCAAATGTGCATATTAAAATCATAAAAAAAATTCAAATAAAGAGAGATTTATAACAACCTCTCCCTTCAAAACTTAGTTTTATTCTGAAATAAAAAAAATATGGATTATGCTGATCACAGGAATTAATTAGAAGCGAGCGCCTTGTGTGCGTAGTCAAAACAAAAAGGATTTCTTCAGAAACAAAAGATAGATATATGCTGTCGTGGGCATTTTTTCAGCATTGTCGTGGGCATTGCTTGCAGATGGCAGAATTTTTTCCTACTTACTTGACAAATATCGTTATATTTTGGACACTTCACACAATATTTTTATAAATTATAACCTATGTGTTATTCTGATGTATAAGCTATATTACTGTAAAGTTTCATTGAAATTCATTCAGTTGTTTTTGCGTGAAAGACGGACAAACATCCTCACAAACTTTCACATTTTTAATATACATCAAGATTTATAAATGTATATACATATACACGAGGAGCATCCAGAAAATAAAGACTGTTGAGTAACACAAAATGCAAACACACAATATTTATTGGAAAAAAAATTCAGTTACATACCTAAAGCTTCCTTCACTTTTCTACATAATAATCTTCTACATTTAAACAATTGTTGTATCTCCTTACGAGCTTCAAAATTCCCATGTACTACTCTTCTCCCTCCCGTGTATTAAGCCAAGCGTTCAATGAAAATCGTTATTGGGAGGGTCTTGGAGAAGACTACGCCGAACCATCCGAAACAGGAGGCGAAGAATGCTTTCTGGAAAAATTGTGCTTCTCTACGGCAATGCACATCCTTATACAGCTGCTGCAATTCAAGAATTGCGTAATCAATTCGTTTGAGAAATTTTGGATCATCCTTTTTTGTCCGGACCTTACTCCTAGCGGTTATCATCTTTTCCCTAAGCTGGACGTATTTTTGAGTGGTAAACGTTTTGGAAGTGAATAAGAGTTGGAAAATGCTGTGAGAGACTATCTGGTTTATTGTACTCGCAGCAGAACAGTATTCCAAAGGGATTCTAAAGCTTGTGAAGAAATGTGACAAATGTTTAAATGTATGAGATAATTATGTTGTGAGATTAAGGAATCTTCAACTATGTATCAGAATTTTTTTTCAATAAATATTGAATTTTTTCACTTCGTATAATTAAATGGTCTTTATTTTCTGGATGACCCTGGTATTTCTCGCTTAACTTGCAATAAACTCATACAGTAAAAAGGATTAAGGATCCTAATTATTGTAGTTTTAAGGAATATTATGTATAAAAAAGTAGAAACAAAGAGCACTCATAATTTTATCTGTTAAACACAGTGAACAAGATTATAAACTGACCAATGTTTATGTGTATTAAAATCGTGATTAATACAAAATTGGGCTAATAATTACTTCAATAAAAGCTG
Organism: Trichonephila clavipes; assembly: GCA_019973935.1. Classification (NCBI taxonomy): domain Eukaryota; kingdom Metazoa; phylum Arthropoda; class Arachnida; order Araneae; family Nephilidae; genus Trichonephila; species Trichonephila clavipes. The sequence continues at coordinate 742,076 of BMAU01018376.1, read as the reverse complement.
CAAAACTAATCTAGGTGCTCCAAAAACTGAAACTAAATGTACATTTGAAAAGTTGAATGAATCATCATTTCTTCTCCAGCTGTGCCAGCTCTTTGAAAGTTAACTTATTTTACTTCCCTAAGAATGTGCTTCTGTTTCTTTGCTTGCCTTCTTTTGAAATGTCAAAATACTCATACATTTCTTTTTACTTTTTTACTTGTGTTTTTTATAGCGTAAAAATTTACAATGTAAACCACATTTTTTAAAAATCATAATAACTTTCGATGGAAGAAAAAATAGTCAACTTTTGAGTGATAATTAAAAAACGACTTCATTTTAGAAACAATTCCATATTTGTCATTACGTCTTTGAAAACTCTTTTAGCCAGCTTTTTAAATTAAGCCATAATGTTTCTTAGCCTATTATTAAAGAAAATTCCCTTCACTGTCTTAGACAACTAACTACTTTGACGTATAGAAACAATGCTTTTCGAACCGATCAAGAAATCATGCGAGCTTAAGCCTCAATATTTTCCTCCTTGTCAAACCTAAGCTCATTCAATGGTGTCACTTCAATTGAAATCATTCATGGTATATTTAAAATGCTGTCACATACTAGAGGGAAATTTCTTTCTCAAGAGAAATTATCTGATTTTGCGTGGCATGTCCCCAGTTAGGGGAAATTTCTCTTGACTCATACCACATACAAACCTGCATATAACAATTCTCTCGAGTAGTTGTGAAGTTGGCAGGAAAGCGATTTATTTCTTCACATATCAATCAAACTGAAAAGTAATTTCGAGGGTATACAGAACTGTCCTTAATTATATTCTTAATGATTCCCTATTAAGTGATGTTATTTTTAGGTGATTTCGACACATCTAATAAAGGTTTATATTTTTTCAGGAAAGAAAATGCCATTTAATATCCTTAAACGTTATTTAGTGTTAAATGCATTTTTTCTGAAGGTTACCCTACTTTAGTAACTTGTTACAAGTTCCTTGAAGTTTCATTCTTTCATTTCAGTATTGTTATATCCCCACTAATTAAATTTTGCAGATTTTTTTTCTTCGATTTTAATTCTTTAACTGATGATTTTAAGAAACGAGTAATTTTTGAGAATTTTATTTTTATTTCAATAGCTCACAAAAATTATCACACGTTTTTCATTAATTTATTTTAGAAGTCTTATAGAATTTTGATAATCAACGCCATTATCTGAAGAAATCTAATGACTAAAAATTCTTCCAAACGTGTATATTTTTTCCTTGAATCAATGTAATTTTTTCCAATAATTATTTCTGAGAAAGATCATGAGAAGAGATTAATTGCTTAAACATACACATATTGCAAAGAAAAAAGTAAAGCTACATTTCTTATTATAGGATTATTTGAAAAATATATATAGTCGAAGCTTAAAGATTTAGTATAGAAGATTTTAATCATCAACATAAGCATAATTACATTACCATAAAATATTCTTGATGAGTAAGATATTTTAATAGATAATATCTTCTTGTCACACGTTTGCAATTTTTAATGTGATAAACGGTAATGAAAAAAGGTTAATTTGAAAAATATATGGAAAAGGTATTTTTCAGAATTATGCTAAAAATAAATTGAAACTCAACAAATTATAAGCCAAATAAATATATAGATATATATATACACATTTTCAGAATAATACATTAAAAATACCAGATTATTATGTAATAAAAATATACAAATAAACAGAAATACGTTCCAGCTGGTAAGTCAGTGGTCGCCAAAAGTTAATGTGAATTGGATTTTTGTTCCATTCTCAGATAACTCCTTTTCGCGTCGCCTTTTATGCTTTTTTAATACAGTGTATCTTTATCTACATAAAAAGATAAAGATGCTTGAAAAATATGGTAAAATGTAACATTTAATAGCAACTGATAATTTTTTTTCTAAAGGGTGTTTTTTTTAGAGGTATAGAACTTTAAATTGCAATAAAACAACGATGTATTATTCAATTGACATGAATTTGTTTTTATTCGAAAGATAATCTTGTGGCATTACATTCTAAATATGATTTCTGGCATATGGCTGCCACGGCTGGCTCGGATGTAGTCCAATCTGGACGTCCAATTTTCAATGACTTTTTCCAACATTTGTGGCCGTATATCGGCAATAACACGGGCGAATGTTGTCTTCCAAATGGCCAAGCATTTGTGGCTTATCCGCATAGACCAATGACTTTACATAGCCCCACAGAAAATAGTATAGCGGTGTTAAATCACAAGATCTTGGAGGCCAATTCACAGGTCCAAAACGTGAAATTAGGCGGTCACCAAACGTGTCTTTCAATAAATCGATTGTGGCACGAGCTGTGTGACATGTTGCGCCGTCTTGTTGGAACCACAGCTCCTGGACATCATGATTGTTCAATTCAGGAATGAAAAAGTTAGTAATCATGGCTCTATACCGATCACCATTGACTGTAACGTTGTGGCCTTCATCGTTTTTGAAGAAGTATTCCACCAGCCCATAAAGCGCACCAAACAGTCAGTTTTTCTGGATGTAACGGTGTTTCGACATACATTTGTGGATTAGCTTCACTCCAAATGCGGCAGTTTTGTTTGTTGACGTAGCCATTCAACCAGAAGTGCGCTTCATCGCTAAACAAAATTCGCTTATGAAAATCGGGAACAACGGCAATCTCGTTTTGGGCCCATTCGACGAATCTACGCCTTGCATGATGATCGTTTTGATGAATTGCCAAACCAAACTGAGAATAAATCACTTGACAGCTGTAAAATTGGTCGCCATCTTGGAAAGTAATGCCAACTTAAACTTCTATACCTGGAAAAAAAACACTCTTTATAAAGGGTTAAAGGATTTTATCTCTTTCAAAACTGATTATCATGAAAAATTCTTCGTTATACTTTTATCAAAACATTAAATTACCAAAGTTATTTCTTCTTTAAACTAAGTGCAAATTAAAAAAAAATTTGAAATTAATCATGAATAAAAAAATATCAAACTAAATTTCAAGAAAGAGATGTAATACAAAGTGCGTCTTAAAATCTGCTGTTGCATTCTCACATGAAACTCAAAGCCATTTACAATAAGCACGTTTCTGTAAAAAGACCTGAAGCTACTTTAAGAACTTGTTACGGGCATATAAAGCAACTAAAAACACGTAAATATTTACAAGAAACTTAATTGTTTTTACAGTTGAAAACAGCCGCATACTTGTCACTAGCAAATGTTTGTCAAGTAATAGGACATGACATCAAACACCGTATTATTTATTGGTTTTGAAGAACGTGCTTCTAATCCAATCAACAGCAACAGGAAGGGTTTTGTTTCGGCGTGACAATGAGAACTGTTTCGGTAACAGTCGTAAAATCTGTGACCGTGATATTCTAACGTGACGGAGAATTGGAAAGTTGTAGAGATGTTGAGAGAGACAATAATAAAAATTATTCACAATTCTCTTTTAACGAGCTGTGATTCACGCAAGGCTTTAGCCTTTGCTCTTCAGTATTACACAGTCATTGGCATTCAGAATTGCTAAGCGTACTCTTAAAGAAGTAATGTAATTTATTTACAGCAATAAAAATGCGTGATATATTCTTTTGTGCCAGCGTGGGATGATAAGAACAATTTTTCTTATTATTCTTTTCGAATAAGATTTATTGTTAACTCTTATTGGAAATTTATTCACTTTACGGGGTGTACTGGTTTTTTGCTGTAAATAATGCTTACAATGTATCCGGACATTTTCACTGCAGCTTGTCAAGTCTGACCTTGGCCTACTGAACATTTGCAATACTTCCTTAAACAGCTTGAAGCACGCGATTGCTCTTCTATGTAAGCAATTTGATTTCAAACTTTGATATGTGTTTCGCAACGCTGGAAGAAATTAAAGGAATAGTTGATGTCTGAACCAGAAGATTCTAATTGAAGCAAAAATTTACAACTAGTAATAAATTTAAATTTATTGAAAATCTATGCCTCGTCATTACTAAATTGTATTAATCCAAGTATTAGAAGCTGCCTTTGACAAGAAGTTATAGATTTGCACGATTCACTTAACCCAAATTCAAATGATGCCTTTGTCATTTAATTTTTTTAGTATCTTCCTTTGAAAAAAGTGATTAAAATCAAGTATGTCTATACAATGATAATTATTTTTATAATAGCTCTCTTACATTTAGTTTTACTTCATTATTTGAATAAGAATAATAATAACGATAGAAATGATTACATTACCCATTTTCATAGGTACACAACATCCTGTTTTATTAAAATTGTGCATTTAAATGATGCTCAATTTAGATATTGGATTATCATTAGTGATTTTTCGGTTGCAGCAATTTGTGATTCATAGAAATTTTAATGGAAAATAAAACTAGCTTTTTTGTATTCCGAAAATCTAACTAAAATGAAATTAAAAAACCTTGGCATAAATTAATGACAAAGATAAACAAAAATGCACGAGAACTATTAATAAAAGTCTTTAATTATTTTCTGACTTTTTTTTGAAATTTTGTGATGAATATTTAATGATTCCAAAAAGCTAAAATAACAATAAATAATCTCTCAATACATGAAACGCATTTGCGTTTCCGGGAAGAATATATAATGAGCTTCAGCCTCTTAGAAGAAAAACTTTCTAAAAAAGATCCGAGAACAAGATTTAAAAGGCTTGACAAGAAGATATAAATTTTCTTTGAAGGATAAATGGAGTATGATATTACCTTTTAATACATAAAAAAGAAAAGCAGAATAATAATTCAAATTAAAGATGTAAATGTTAAGAAAACACCATTGGCTTTCCGTTATAAGTTTTTATTAGTTTATATTAGTTACGATGTTTATTATTGTTCTTCATTACCGAAGCAGTTTCAAGGAAAATATAAAAATAATAATAATAATTGCATTGGTTTTTCCTGATAAAATCTCCTAAGTTAACCGTTGACAAATTCTTAGATTTCAATCACTTCATCGGGTGTTTTTAATTTTTTGCTTTGTTTTTTTATTTTTAAACTGAAATATTTCGCTTCTCTCAGGGAGCTACTATAGCAAAAATCTACAAACATGTTAGTAGTCTAGGAATAAAATGCAGCCAAAAAGAAAATAAATAAATTATTCCGGATATGATGTCCTTCGTAAGTGAGAAAAACTGATCCAGATTAATTCTGACATATTTTTGATTAATGTTTGCATGTTATTTCTGATCTCGAAACTTTAATGGAATTTATAAGTTGTTTGATTTGTAAAACCCTTAAACTTCACTTTACAACTATATATTCTTTAAGAAACCCACGTATTGGAAGAAGTATATCGCCTTGTACTCGCATGTATTTGATATATTATGGAATGTGTTATTTATATGAGAAGAATATGTATTACTGATGTTCTTCATTATCAAAATACATACCAATATTAAATAAATTTATATTTTTGATGGAGCAGGAATCCATGAATTCTACTTCCCCCCAAAAAAGTATTTTTGAAAGCTCAAATATTGAGATATTTTTATTTCTTCATTGATTTCGAATATACAAAATTTTTTATGAAATCATACTGTAAAATAATCATAAAATATATCAATTTTTGTTAACTGTATTGTCCTAACAATATATAGTTTGCTCAAGTCTCAAAAATTCAAACGCATATACACTCCTAAATTCTTCGTCTTTTTTTACTCTTAGATCTATCAATTTTACTGCAATTAAATTCTATAGAAAGTTAGATGCAAAGTTAAGATATTGGCATACAACTGTATCTTTGCAAAAAAATTCAGGAGTTTCATTAGTTTTCTGAGTATTTTTAATTATTTGTAGAAGAATAGAAAATAACAAAAAACCTCATCTGATTTGCAAACGCTACATAGATGGGGTTTTTTAAAATTACATACAAAAAATGCACCAAGTTAAACAACAAATATATAGTTTTTACAGTATTTTCAATGTGTGCATGAAGTTCTGGTGACTAATGAAAAAATTTCAAGTTTATGTTGTCATGCTTATTAAGAAATTCTACTGTTAAATTAAAGGATACTTTTATATTGTAGCTTAGAAATTAACTAACAGTTATTCATTTGATTAAATATTATTTTATAGCGATATTCTATAAAAATATTCCCATTTTGATTTTTTGCAATAAAATGCCGCTAAATACAAATAAAGCACTTTCAAAAATTAAATAAGCTCTTCTAGTTTTATCACAAAATCCATAAATATCTCTCGCTATTACAAATAAATCAATTTCTTGATGCTCTATGATGTTTTTAAACATCATAAGCCATATATTTTAAGACTTAGTTGTTTTTTTATTAAAACAACTCTCTTGTTTGAAACCTTTTTGTTAGTAAGCTGGAAACCCACTTTTTTCAGTCTGTCAAAAACATAACTTAATTATCACCTTTTTATCTTTGGTGACCATTGATTTAGGAAAAGGTAAGGTTTATTTTAATTTAGAGTTTAATTAAATAGAATACTATATATATCTTTTTCTGTAAAATGAGCATATCACCTTTGGAAAAATAAGTAGATTTTTAGTTGTCGTAAACGACACAATTAAGTTGTTTTCACTAATATATATACCAACAAAATTTACTTCTTTCTTCGATTTTTTTTCAAAAAAATTATAAAATATATTTTGTTTAGGTATATTAATTCCCTGAAATTCCCTTCCCTTCAAAAATTTGTTTTTAATTGATTTGGTACTGCAAATTGGTTGATAATTCAATTTTTCTTACTCTAGAGTATGTACAAGTATATATACTACTAACAGCTTTCACAATTTTAAAGTCTTTGTACTTTAAACTTCATGTAAAGATATAGTAAACTTTAAAACGATTTTCATTTTCTTTTCCTTAACATTTGCAAGAGTTTCAACCAAATTAATTTTTCATCATTATTTTTTAACTCAATTTGTGTTTTTCTAAAAATATATGCTCTTTTTGATAATTTGGGAAAAATTAAGACTACTTAAATGCTGAAATACTAGTGAAAAATGTATATAATCAACGTATTTTTGTCATACTTAGGAAACTTCTTAAATCTATAAATGTATTCTTTTTGTTCAAGCATATAACTGTTCACAGTTTATGAAATAATTAATACTTTTAGTCAATAGTACTTTAAACGTGGCACATTTTAAAATGCATATTGCGAAGGATTAACATAGGAAATAAATTGAATCTGATTTTCTTCCAAAAAAAAGCAAGGACAAAAATAATGCATCAATATAAAGAAATATATTGAAAACCCCCATGAAGTATTAAAAAACGCTTCTACATAGTTATTTTAACATATATAGCAAGTCATGTGAAACATACGTCGTAATTACTTAATCGCTTTCACCGTGAAACAATAGCTTCTTAATCGGTGAACTCAATCAAACCATTTTCTCACATTTATGCTTTTCACGCCCTTTAACACAAAGAAAAATTATGTGGTGTTGAAAGCATCGAATTTTTTTTTATTTAGCATTTTGGGGGAAGTGGGAATTTGGTGTGTGTGCACGCTGTAACTACTGAAATGTTACAAAAAAAGACGTTTTTGAAATGACGGCAAAAAAAGAAAAAGAAGGGAAAAAAATCAAAGGGCAGCTTAGATTGATATCAAAGTTACTTTTTAAGTAGTATACTTTTTTTTATAATTGACGATTTCTCACATCTAATCCAAGATCTTTTTCGTTCATTCGTGAAATATTTCAAATTCCTGAAAGAATTGAAGCACTTTTAAAAAGAGGAAACTTGTAACCTGTTCCTTTTAATAAAATTAAATAGTATAAAAAAATGACATTGTTGATAAATATAAATAGAAAATAATGGATTTTAAATAGCTCGCGCTGTTACTCTTCGTTCAAGAAAATGTTACCACCATTAATGGCTCATATAGTATTTCCTTTTGTTCATTTAAAGACATCTGAATTTTTTTCTTTTTTCTAGTTCTCGTGGTGAGGTTCACATGTTAGGATATATCAATGTTTTTTATTCAATTCCTACTATTAGTTCACCCTCTCTCTCTCTCTCTCTCTCTCTCTCTCTCTCTCTATATATATATATATATACATACATATATATATATATATATATATATATATCTTGTTCAAACTTTCAATCGTTAATAAAATACGTTCTATTCATCTATTCAAATTCAAATACATTTTCTTAAACTTGTAGTGGATGACACTTGATGTTAATGCACTGTTTTCAAATATTAATTCATTAATTAAATTAAAAAAATTAATACATAATAAGAAACAAAAGTAATAGTCCAACACCATATATAAAAGGAAACTCGCTCGTTGTGTCCCTGTAGCGCAATGGAGAACGCGTCGGACTTCTAATCTAAAGGTCGTGGGCTCGTATCCTACCTTGGTTGGCCTAATTTTTGAGAATGGGATTTGTGAATGAATAAATAGAAACAAGCAAAAATAATTGTATAGCACCATATTTAGCAAGGGAAATCGCTTTCTATTTTGCCACTTAATATTATGATTCTTCATTATGTATATACATATTTATATTAATTGTAATTATTTAATAAAAAGTAACTAAAATAAAAATTTTCTTTGTTGACTTAAATAGGAATTGACTCAATTGTTTTTTATATTACTTGTTTTTTGCACAAATTTTCAGACGGAAAAATTATCATATATCTATAACGCAAAATATATGAAATTATAAAATGCTAATATTTATGTACACACACATTGCTTCAGATTTATGCACCTCCTTTTTGTGTGCTTAATTTTCTTAATATCTTATGCATAGCATTAGATTATAATATCTAAAGATAATGATGATGTTTGGCAGTTTCGGTTTTTTCTCTTTTCTTTCTACTTTCCCAGCAATACACGATTTTTCTTTCATACAAATCTTCCACTATAATTTCATTCGTGACAACTTGCCAAATACATTGTAAATATCCATCAAACCCGTAAGCAATTGCCTCGTAGAATTTGATTGAAAAAAATTCAAAGGTATTATTTCTATTATTTCTTTTCGACGTTAACGAGATTTACGACTTTTTTTTATTGTTTCTGTGTGGAATTTCCTCATCAGGAAGTATTTTACATGAATTTATTTCTATACGATTTTGTAACTAACTGAAGGTCTAGTTATCTTAACCAGTTCAAATAAAAATGTTAAAAAAAAGTTAAGAATATCCTAAAAAAAAATTGTTTATTCTTTTAATATTTAACAAAGAGTTTCTTTGCGAATAAGAAAATATTTCAATAAGTACGATTCATACAATAAAATGTTGAATTTTTGAAGAGGTCAAATATACGAATATGTCCTTTTAAATCAATCTGCTATTTCTTTTGAGAATTTCAGCAAACTGTTTTACCTCAAATATAATGATTAAATAGGTATATTGATTAGGTATAGGGAACGCGAAATAAGTCAATTTTGATTTTATCTCCGTTATGTTTTTCTTTAAAATTGTTGAAGGTTAAAATGTAAGAAAGTCTTGTGCGATATTTTAAAATAATATACTCTTTATATGTCTTGAGTATCAATAATTGTGCCACACTAGAATCAGATCTCATGTGATTCTTTCTTTTAGATGAGAACGTTGTAATATTAACCATTCTGTTCAAGCTAATTTGCTACAAATAAAAAATAATTAACATCTAAGGAAAGTGTAAGGATTTGGGTAGTAATTTTACAGAGAGCTAATTTTTAAACCTAAGATTGTTTATGAGTAGAATTATAATATTAGAAATGTAATTAAAAAACAACCACAGTAAACCACAGTTGCTTAAATTTTAAAAATTACCGCTGGAGTCAGTATTTTTTAAAGTTTGCAACCTTTTTTCAATTAAAGGGAGTCCTTATGCCAAATTTCCAACCGTCATTCTATCATCTGATTAAACTGGGTTTTTCGATTCAAATTCCTCAATGTCTTGCTCGTGCATTTCTATGAGCTCATCAGTTGTCAGCTCCTGATAGTGGGAATTCAGCAGTTCTTGAATAAAAACACTATCCACCTCTAAATTTATTTTCCTGGTAACTTCTTTTGTCACATTACCAATTTCGTCAGGCTCTGGCACTGATTTCGTCGAAATTTCAGCGGTGAAAAATAAAGAAAATAAATAATAATAAAGACTAATCAACGAGATTTGAAAATTGCGTGAATCGAGGTATTACTGCATAGAAATTGTATCTTTATCTCAATAAGTCAAACTCATAAATTTCACATTTAATCAAAAATTATTCCCGAATGCATTTAGAATTTCTCCCCATATAGTCACCATTAGAACTGATCCTACGACGCAAATAAAAATTCTTTTTATGAACCTTTACAGTGTTCAAATACAATTTAATGATGCAAAATAGTTTTTATTCAAATTATTGAGGTCTATGTACTTTTAAGTGATCAAGGTTTTCTTTTCTAGACATTCAGATGTGGGATTTCGATATTTCCTCGAATCTCCAATTTCAACCAGCCAACGAAGAGAAGATGATCGTATTACGTATATCAATAAAGGTAGGTTGCATTTATATGCCATTATATATACATCTCTTTATCAATTTAAATATTTTTTATAAACATTTTTTTTATTTTGAATGTTTACCAAGCATTGTTAGCAACTCTTTCTCTGTTTGTAATTTAGCCATTTTGTTAGCAATTGTTTCTAATTTTTCTTTTCCTTCGTAGAAACTACTGACCTTTCTTAAAATTAATTACCACTTTTTGTATAAAAAAATCCTCCCCTCTTTGGAATATCCTCATAGGAATACGTGATCCAGCATAAGGAAAAAAATATGCAATTGCTACAAAGCATGATATATTCTAATATTGATGATGAACATGATCTTTGAAGTAATATCTGTCAAAAATTATCCTTAACGTTATGACTGTATTAATCTTTTCACAATCACAGAAAAACTAACTTTTAAAGGAGAATATACAGATTTATTTTAAGACTATTAGGATATTTATGGATAAATTGAGTGTAATTGTAGCTTATTTCAAAACCTAAAAACATGTTCCTTTCTCTAGTTTCATAACATATTTAAAAGAATTGGGGAGCACAATCTCTTTCTATGGTTCTATCTATTAAGTAATTCTAAATGTGTTAAGAATTTAGACAGAAATATTTTGCATAAAATATTACTTAGGATATTGAAGTCTAAGAATAAACTAAGGAAATGTATTGAACACAAAACACGTTATCTTCCAGATTTTACTTAATTTTATAATTAAACAAACCACATTTACTGATCAGGTCCTATACTTAAAAAAGTCATCTCAGAGAGTGTCTTACATTATACTTAAGATCATTCACAAAACTTCTATTAAATAAAACAACGTAGCAACAAAATAAATTATCTAAATAAAATATTTTAAGAGAAATTTAAGTTAAATATTTTTAAAGAATAAAAATGATCTAGTTTCCTAGTTTTATATATATCCATAACCAATAAACTACAAATCTTTTCATATATCTCAATTTGATTTTTTTTTCATTGAACATATTTTTGTGTTATCTTTCAATGTTTAGTCTTTGACTACATCATTTATTGCTGAAATGTTCAATTCCTAAAAAAGATGTTTATTTAAATGATATATCTTGTAGGGAAATATTCCTTCAATTAAAAAAAAATTAAGAAATTACCATAAAATCCGGCGTATAACGCGCACCTATACTTTTAAGCTGTAATTTTTAATTTCTAGGTATATTCGCCGTGTAACGCGCACCCTCTTTTTTACGAAGAAAACCTGAAACGTACGCGTGCAACGCTCTTATGTTTTGAAGTTATTTATTCATGGTATTATTTTAAGATTTGAAAAAAAAACAAGTACACTTCCAGAACTACAACCCTTTAAGATCCTAAGGAATGTCATTTCTTTTAAGCAAACAGAATTTCGATACAGACAGGTCTAATTTTTTTTCTATGCTCAACTTTTTTTTTAAAGCTCTCATTTTTATATCGGTGTATAACGCGCCCCCGTAAATTTCGATCTTATTTTTTGTGTTATAAGTGCGCGATACATGCCGGATTTTACGGTTATAAGTTAGAACTTTTAACTGTATTTTTATTTTTTAAGTCTTATAATAGCTTAATATTACACCAGATTCGATATCTTCATTATTTTCTTTCTGATGCTTAATAACTTTTCTCGTATCATTTATTTGGATCCTGACACAAGACAATGAAATGTTATGTATATCTCACGTATATCTTTCATAACGTATACAAAATACTCAACTATCTTCGAAAATTGGGTCGGTTTTATGTCCTCATGTTTCCAACCTGTCAGTAAAAGGGCGGGAACTCGATAAAGCGAATGTAAGCTGTAGACACTTAAACTAAATAAGCACAATATTTTTATTTAAGTTATTAAAAGGAAAAAGGTTGAAGATTAGATAAAACACCGTTTGGGCGCTTATTATTTTAATTACACAAAACGTATGGTAAAAAATTAAAATTAAGATCATTTTCAAAACAACAACAACTTATGTGTTATTTACATTTTACTTTTATTCGAACTATTTCATGCGTGAAAGCTGTTACTCCTATTGTTTTCAGATCTTATCGTATGTAAACCGCATGTTAATGGGTTTGTCATTAAGTGTAAAAGAAGGTCATTAATCTAATTTTTTTTATTTTGTTTTAAATTGATTTCGTATGAGCATAATTGTAAATGCGTCGCCTTTCGGTTTTATTCTTCTATGTTAAAATTCATTTAATAGTTTAAAGGTCGAAATTCCAGTAACTGCTTTTCATTGTACATACCAAGAAAGAAAAAAATTGATTATTAAATTCTAAATGATGTTGAAAGTTATAATATATGTATATATATATATATATATATATATATATATATATATATATATATATATATATATATATATATTATTATTATTATTAATTTTGCAATGCTTTTTAGAACAACTAGAACATTAAATTAAAATGCATCATTTAATAATAAATCATGTATCAAATAACCTATTAAAAAGAAATACCAAAATTTGTTACATATTGATAATTCGGAAAACACATGTAAAAGTTCTCTGCCTCTATTATTATATGCTAGAATTGGAGATATAAAATGGTAGAAACAATCACCTGTTTTGCTTATAATATAGCATGCAGGACTACATTATTTAAATAAATCTGAAAAATTATGGACATAGATAAGATGTTGTTTGACATGTATTTAATTGTTTGGATTTGTTATTTGTATTATGTAGAAACAATTTAATTATATTTAAAAAGGTCACAAAGGTCATAAAACTAAATCCTCATATTCTAAATGACCGAGCTTCAAAAATCAAATTCATCACAACTTATTCCGCCACATTTAATGACAGTATCAGTAAAACAAACGCGTAAATATGTGTGTTAATTCTATGCTGCAGTAATTTATATTTAATTCAATAACAGAGCTACTTATCGTTGAGGTTATATCTCATTAAAGGAACTTTAAAGGAAAACGTCAACATCGTAATTCAAGACACGCCTGCGTGCACAAAATTCCCGAATTCGAAGTCTTAATTTGTGCTAAAGAAGTTTTTATAGTGTATATATTAACTGAAATCACGATATTTGCATGGTAAATTTATATATATATAGAAAGGGTTTGTAGATTACTTTGAAATTTCTTTTACTTTCATATCGATCGTTATCTAATTCAAAAAACTATTTCGTCATTAAATCTTCAATAGCTTTCTATGGCTTGTTATGTTACTAAAGCTTATAATACTTAAGAAAATGTGTCTTATTGTTTGGGGTACTTTTTAGTGTATAAATATCCGATGCTCTTTTTAAATGCTAATGAAAATCTATCAACAAATTATTGCAATATATTTCTAAGGAAATTAGGAGATGAAAAATGTATATCTAAAATCACTTTTGAGAAAATATAAGCACAAAAAATTAGGAAATATTATATTATATATCAGATAATCTCTTCATATGACAATTATAAAAACAACTTTTATAGGAAAAGCTGCTTTTTATTTGTATGTGTGTCTCTTTAACGTATTTGAAATATTTACATCGTGTAAAACACGAAAAAGATAAACGTATTTTTTTAAAATGTAGTTTAATTTTATTAAATTAATAGAAAATTTTAATTTATTAATTTCTTACTTTTTATTGTTATTTGTGTATTATGATGTGTTATCCGTTTTTTTTCTTCTTTTTTTCTTTTTTTTTGAAAATGTATCAAACTTTTTGTCACCATTTTTTTCTTTAATTCATTCTATTTTCTTTTCTCTCTGTTAAAAAATTAACTATAGCTATATTTATTTGGTTGGTAAAATACGGTCACCGTTAATCAATAAGCGTTACATTTTTTCATGAAGCTTTTGTTTTCGTTCACTTTTAGGTCAATTTTATGGAATAACCTTAGAATTTACACCTGATCCTGCAAGGCCTTTGAAAAGCGCTACAGTCAAAGTAAGTCAATTTCTCTCTTTAGCTCATTTTACATTGCTTTTGCTTATACAACAAGTCATTTTGCTTATTTTTTTTAAAGAAAAAATTCACAACTCATTAAATGTGTTGTCAAACCGTTAAATTTGCTTACTTATTTACTACAATAAGGAAAATGCTTTTTGATTTATTTTAGAAAACTCTTGAAATTCTATTCCATGACTAAAGACTCACTATCAAAAGTCAAATGGCAATATTTGATGAAAAGATTGCTTTGTTAATATTTTCCTTACGTTTTTAAACGACTAAAATAATTAGTGCAACGTAAAAATAATAGAATAAGCACTCTTGAAGATAATTAGCTTTCATTTCTTTTTCTGTAAATCCGAGTTTATAATTCGCTAAGAACGGTGTTTAACTCTGCACAATCAAAAAATTTGTGTCTTCTCAATTTTTTAATAATCATGTTTACGAGTTATCATGTATGCGAGTTATTGATTACAATTGTAACAAGTTTCTATACTAAACAGGAAAACTAATAATATCCAATGAAGCTAGCAAGCCTAGAATGTCCTCAAGTAATTCATTAATGGTACTGAATTAGTTAAAAAATTCCGATTTGTATAATGAGAAACAACGGAGTGACATTTATTAATAGATTAATACAACTACTTTCTTTTTAATATACATAGAGATATTTTATAAGAAATAAAAATGATAAATCGAAGATTAGTATAGTATGCAGGTTCCTTTTTAAGTAGTCTTATGTAATGTCGTGTGTGTAAATTATCTTCGGTACTTAATTAGGGGGTCATGAATCTTCCCTTAAACTGTCATCTTTAACAAACCAGCAATTCTACATTCTAATGAGTTATCAATCAATTATTCTAATTAGTCAATTATTTAGTATTTTAATATAGTTAGGTATTTTCAGAGATTAGTTATATATATATATTCAATATTCTGTTTGGCAATAGATAGGTTCTGTGTTGAAGGAATAAAAAAAACAACGTTTCTTTATATAGCCTGAATACTTAAGTTCTTTTAAGTTTTTGCATGTATTTTACATTTCCTTTGAAAAGAAAATATGCGATAGAGCAATGGACCATTGAAGTCAAAAAGATAAATGTCCAAAGAAGATAGTAGTAATAAAATATTATAATTATAAAACTAGTCTGCTGAATCATCCAAAAAAATTCCCGAAATAAGCCCTGTATGAAAATTCAAACAAATATCAAAGGATTATATAAACATTTTAAAAAAAAATTAAGTCAATTCCTACTTCGTAAGAAAAACGTACTGGTGCCATCTGTTGCAGCTGGTAGTAACTTCCACCGAAATAATGCAGAATAAAGTTTAAATTAAAAAATAAAACTTAATTAATGAATTAATATTTGAAAAGAAGACTATTGTTATCAAGTGTCATCCACTATAAGTTTAAAAATGTGTATTTGAACTTGAATGGATGTGTGAATAAAAAGTATTTTATTAATTATTGAAAATTTAAGCAAGATATATATATATATAAAAGTGGGAACTAATAGTAGGAATTGAAAAAAAAATTAGACAACAGAAAATATTTCCATCGGTTGAAAAAAATCGAAGGTCATTAAAAAAGTTCCTTAAGAAAGCCCTTAACACTGAAATAAATGTAATGGTACACCCTACAAATAATAAAGCTGTAGAATTTTAAAATATATGCTCTTAAATTTTGGTGTAGATACTGAAATCTCAATTCTATTTACATACAAAAAGCTTGTGGCGAATTTATTTATTCTTGATTTCTAATGCGACTCTGATTTCAGTTCTGATTATAGCAACTCCACCCTTTTAAGATCGATTGAATTGGATATACGATGTAACTCGGGAAAAAATTAAGAATATTAATATCCTGTCTCGCCATAAAATTATTTTAAAATGATTATGAGGGAGTCAACTATATTGCCGAGATCTTGGAACTACCTCCACTTCGCTAACTCCACCTTATAAGAATTCATTAATATAGGAAACGAATCCGAGAGCTGTAAACAATATTAACACCTCTTTTGATTTTAAAAAAACGCGCGCTTATAAAATATTTTTTTTATTAAAAAAATATTCAAGATCTTTCGATAAATCCTCCTTAGAAGAAAGTGGGCGAGGAAAGTTTGAATACGAAAGTGTCACGACTCTCCGAAATCTGAAACATTTCTACAAAGGAAAATGATTTAGTGTAACCTTCGCTAGAGTTTGATGTTTAACTCTGAAGGGAAAAACCATATTTTTTTACCATCCGGCAACTCCTAGACAGGGGAGCTTTTCTATGCGCCTTGGGTTGAGTAGAATATGTAAATTGGGCCATGTCTGGGTCTGACACACTTCCTTTTCGCAAATGAAATCACTTACGGTTATTTACTATCTGCACTTTTGCCGCTTTTCCATTGCGATCAAAGTTTGTTTCATGTTCGCGGGTAAATAAAGCATTCGTCGCTGCGTAATTACTTCAAATTGTGTTTATAACAGCAGGAGGGCTTTAAATAGGGTGTTTCTTCCACGTTTCACTCAGGGTGGTTGGAAATTTCTCCTTTGGGGGTGAGAATACCTGCAGAGTAGCTGCGAGAAAGAAGGGTGCCTATGATGGTTAGAATATTGAGAAACAGAGAATTGGCAAAAAGAAAACTGAAGGTCTCTTTATTCAATCCTATTGAAAAAACTGTATTTTCGAGCAGAATTATAATAGCAACCTTTTTGTCTTGTACAAACGTATTCTTCCTCACGTGGCATTGACTCCGTTGATTCTATGGTATGACTAATGTAACTTGCATTACAAAACTGTTGTGATGTTCCCACCATCATCAATCTATCTAAATTGAAATTCTGCACCAAGGTAGAAAGGTTACTGTTAACAGCAGAAAATATGATCTATCATTTTTAGAAATGCGTTTTTGACGGACGTTTTTGAAAATATGTGTGATTAATTTAGTAAGTGTCGATCATGGATTTCTAATAGGGAGATTTTCCTGCTTGTTTTGTTGAGGTATGAAGATTGAAAGTGAAATATATTTTCATCCATGATCAGTGCAGTTAGGATGAAAAAGGTGAAAGTATTTAATAGATGGTTAAATTCGAATTCAATAAATGCTGTTTTGCTTTCAATTATTCCCCCCACCCCAAAGAAAAGTTATTATAAATATCATCATTCATTCCAAAGCTCGGATTTTTTAACTATACATTAAAGATATAATTTTTGGCTGAAAGTTTATATTTAAAAGGGGTCTCAGGGGTGTTAACTTTCTCTCGAGGCTAAAAATATAAATAATATTCAAATATATATAACTCTTTGAAATTAAAACTAAATAATTCGAATCTTTTGCACATTATTTATGAAAATATGGGCTTCAGAAAAGTGTAAAATGTTTAAAATATAATCATAATTTTAAAAATTATAAGTATATGAAAATAAGAAACATTTCTATAAGAAATATTAATTAAGTTTTACGTTGCATCTGCTATTTTCTAAAATAGTGGTTTTAAGTACCAGCAAAAAAATTATTTATAAATTTAAATGGATACTTATTACACTGCAGTATTTTTATATAAATAAAATAATAAATTGTATATTTTAAAAAGTAAAAAAATTACATTTTCAAATTTTTTTTAAAAAATTCAATATTTTTCAATTATTTTGAAATACAAAAGATATATTATTCTTAAATTAGTAGGGTTTAAAGAGTCTGATACATTTTATAATTCTGTAAAGTTTTATGCATCTGAGGCTACTATTTTAGAAAATAGCGCGCGCAACGTAAAAATTACTTATTATTTATTACAAAATTATTTCTTATTTTCATATGCTTATAATTTTTAAAATTATGATTATATTTCATATATTTTGCACTTTTTTGAAACCATCATCCTTTATAAATAATGTGTAAAATATTCGAATTATTTAATTTGAATTTAAAAGAATTATACCTGTTTGAAAATTGTTTCTATTTTCACCCTTCAAGTTAAAAAATTAACACCCCTGAAACCCTTTATTTAGATAGTTAAATCGTATTTATCAGGGGTTTTTTTAGGAATACAGATTTATTAAGATTCTCAAAGACATAATTGCATTCAGTTTTTAAATATAAGAACACAAAACTGAATATCACTGAAATACTAAATAAGAAATTTCCTGAAGTAATCCTTAATTTTAATAATCACGGATAATTATGATTAATTTCACATACAAGAAGTAAAGTTATATTTACATTTTTTATTTGAGTATTTTATTGTACCCACTTAAAAAAATTTTAAAACAATCTAGAAAGTCAGAAATGTATTCTTCAGAGTTAATAAACATTTATACATAAAAATATATTGGAGCACATTTAAAACAATATTATAGTTAAAATATTTTAAGCAATCTAAAATGTATGTTACAAAATATTCGGCCATCGTTATTCAATTAGTGTTAAATATCTTAAATACTGAATTTTGAATTATAAAAAAAAATACTTTTTGAACAATTTAAAGCATGTTATAAACTCTTTTATTTTTAATGGAGTAAACCAAATGCTGTCATCAAAAATTTATAACATATTTTACTACTTTTATAAAAATTTGAGAAATATTTCGTGGGAATATTGATATCAAAAAAATTTCCAGTACAATCATCTTAATTTAACTAAGTTTTTTTCAAATGCAAGAAATAAATTTGTCTTTCGTTAAAAGTGTTTCTTTGGATAATTATTATTAAAAATAGCAATTATAACTTTGATATATCTTTTTGTTCTCATAATACTACAAATTATAGGGGAAATATACTCTCTTAAAATTTTTAATTTCTTAGCATTTTTGCAAAATATTTCATTAATATAAATAATTATAAAATTCTTGAATTACGCATACGGAATAAGAATTTTATTTTTTCACGCGCGTTTCACGTCTTTATCTTTTAACCATATACATATAATTCCGAACAAAGACATTAAAAATGATGTGTAAGGTATTAAAATTTTAATGCATATAATTAACATCATTTTAAAATTCAGTCTTTCTTATGACTGTAGAATAAGTTCTACCTGCTAGCATGACTTTAAAATAAATTATAATCTATATAAATATATCAAACCTTAGAAAATTATAAAAGCCACATGTCTCCTAATAAAAATGCTAATTAGTTGTATTCAGTTACGTTTCAACTAAGACTTTTTGTTTACGATCAGCACGCATTTAGAATCTTTAACAATCACCTGACATCAGATTCCGATGAAGATGTAAAAAGGAATGATAAAATCTTCTCTGATGAGTATCGATGCTTTTATAGAGACACTTCATTGAAAGGTCAAGCTGTGGTGTCTGAAACTTGGGGCAAGAGGTCATTGAATGAGGATATGTAAAAGAAAAGTGGTTAAAGGAAAATTACCAATATTATTCACATAAAGACATAAAAGGAAGAAGATGGTGCCTCGCTTTTACCTAAACATTCCTTTTTGTATGATTAATAAAAAAAATCAATTGTTAGTTGATTGGCAAGTAAATGCTATTTACCAATTTTGTCGCTAATATATTCTTATATATATACCAAAATATAATTATCACCTCAATATATAATATCATATTCACGGTAACAAATTTTTAGTTTCACAAAAATCAGAAATAAATAAAAAAATCATAAAAGTATAATTAAATGCTCTGTATAAGACAAAAATACTCACTTAGTTTTAAAAATTTCTTTTTATGAATAGTGCCTAAGTTGTATTACATAATTTATTACTTCTCATGAACAGGGTGATACTAATCAAAAAACATAATATTGTTCTTACAAAGTCATCCGAAATTCCTCTTTCTTTTAAAAAATTCATTTTTAGGTAACAGATGGCAATAATATATTGTTAGTTGAAATTACATGTGTGTGGGTAAGAGAAATAAAAATAATGGATTAGGTTCTGAAGTATACAAAACTATATAAAATATTTTTTACATCCTTGTTTGTTGAATGAATAACGCTGGGTGACTTATTTTAAAAGCATCCATAGAAGCTTAAAACTGTGTTTTGTTGAAAAACATACACCAACTACAAAAAAGAATTTAATATTCCTCCTCCACAACTCTATTTAATGTAACTTCACAAAAACAAGAATATGCCATATTGCAAAAAGAAGGAATACGAAAGAAAAAGAGTTTTGTATAAGAACTCTAACAATTTTTTAAATGAAAAAAACTATATTTTACTGGTTATTGCATTATAATATTTTAATACTTTCAATAAGGTATTTAATAAAAGGCTCTCGAAAAATCAAGAACTTAAGAAGAATTAAGCCTTTAGAAAAGTTTTAAGGTTGAAAAATTTAATGAGTATGTGCATCATTAACAGTGCTAGTTTATCCATTAGGCACTTGGGGCGGGCGCCCAGTGGCCCGGAAGGTCTTGAATAAACAGAACTCAACCAGATTTTCTATTTATAAATTTCAATCTACCAGTGCCAAGGGGGCCTGTAGATCTTTTGCACCCAGGGCCCGAAATGGGCTTAAATGGGCACATTGATCATTTTAATTTTGAAATTGTAATGTTTTTTTTTCAAAAACCAAGAAGTAGGATCTAAAAACAATAAAAATAATTATTTAACAAATGCATTTGTTTTTCTAATAATAAAAAAATAGTAGTAAAGCGTAACCAAGCATAACGTGGTAAACTTAAACATTTTTTTTTTGCATTTGCATTTGCATTTGTATTAGCTGGAAATTATTTCAGAAAAACACATTTATACATTTTCGTCTTTTCTAAAAGCCGCCCCCACTTACTTTTTAATACCTAACAAATTGCTCTCTCTTTCTCTCTCTTTAAGGCTGTTTGTCAAAGTTTAACTATAACTATGTTAATAGTATTTTTATAATTTGTTAGAATGGGGAATTTGTTTCTTCAGCTGGAAAATAACTTCTCGTACTTTATTCGAATGCTTAGCATTTTCTGTAAGACATTGTTTTCTATTTCCTCTCATCACGCTGAGCAGGCATTTTTAGTTAAATTTAATGTGAAAAACTTTGTTTTTTATAGATCGTTTAAATAAACGGGAAAACCTGGATAAAATTCTGGAAACACATCCCATTTGTAAAATGCACCTCTCTCTCTCTCAAGAGAACACTTTTGTTATAATTTCTCTATGTAGATTTAGGTATATTTTTCTTTCACTTAAAGTTAATGCAAAAACTTTGACCCATTTTTCACTTCAGATGTAATATAGAAATGAATATCCACGAAAGCAGTAAGGTGAACTTTACTATTTTCGAGGAATTTAAATCATATAATATGCGTTCGGAACTGACCTACTTTAAGAAGTCTGCTTGAATTATTGAAACAAATTATGTGAATAAAATGACATAAATATTTCTTTAAAACTTTGAAGTTATTTTATGAATGCTTTTCGAGTTTTTTAAGCCAAAAGAAAAACATTAATGTAAACATTTCTATAAATAAGGAATTTTGAGGTATTTGATTTTTAACTCCTTATATCATAAAGATGTATTTTATTTCCCAAGCCACAACATGCTTATCAGTTTTAAAAAGTAAAGAAATTGTTCATGCACACATGTATATATCTGTATGTCCTTTATATAAGTATGCATTAAGATCTGCTTTAAATAGGGGGTGGAATGATCTTGATTTAAATTCACCACAGAGTAAAAAGTTTCGCGTGCTATAAACTCAAAATACAGTTATTACAAATGCTTTTTTTTTTCTGAAAAAATAATGAAAGCAAACATTTATATTAGATCAGTTATTCCTCAGGGATTGCGTGTTCCTAATACAAAGTCTCTTTCATATAATCAAAGAGATATAATGATAACTTACAAGGAAGCATGTAATATTAAGTCTTACAACATTGACAACAAACAACGATACTTGATTTTCCAGCTCTTTTTCTATTTAGATCAACTATTTCTAAATAATATACATGATTATACTACAACTCTGAGTTACAGAAGTCTTTGTATTGGTAGCAAAAGAGGGAATAAATTGACAAATTTCAATAGAACATTTAAGAAAAGACGTCCACCCCTTGTCAGTCAATTCATAGTCTCTACAAAAGATTAAGAGCTACAATGACCTCTACTCACGCAACTTTGAAGAATTTATAGAAATGCACAATGGACCATCTCATGAACACCAATTGGTAGTTTTTACATCCTTAATATTCAAGCTTTTTTGTCGTTGTGTTGTTAGTCGATATATTGTATTAAACTGAAAATTATTTTTAAAGATGTACAAATAGGCAATTCTACAGGGCGAGTAAAAATAATAGACCCGATTTAAAAAAAAACATATTATCTCGAAACTACTGCTCATTTTACAATAAGTGATACATGAATATAAAGAGAAATGTACTAAGTTTTTTTTTTTTTTTTTTTTTTTTACTTTTGCAAATGTTCGGTTGTGATTCTCTTGTTCACGACATATGTTCAATCTGTAATCCAGTTCGTTCTCTACATTTTGTAGCATCACTGTATCAATGGTTCGTAATGCTACACAAATGTTTATTTGTTCTCTGATTGATTGAATATTAACGTCACACTGTTCAGATATACGAGGGCTTTTGACGACGGACCACGTAATTTTGAACCATGGTCAAGTGACGTGGACGACACCTGAGCTAGCACCCCCCTCTCCTAACTACCACACACTTATCCTCTGAAGGGACATCTTAAGGTATGGGCCAATTAGGCCTGGGCCCAAGGCATCATCCTTCGGGGGGGCTTCGTTTCATTCTCGACTTTATTTTAATAAGATCATGTGATCCGGATAATTTTAATGGTCAAATATTATTCCCTTATATATTCTCCGAAAAACAGGTAATTTCAAACTGCATTTCAACTGTCAAAGGTGGTAAGACTGTATTATTAAGTGATGACCATTGTCTAGGCCTAGGCCTATTACCATGTACAATCATTCAATTCATTTAGTCGAAATGCAGCCATTGGTTGAGCCGGTTTGTGCCTAGGTTTTTGAGATTTGTGAGTCGTGCACATTTGTTTCAAATTACTGTTTGAACGAGTATTTGACAATGCGTGCTATATACTGTCTACTTTTAAAGATCTCAGATAGGTCCTACTTTTACATAGGGGCCCAGGGCTTCAAAAAATCTTAAGATTTCTCTAGGCCCAAGGCCTCAAAGTGTCTTAAGATGTCCATGGTCCTCTGTTATTTTTTGCGTCAATTGTGCACAAATGATACAGCTGGAAAAATATTTTTTTTTATAAAATATTCCATGCTGTTTTTTGGAGCATTTCAAGATGACAGCGGCAACTTTCGTAGACTTCCGTGAACTTCGAACAAAATCCTGCCTCACCCTCTCCACTGCTTCTTCGGAGACGTTTGGCCAGCCACTGTTTTTCTTTTTACACAAATAATCTGTTTTCTTAAATTGTTGATTCCTCCGCAGAATGCTCTTGTTGGTTGATGCTGCTTATCCGTGGCGATTTCTAAATGCTCCTTGCACCAAAATAATTGAAAAAAAACCTAATACGCAAAGACTTTTCTATGTCATTGTCGTCATGCTGGGATTTCAATCACAGCGATCTTGAATGTGCAGTTGATGATTGGTTGGAAAAAAACTTGATACATTTCCCTTTCCATTCATATATCACTTATTGTAATATATATGCAGTAGTTTCGAAAATATGCTTATATTAGTTTTGGGGTTATTAAAAAAGGCATTAAATGGATCTCTCAAGCTTTATTTCTAACTTAGCAATCTATTACTCATAAGCATTTTATTATTTCCTTTTACGATTGATTGATTTATTGTATGTTTACGTCGAACTCGGAAGCTACATTAGAGTTGTTGGCAACGGACTTCGTAATTTTGAACCTCGGTCAAAGGAGTAAATTTTATGAAATGAATCTACTTAAGGTATCCGACTAGGTTGAAAAAGTGCTTTTTAGGTGTTTGATGTTTGGTGTTGTTTGGGTCATTATAGAAAAGAGAAATAATTAATTATTGAGGAAGAAGGTCTAATACATGAAACTAGAGAGTTTTTTAAGTTCTTTTTACAGCATTTACTTTATCTAACTAATAAAAATATTTTTTTAATTCGTTTTTTGAAGAATGAGCTTTTTATGATAATTTGTGCACGGAAAACGGGATATCTTCTAAATAATCCAATCAAATGCAATGAAATTTATAACATATATGCTATGGGGCCTTCAGAGTAACAAACCGCGGGTTTTAAGACAGCTACATTTAATCACATTTTACCGCCATTTTTAGCTTAGAACATGCAGTAATTTTGACGAAAATTCATGACCATCAAATTTAAATGCTAATAAAATATTTATTTCTTAAACTATTTCTTATCTTGCGGTTTGGGACACTTCAGAGGGATCAAGAAGTATATCAATGACGTTAAAATTGCATAATGTGCAATTTATTTTTATTTATCACGTTTTTCGTAACTGAAAAAAATTTGATAAATTTTCCTAAAAATAATTTTTTTTTCAAAAAAGAAAGGGCGAGATACATGTTATTTATTTAATAGTTATGACTTTTTAAGCCTATTTATGTTCTTTAAAACAATAAAATTATTCAGAAAATCAATTTTTGAAAAATTTATCTCCGAACCTAGTCGGATACCTTAAAATAAACACTTCGGTGATTGGGTGAAAGATTGAAATTTGTACACTTTGGTCTCTTGAAAGTTCGTTAATAAATAAGCATTGATGTTACTTATAATCATATATCCACATAGAAAAAAATACAAAGCACAGAACGTATTTCTGAGTTATCACATGTAATTATTTTCAAATTCTTTTGCAGTTGGAGTTATATATAACAAAATAACTACTATTATTTATTCTCTTATAGGTTTTTGATTCATTGCATTTCCTTTTCACAAGCTTCAATAAATGAATCTGAATTTAAAAGACTGGTTCATATAAATTTTTACACACATAAAATATAGTCAATATGATATAAAGAATAGTTTTCCAATTCAAAAAGGAGGAATTACGAATTTAAATTAGACAATTTTAATTTCTCATTTTTGCTCTCAAATGGGAATTTTAGATTTGTTTTTAAATTTCTTAACGTTGCTACCTCATTTTGGTTTTGCTATCTAAAAAACAAAAATGTTAAAATGAGAAAACAATTTGAAGCTAGTTCCATAAAACTAGACAATATGTCGTTTTCAAATGTTTTAGGTGCATAATATTCATTTCGAAGTCATGTAGTTTGAGAAGAATCATTTGAAATTACATTTAAAACTCAGTAGCAAAAAGCACTAGAAAAGCTGAAAATATTTTAAATAAAAATAACTTGTGGTAATTTTTTATGCAAAAATAAGTTTGAGTTATTAAACATATCAAACATATCAATCGAGAGGCATAATTCGATTTTTTTTTCTAACAGACCCTACAAGTATTGAAAATAAAATAGTAACAAAGCTCAATATCATTATGTTAACCTTTCTAAAAAAAGGAGGGAGTTTGCATTCACTACTGATAAAGTTGATAAAGAACAACGAGGTAATATATATATATGTATGTATTTCCATCCCGATATTTTTTCTGAAACCATCAATTCGTTTGGTCATCTTTCAAAGAAGTCCAAGAAACGCTAAGTGGTGATACATCATGTCGGATTAAACGATCCTAAAATTTAAAAAGAAAAAAAAATTACTGAGTTAATAAACTAAAAATTTTTATGAAATCGATATACTTCCAAATAAAAAAAACCATATGTAAGACGAGGAATAACACTATGAGACACAGGGTGCCCTTATTCAGCTCTCTAGTCACGATTACCACCACAGACAGTCACGCATCAGCAAGTTTCGCTGTCAGTGACGTGTAGAATTGGTAATCACGTGTATGGCCCCGAGGGTGGGTGAGGGTCAGGTAATGGCTGTTCATCCCCCTCCTTCCATTTCTAGGGGGGGGATCAGAATATATTTTTATATATTTTTTCTCTTTACTCGACACGAGAAGCATTCGTGATTTCCTTGCCATAAGCCTTCCTTGGAAGTTCTCCTTTTAATTTAATATGCATCATCAATCCATCTGTGAGAGAAGGTTACATGGCCAAGATATTAGCTTGATACCTCTATTTATTTGCGTTGCTTGATAAATGTATCCCTAATTATTCAAAACAAAAAAAAATCATTGAATTTTTGTTTATGAATTTGGGTTGAATCACCGATCTATCACGTAATCCTCGATAGTGTAGCTTTTGCCGAGTAATGTGGGTCTTGAATTCTTAGGTGTAAGATGGGTATCGCGTTTCTTTTCGATGCTGTCCTCCTGTTTCGAAAGGTACACGTCCCTCCTTGAACCAAAGGTTCTTCAAACTTGGTCTACAAGGTGCACGGAGTGTCAATGGGTTCGCAAAACTTATAACCTTCCTCTAGCATAATTTAAAACCAGATGAAAAATTGTTTCACGTTTTAGTGGTAAGGTTGCAATTGGTAATTTCCGGGGAAAAGTTCGAGGAAATTGATTTTTTTCCAATGATTCTTTTACTTGTGTTTAAGCATAAATTGCCCATCCGAAAGACTGATGAGTTCTATCTAAACCTCAGTTATTAGGTCAAGGTGATTTGCATGGATCTTAAAAGCTAACTTTATATCGTTTAAGTTAGACCGATGATCGTTTTTTGATTTCCGAAACTAATCAAAAATTTGACTCCTGACTCCTACTTAAGGTTTCAAGGCTGAGTATTAGCCAAGTAATACTTGGCCTAAAAACAAATGTCTATCGTATAGGATGAAAATGGACTGAAAAATCAAACTCAACACCAAATACTACTAAAAGTGTGTGTGTGCCATTAAAAATTATATATCTGAAAAATATTTAATAAAAATTCTTTTTCTTGTGAAAAGCACCTTTATGAGAAGAGTATAACAATACTAATTACGTACATAATCATAACTATTGATTTTGACAAAGTTTAACATATATTCATTAAACATCAGTAATGTTAATTATAAATATTTATATATTCTTATAAATTTGATGTGGATCTTTGTCTATAAAGTATATAAATTTTAAAATTACGAAATTTTCATGCTACAAAGAAAATATTGTATAAATGAAATTTTTCTTTGACTCTTTTTAGAAATGGCTAAAAAATCAGCATTTTTTAAAATATTTAGAAAATATATTATTGCTAATACTGTTTATTCAACAACCAATCACATTATGGAAACTATTTGAAATTTTGATGCATATTGAGCATTTTTATTTGTAACATAATGCTTATCCTTAAAGATTCTGTATGGAATAGTGGAAAGCACTAATTGACTAAATTTAAGAGTTTCATTACTTAGATAAGTCAATTATTATATGGCCTTTAATCCTCCTCGATTTCCTATCTGTTAACTATTCACGATATTATTGATGCCTAAGCTTATTATTTTTCGGCCTTTGTTTGTCATTCATCGATATTATAAGTTTGGTTTTAGAATTAAGCATTTAAAAATGTAAAATTATTAATTACTACCTAATATTTTATAATTCACATGATGAACAAAATGTTCTGAAAGAACATAATTTAAAAAATATCTCGTTACTTAACTTAAATTGATATTGGGCATGAAAGAGCTCGAATTCCTTTGCCATAAAATCTAAAATTCCCTTTGGATTCTTTTCTTTGCTTCAGAATCTAATAGAGATTATTATCAAGAACGAACGTACATTTAAAATTTGAAAGGCACATTTTTGTTTATTGGATGTTTTGCAAGCAAAATAAATAATTAAGCTTTTTTTATACTTGCAAATGTATATGATTTGAAAACATGAGCTAACTCTTCATTATTAGGCATGCTCTGAATTGTCAATCAATTAAACTGCTTAAGACAATAAAACAAACAATTACAGCAGATTTCAAATATATAAATGCAATTGATATCATAGTTTAAAAATGTTAGTGGTCTAGAAGAACATATAATAACTCTATAACAAAGATAGTGATCTGTTAACCATTAAAAACACATGGATATAATATCAACCACAGATGTCATGTTTTATTTGATTATCTTGAAATCATCAGGTATTATAACTAGTGAGAAATTTTGGATCTAAAAACTGACCTCTAACCAGACTAATTCTGTTCTCATTTTAAAAGAGTATGAACCTCACTTCCTGATATGGCCAGTTTTTGTGTAGGATATGGTGTTTTCTGCGGTGTTTTTGGCAACTTCAATGAGCAATTTTTTATGGAAAAGATGGAGCTGCAGATATGCAACCATTGTTTAGCTTCCTGACCATAGCGAGGCGCAATATTGGTCGTTTAATAAGCTGTTTCATATGTTTTGTGTTTTCTCTCGCTGTGTGGCGTCTGTTTCATTTCGTTTGTAGCACAATATACCGGTCGTCCACTGCCGTAGTTGCTCGAAGACGATTATTATTGAACACTTGGATAGATCATCCTGTAGTATGAAATGTTCTCCAAACTCAGGAAAGGATAACAGTCACACTTCGACGTTATTCCATCTTCCCTGGCATTCGATCTCATGTTAGGTCATACAGATGGCATCTACAGGATTGCCTTTCGGCAGGCATATCACACTGAGGCAGCAACTAGACGTCGCTTAAATTGATGTACACAATATCTTTCACAGAAATGCTGAACATACACCATTGCTTCATACCTTTCTGTCACTCACCTAGTATATCATGCTGCGTAGTTACGCATGCTCTATCATCCCTGACTCTTAGTCAGTGTCTCTTGATTGACCTTTCACTCTGTCTTGTCAGATATGCTTCGGACCGCTCCTTCTGCCGAGCCGATATATTAATTTCTCGAGTTCGTTCTTAATTTTTGTACACCAGTATATACATACATATATATATATATATATATAATATAATATAATATAAATATATATATACATATATATATGTATATATATACATATATATATGTATATATATAATATAAATATATATATACATATATATGTATGTATATATATATATATATATATATACATATATATAGTTGTTTTTTAATCTCTTTATAACTATCGAAAGAATATCCATAGCCCTCAAATTACTTGGTTCATTATTATAATTATTTATGAGCTTCTACTGACTAAAAAATTTATGACTTTCTATCAGGTATTATAATTAACTCCCTAACTAAATTCTAGGCTGAACGGGAAAATAAATTATACCGGGTCGACATCATAAGATGTTAACGTATAATTAGTAATTTTTTCTGGGTGTAATCTAAACTCCGTACTTTAACTAATAATTCTTCGAGCAAGTTACTTTTGATACTCTTCGTAAAGGATGGGATAGATAATTGCTTTTGGTTTGTCCAAAGAACACGTAACTATGTTTAGCAAATACTCAAGATAAATTGAAGTTGTATTGCCAACTGAAAACTGTTTTTCTTCTGCTGTTTATTCCCTTCAATCTCTTTACTAAGACTATTTGCTTATAAGATCTGTTTATCTCTATCACTTTTTAATTTTAAATCATAGAGGTAGATAGATATAGATATAGATATAGGTATAGATATAGGTATAGATATAGGTATAGATATAGGTATAGATATAGGTATAGATATAGATATAGGTATAGATATAGATATAGATATAGATATAGATATAGATATAGATATAGATATAGATATAGATATAGATATAGATATGAGTGTGTAATATTATAATATTATGAACTTTGAAACAGGATACTCAGTTATATGAATTTACTTAATTTGAGGTCACATATTTTGAAGCCCATTTGGAAGGAGGCTCACGTGGTTTGAAATGAAATAGCTTACATCAGACATAAATTCAAAACAAAAACAATTAAAACTATATCATTAATAATAGAGTTGGATGGAGTTGCAAGGCCATATTGAATTGTTACCCCAAAGAGCAAATCAATATACATGTTTACAACGTCAAAATGCATATGTTGAAAAACATTATCTGTAGAGGTTTTTAAGGAACAATTAATTATGCGTATTTTTCCGTACTCTTTATCAAAGGATTGAATTCAATTTTAGAGTCTATTAAAAAAAACGGCCTCTCTAGATTTGAAATACTGAAATTTTAATTTGAAAATGCTGGAAATATGAGCTGTATGGTTCTTCAATATCACCATTATTCATACTTAAATGCCAAGAATTTTCATCACAAATCTTCATAATTTAATTTTACTTTTTAATTCTTCATAGTCTTTAGCAGCAGTACTCCTTATGAATTCCTTATTTTGTATAAAAATGGCAAACAAATTAGAAAAGCGGTGGTCAAATATTTAGAAACATATTTTGCACTAGAGGATGCCAATTACTTATTTTTTTAAAAATATTTAGTATCACTAAATATTTTTAAATCTCAAATAAAAAAAATATGACTAGTTATAGAAAATCCTTTAAAAGTAGATGCATATATTGGTTGCATGAGACCTCTACATCCTCTTTTCTAGAAAACATACAAATAATTCAAGTAAAAGGGCGTAAGTTCATGGGTAAATGTCAAGAGAAAGCCTTTCTAGTTCATTCACATTCATTTCAAAACTAATTATTGAGGATAAACATTACGACACATACTTATTTTTTTAAAAAACCCTTTATTCAATAGATAATATTAGATACATCCATTAAAAAGAAGAAATATCAGTTAAACTCCAAGAACCTACGATCATTTCGAGTTGTAATTAACCTTCACTTAGAAATCACGAGCGCGAGCATAATATGTGAGATTTGATATCGCAAAACTGATACTCAGCTTATTAATCGATCTTTTAGACTGTTAACTTTTCCCTAGATTTCACACTTATACACAAAGAACAATGGAATCCATTGGAGTATCCACAACTCGCGAAGTAGGTCGTAAAAATTAAGGCCATGAAAAAAATATCAAAAATATAAATAACTATAAGAAGAAGAGATCGAGTTTTGAGTTTTTTGCTGGAGAGCTCTCAAGGTTAAATTCTGATTGCGAAACATCCATTGTTATAATCCAATCTGAAATAGTTGGGCTTTTGGAGCGATATCAGTGTATCAGATCTTACAGTATTTTGCGTGAGAAAGAACCTTGTAGATTTAGAGACGAAGTTTCTTGCAGGAGAATCTAGCAATTGCCACAGTTTTGCGGTCTTGTACCGCTGAAGAACTCTGCAGTGAGGACCGTATCCTGTAATAGATAATACCACAGAATTTTTCAGTGATGATCGTGGCCTTGAAGTAGGAGAGAATGGTATAGAGGTCCACTTACTAACACAGATAACGATGATAGAGACCTTTTTGTTTCCTGTTTTGTTGCTTTTTTTTATCGCACGTTGAATCAGATAGAATAATCTCCTGACTAATTATCCATACATTGGAAATTTCCCAGACCAAAGAAAAATGACTTCAAAAATCATTCCGATGTAAAAAGCAGCCATCTTGATAGGGGAGTAAGAGATCTGACATCACTTCTAAGTTAACATAAGATATCAGCTGCACCCCCGTAGAGATGTTTAACCCAGATTTATGGCGTGTCTAAAATGATGCCGCCTAATGAACGAGTAATTTTTCTGTTCTTAGTAGTTTATAGGTCATCTTGTTTTAAAAAACATTGTTTTACAAAAGCAGAAATAGTGATGAGTAAGCTAGGTTAGGTTTCATAGTATTATATTCAAACTTGTTTTTAAAAAGTCTCTTTGAAAATGATCTTTCACCTGAGTTTATTACTTTTTATTTAAATTTTCATGCAATAATCTTTGTCTATAGTAACAGTGCTCGAATATAGTGAAGCATTCATTAGCTAAACATTTTAATGCTTATGATTTTCAGTAATAGAAAGAAAACAAATTTAGAGAGAGATAGAAAAAAGCGTCTGTTAAAAATAGAGAATTCTAGATACAGATATTTTAAATAACTGCGAAATATAAATTTGTTTTTGTCTATAGTGATGAAAAAAAAATTTCTTAACGGGGAAAAATACAATGAGCATATATTTTTGTATAATTTTTTTTTAAATATTATTAATATTTGATTTAAATATGTTCTTAAATATTGATAAAAGCTTTTCCAAAATATAATGAAAAACAGAAAAGGAAGTTAAGGAACAAATATCTTGTGCTTTAAGAATTTGTTTCTATTCAAATACTTCGTAAGAAAAGAATTACTTGTTCGATTTGAAATATTATTGCCTGAAATAAAATTATTGATTCTTAAACTAAGGTTCTAAGGTGACTTATATTTAAATACTTACTACTTTAAAATGTAGATAAACGTATTTGTCCAGAATATGAACAATTTATCTTGCAAGAAATTCTGAAGTATTTAGTTCACAAAGTGTGAAAGATTCACATCATTTAAAAAGCTCTGCTGTTGTAGTCGTGTGTTTTGCACGAAGATGTATCTATTTACTAACATTGTTATTAGTTTTTCTAATTAAAAAATAAAAGTTCATTACCTAGTGTATCAGTTCAGTAATTATATGGATAGTCTAAAACAGGGGTCTCTCGAAACTATGACCCGCGGGTACCACCACAATTCGGCCCGTCAAATTTATTTTGATTACATTGTAAAATTTAGAATGTATATGTATAAATCATACAAATTAATTGATAGAAATACAATAACTAACATATATTAAGAAACTGAACATTTTAAATGTAATTAATAATATGAGGTTTATATATATGCTGAAAGCTTACAATAAATGACATGCATATGTAATTTACATAATGAAATTAAACATTATAATTATGATTAATAGGTTTTATGTAGCTGCAACTTTTTTTCCACTGACAATTATTTGCAATTGGGGATCAAGTTTATTAGTAAAAGTTGTTAGTACCAACTTCAAATGCTCATCAGTTAATTTGAATCACTAAATATTTTTTTGTATATAGAATGTTGGAGAAGGTTTTTTGCATAGATAAGTAGCTACGAAAGTAGAAAAAAAATCCCGAGCAAATTCTTGCAACTGATCAAATTTAAAAACAATTGATCAACTGACTTTGCAACTGATAAACTCTTAAAAATTCCAAAATGGTGAATTTCTTTGTATTTTACATTTCAAATTTGTAGAAGTACCATTTCATTATTTACATGTCTCTGCAATCTGTTCTAACAAAAAGTACTTAAATGTTTTGTTCAATTACGGGCACGTCATCACTCAGATAAAATTAAATATTATATTTCAGTATTGAAAAATATCAATAAATTTTCTTTTTCAGACCGTTATAATGCTGATGTTTCGTGAAGAAAAGCCATCAGATGAAGAACTAAAAGCTTGGCAATTTTGGCATAGCCGACAACATTCAGTGAAGCAAAGGATTCTTGATGCCGGTAAGCAATTTAAGATTTATTGTTACAGTACGTATCAGCTTAAGGACACGTTGATTTTTTTTTCTGTTTGTTCTCGAAAAGTGTTTATGAGATTTGCATTAATTAAAATTCTCCAGATTAAATTGTATTCCTTTTACTTGATATTCAAATTAATAAAGTGCAGTGAATTCATGTATTACTCCGTAGAGAGTAAGAATTTATTATTAAAAGATTTAATGAAAGTTTTAAC
This sequence comes from Trichonephila clavipes, assembly GCA_019973935.1. Taxonomy (NCBI): domain Eukaryota; kingdom Metazoa; phylum Arthropoda; class Arachnida; order Araneae; family Nephilidae; genus Trichonephila; species Trichonephila clavipes. The sequence goes on along the minus strand of BMAU01018376.1, from coordinate 708,234 downwards.
TTATATATATCATGATTAACTTTATAATCGTGAAACGAAAACATATTTTTTTTTTTACGTTTACAGATACCAAAAATAGTACAGGCATTATTGGTCAAATTGATGAAATCACACATAATGCTATTGCTTTTTACTGGAACCCACTGGAAAGCCCTGCTAAGGTAAGTGACGTATAACAAAGTATTTTCAATTCTTGTTATCATCATCAATCATCATTAATAATGTTAAAAAATATTTGAAACGCATGCTTCAGTAAAAGTAAAAGATTATATACATTTTTATCTCATGTGATTAAAATGCTTTTATTCCACTTAAAAATACATAGAAGTTAACGAACATATGCAGATAATTTTACAACTAATTGAAATTGATCGGCGGTTCTTAAACTGTGGTCCGCGGACCACTGGGGGGTGCAGAGACTTTCTAAGAGGTCTGAGAAGGTCTCTCGTTTAATGTTAAGATTTCTCTCTTTTATAGACTCTGAGAAACATTGGGGGAAAATTGAAAGATGTGCTATCCTAGACTAGATCTCTAAATTACCCCCAATGAATACTAGAACACATTATTTAGATCAAGAATATTCAGTTCTGTAATTATTTGTAACTACATAACCAGTACTACAACGTAATATTTTCAAAAAGTAGTTGAGACACATGTGCAAAAACAAGTAGCAGAGGTAGTCTTAGAATTATTGAGGAACCTTTAAATCCCTCATGTGTCGTCGCCATGTGTTGGGAGCCAGGGAGGATCTTGGGGAGCCTGTGATGTCAGGCTGATTTATAAAGGGGGGCCGCGGTGATCGAAAGTTTAAGAACCGCTGTTCCAGATGTCTTAAATTTTTTTTCCGAGAAAAAGGAATTTCGAATTTTTTAAAATAATATGATTTTTTACAAAGTTTAAAATTCTAAAGGCAGCGTTTTCAATCGAAGATAAACTTCACTTTTAAGATCGAATTGAAAAATATCCCTTAGTTTAATTACGCAATAAGATGTGAGATCTTATATATCGATGCATTTCTTCATTTATATCACATACTTATTTCAGAAATGTTTGAAAAGTAGTTTGCTAATAACAGATTTATTTCAATATAGGTAAACATAGCTGTGCAGTGCCTAAGTACAGATTTCAGCAACCAGAAAGGAGTGAAGGTAAGGACTGTAGGTCTTTTAAAATGCCTCTTAAATTATAAATAGATTTGTAAGAATGAAATCAGAAAAACATATATTTGAGTTAAATAATTACGAAAAAAAAATGTTTGCAACTTAATTTAATTTCAAGTATGTTTTAAGCTAGCAAATTTTTAAAACGAAATATTTCCAAAAAATGTTATTTTTATTGAAAATAAATCCGATTAAATAAGAGCTATTATTTTATGAATTCTACGGTAACGGAATTGATAAATTGTATAATATCTTAAGAGCTATGGAGAATATTAAGGTTATCGGAAAGAATATACTTTGCATTTTTTTTTCCTTAGCTATTTGGTCTCTGTAACGGGTAAGTTATCTATTAACGTTAACATGTACAGTACTATATAAACCAGAAAATTTTCATTCTTTTACATATTTCCGTGCCTCTGAAGTTTTCTGAAGTTTTTGAAAATAGAGGGAAAAATATTCATGCACATATAATTTTTACCCTATTACTATGTCTGTTTCAGTAGCAAATTCTTTTCAACTTTAAAATCCAAAACATTAAAATTTACAGCGAATTTAATTTTGCACAACTTGATTTAGTTTTCCTTTTCTCCTATTTCATATTTCAACAAAAAATAGATTACCGAAAAATACATTAAATAAAGTACGCGAAAAATTCATCGGAATTCAAAACACTTTGAATCCAACAATTATTTATTTATTTTTGATAAAATGTTTTCATTTTGAAATTTTATAGCTTTATAATTTTCTAACAGACGGACGTAATGTACCTAGCAAATATTTCGGATCATTTAATCTAGATAGATTGCAATCCTTTTTTCTAGATCATAACTAGTTATTAAATCAACTTTCCTTACATATTCATAAAAATGATGGAAAAAGATTTATCATTCAATAAATCTAAATTTTTCTATGCCGCTTTTAAAAAAGATAATTGCATCCTCTTATATTTTCATCTCTGTGTTTTTCATTGTATATCCGCATGTTAATAAGAATAATCACCCTCTCACCTTTTTTACATTAACAGCAATTTCATCATTGCTATTTTGAAGTATTTCTACGAAGAAGATAAAATTTTTTCTACTGAAACATCCGTTAAAGGATGTTGTCAGTTCCCTTTGAAACTTTCCGAAGGCAATACAAATATCCTGCAGCAATTTTAATTTTCTAAACTCGTTTTATCAAAAGGCAATTTACACTTGTTTAGTTCTGTCTTGTATCGATCTGTATGACCCGAGATAAGTGAAATAATAGCTCCTTCTTTGACAGCGTTACAAATGAAATGAGAAATCCTTTTATTTTTTTGGCACAGAGCATTAACCAAACTGCGCGAACGTTTCGTTCCTAGAAATGACGCATGTCTTTCGCTTTAAGATGTTTATTTTCAGTTTATTATCTATCAATCGTCTTTTATGTTGCTAAATATTTTTAAAGAAATAATTTTCGCTAAGACAAATTACTCAAGCGGGAAGATTTACTCATTCTTTCCAAACTGGATAACCTTACTATGTCCGTGCTAAGTATTTATTAGCTTATTTTTAAAAAAGAAATATGTAATGAGGTAAGAAATGGAAATGTCCTGAATTTCAAATTGCACATATTGTCCATTATATTTAGGCAAATAATGCCCTTACTTTCTTTTACGTTCAGTTTCCCAATAAAACTATTAATTCATGGATATTCAAAGGTTGAACCCTCCTGAAGGCGCTTAATTGTAATGCATCTAAAGGATCATCAAAAGGTAATAAAATGTTTGAAGTCAAGCCAACGAGAAACCTCATGATAGTTATTGCTCTTCGTTAAACGTAATTGTTCCCATTTTCCATTGAAAAATATTCATTTGATGATACAATTGCACCTGAACATGTAAAAGTCAGATTTTGGAGGAGAAGCATGATAAAGGAGGCATTGTTTTGAAAATTAAATTCACGAGAGAAAAATAAAAAGAATAATTAATGTAATACCGTAATAACAGTAAAAAATGTTCCCCGTATAAAAAGTGCTTTTCCCTTTAAACGTTCAGAATTTCAACACTTTAGCCATGTGCGTTTTTCTCACTATATAAGGAAAGATTCATTGAAAAATATCTTTAAATTGATGAAGAAAAACAGTGAGATTTTTTTCTATTCAACATTAAAAATTAGGACTTCAAATTAAGCGCATTTTATTTTTCTGGGCAATATCATGTTTTTTTCCCGTTTTGAATAATCACCATCACCAATTATGTACTCAATTGTCAAAGAAAACAAATAGAATTGCTTTTCGCCATCGTTATTTATATTGCAATGTGGTCATCAATTATTCACTTTCTTAAACTATTCAAAACGACCGTTACAAGGAATTTTTCTGTGTATTTTCTACGTTAAAATATTTTAATACTTATAAATAGCTTACATTTTATTTAATTACAAGAAAATAATTGTCTTTAAAATAAGTTAAAAGAATGTACATATTTTATAAATATATATATATAAGCACTTAATCCATTTTTAGAACATAATATTGAATCAACCGCGACTTTAATTTTTTATGACGAAAGTGTTACAGTTAGAGTATTAAAAACATCAAGCATCTTCATTAATTTGTTCATGAAAAAATAAGGTTATAGATCCACAAATATTCTTAGTATTTAATTCTTGATTACCTAGTTAAAAAAATGTACGTTTTTTCAGTGAAATCAAATAAATATTAGAACATTTTAATGCCCATCCATTTTAATTGTTGTTTGCTATTATTATCTCTTAACTATACAAAAAGAAAGTAAAAGGTAATTCTCTTCTGTATTACAACATAAATACTTTAGATCCATGTGAGGAATTTTACATTAATTACAGTATTTTCCGAGTACCATATTTTACATATGTAATTATCTGAAAAATATAGAAATTGAATTATTTCATCTCAATATTATTAATTTAATAGAAATTCATTACAGAATAACAATCTAGTTTTATGCCAACAATAGAAATAGTTTTAAAAGTGTCAGGGTAAGTTTCAACTCAAATATTTCAAAGCTTAAGAATTAAAATGTGATACACATTAGATTTCTTAAAAAATGAATTAAGGCATTTAAGTTAACTACGCCTTTTTAAAACTTAGGAAAAGGGATATATCCTAAAATTATAAATTTACTTCTACTAGTCTACCATAAATATTTTAAGTGCGAAGAAAAACAGACGGCATTCTATTAGAATCCAACTTATCATCCATTCATTACTAAAGAACGAAAATTAAAAGGTGGAGAGTTAAACTTAGTAAAATTACACCATAATATACACTTTAAACATGCACTATAAAATTAAGTATTCGTTCTATATATTTAAAAAAAAAGATAATAATGCATCCTAAAAAGTAAATTTTTAATTTAATGTGGCAGTTCAATTCATTAAAGAAAATAAATATTACATTTTATTTTCTTGTAGTTTTTATCCACAAATTAAAACACATTCGATGCAAGTCGAGAGCATTACACAACCATTTAAATTCAATTAAGTTAGCCTTACTACAAATAATAAATCTATATAAAATAAATATTTTAAGATATTAAATTGTTGGTTTCTAGCGCACATCAAAGTATTTTTTTTTCAAAATAAAAGTAATTACTTTTATTATAAACAAAGAAATTGCTTTCTGCATTATTTTAAGTATAATATTTTCTTTTTATTTCCACTTTTGATTCAAATTAATCTTTATAAACAGGGTATGTGTAGAGTAAAATTATTATCAATTCAAAAGTAAAATAGTACCCTTTGTTTACAATATAATGTAACATTTCTTGAATTCATGGAACCGTGAAATGAGAAAAAAATTGTAATTCTCATGAAATTTTAAGCTTCATATACTTTAAAGTACACAAAAATGCCAACCAGGAAGTAACATTGTTCTTATGAAAAATTATTTTACTAAATGTTATTATTTAAATGCAATTATTTTATTTTTTTTTTTTTTATTTTCGTTTCTTGCTTCCATAAATTATTGCTTTAAAAAACAATGCTAAGAATTTGTCATTTGAAGATAATTTTTAAAAACATCAATCTTTTGTTTAAATCAAATATTCTTATTATTAAAGGGATTCTTTATAAATGTTTATATAAAAAATTTTATTGCACACATGTATAGTTCAAAGTCCAATGATATCTATCAAATCACTTTTAAGGAAACTAAAATTTAAAAATAAAAATTCTCTATTAATTTCCTGCAATTGTTTATTTAAATATTCTCTTTTAAACTAGATTAAAAAGTTAATTGTTCAACAGTTGGATACTGATTTGAAATTTATTTATTTTTACTGCCCATCCGCACAACTCGTTTTTTATCGTTGTATTAAGAACATTTCGCTTTCAACTTTATTTGTTTGACAGATTAACAAGATTTCTTTTAATCCAGACTCCAGTGTTAAATATACATCAAAAATAAAATTTAGTTAAAGTTTCTTGTTTAGAAAATTTATACAAGATTTTTCTTATTTCAAATGACATGTTCACACACAAGCAGATTATAAACATAAAATACCAACTTTCTTTGATTATTGGCTTATATCTTTGATTATAAACATAAAAAAACAACTTTAAAGCAAAATATATAAGACATCCTTTGGAATTTTAAAAACATTTTCTTTCTGAATTTTATTAAATATTTTAATAATTGCAAGAAAGGAGCTATTACAGATCACTTGGAAAATAATTAAATTTCAGTATGTTGTGTTGTTGTCATTACTTATGCCACCTGATCGACAGTAACATCAGATCAAGAACCACGAAATTCATCGCGGCTAAGGGCTATATTTTATACGCCTATCGCTAGCCTTAGCTTTGAGCACCATGCGCCAGCTCGATTTTGCTGAGTTCCATCCCAATTTTGAGGGAAATACCCTGGGGGTAGTCTAGAACCTCCCACCTCTCTTCCCCTTCCACCAACCTCACGAGAGGACTTGCGGTTCGACGACTATTTAGAGTACCCCTATGCCTCGAAGGTACTATACATTTACAAACATCCATGCCTTCTCCGGGATTCGTATGTGAATTTATTGAACAGAATGATTAATTTGTTGAATAGTTGACTAAACGAATAATTCAAAATAGGACCCAAAACTTAGTTTTCTAATTTAAAAGTTTAAGAAAAGAACATATGCATTAACAATACTTTTGATTTTTTTTTTTTTTTTTTTTTTTTTTTTTTTTGATAAAATATTGGGATAAAAATATATAATGAAAAGGGCAATCGTGCCTAAACTCCCATCAAAGAAGAATGATTTCTCACTCAAATATTCTTTAAATTAAATTCAAAGTAAAATGCCAGACCTAGTTTTCTAATAATTTAGGAGCTTAAGAAAAGGGTATATACATTAAGAATACCTGTGACTTTTTTTGGATGATGAAAAAATTTCGGCATAAAAATATAAAATGAAAGGGCAATCATGCTTAAACCATCGAAGAAGAAGAATGATTTCGCTCTCAAATATTCTGTTTGAAGATACCAGAGAACATTCAGAATTAATATGTAAGCATTTTCATATATGTTGGCATTTGACAGCAGCCAAGATGAATATAATCCATCTCCTCAATATTATTTTTATCACTGCTTCTTAAGAGTTTTATGCGAGCTTTTATATGTTGTTTTGGTACCTTCACACAGGCCGCTGATAAAAGCTTTCAAATACACCGTTTCGTGTCATCATTAATTCAGAACTTTTTCCCAAATTAATGACCTATGTCATCGTCCATCTCATTCGAAAGTGGCTCGCCATTCCTCAAAGAGCTGACAAGATTCGAGATAGTGGGTTCATTTGCATGTTGACCGATAGTTTGAATATTATGCCTTTCGGGTCTGTGACGAAAGAATAATAAAAGTTTCGGAAAGCGGGAAAAAAATTTCATTTGGCATGGAAGTACCCTGGGGTAAAACTGATCATTGGCCCATCGTGCATCGAAGGGTCATCTAGCCTGGAGATATTAGACTGCTTTCTAGAAAGGGAAACTGCTAATGGAAGAGGACTGGTCAAACTACTCCGCAAATGCTTGTGTCTCGCATACAAAATCTCTAACCAGAAAAATACAACCAAAGCTTTTTTATTATTATTATTATTTCGGCATGAAAAACTATTTCTTTATTGTTAAGTCACTTGAAAGATCTGCAGAGGTAGTTTGGAAAGGGAAAAAAAAGATATAAATAATAAGATATGCGGAAATGGACTTTATTTTTAAGGCTTTTGTACCTCTGCGAGAGTGAAAGATAATTTGAAATGTCTGTCTTCTCTGACCCTTCTTTTTTTTCTTTCACTTATCTTCATTTACGGTAGACACATTTATTTGTCTTTATCTCTAATCAGTAATAAATATTTAATTCAATTAAAAAAAGTGAATTACAAGCACTGCTTGTGAAGAATTTGTTCCGTTCGAATGATTTTACTTTAATGTCATTTCATGCACTCGCTGCCAAGCATTTTTTTAACTTGTTACTTAAGCTATTCATGTTAAATAAAACAAATGTTATTTTGAAGTAAGGATCAATCTATGTCAATAACGTTTCACTAAAAAGTACTTTTCCTCTTATATTTCTAAACATCGCTTTTAAAAACGAGATTTTTTCCACAAGTTAAATAATAAACTAGGCCATGACTTATTTAAAACCTCACGATTTTATTATTAATAAACATTATGTTCTTTAATTAAAAATATTAAGATAGTTTCACTTTTGATGTAGGGGAAATGATGTGTTTTTATTTTCTTCCCTGAACAATGAATACATTGAGAATGAAGATTACAGTCATGCACTGATACAAAGAAATAATATCGTTATACAATTGCATTCTGCATCATCGTGTGAAGTTTTCCACGTAGTTTTCCAAAAATGTTATATGCTCTGGAGAATTGATTAGTTTCATTTGATCAACTATAATAGTTCATTAATTTATTCTTTAATATCCTAAAAATGTTCGTTCGAAACAAAGCATAAGATTACAGAAATTTGTTTGTCAAATAAGAATTATAATTGAAATGTATTATTAATTTATATTTATATATATATATATAAGCTGCGATACTTTTTGGCAGAAATGCTTTTTTTTCCGTTAATGGATTCATATTTCGTAAAAGTACAGAATGGGTACAAATGATGAATCCGATTTTAAAAAATCATATTTTCGAAACTACTGCATAAATTACATTAAGTGATACATGAATATAAAGAGAAATATACCAAGTTTTTTTCCACCAATGATCAACAGCACATTCAAGATCGTTGTGATTGTAATTCAAACATGGCGACAATGACAGAGAAGAGTTTTTGCGTATTAGAGAATGCACGGATTTTTTCAGCTATTTCGGTGCAACGTGCATTTAGAAATCGCTCCGGAAAAGAAGTACCAACCAACAAGAGCATTTCGTGATGGTATCATCAATTAAAAAAAACAGATTAATTGTGAAAAAGAAAATCGGTGGTTGGCCAAAAGCCTTAGAAGTAGCAGTGGAGAGATTGAGGCATAGTTTTGTTCGAAGTCCACGGAAGTCTACGAGAGTTGCCATCTGTGAGCTTGAAATTCCCCAGAAAACGGTAAGGAAAGTTTTACGAAAAAAATTAAAATTCAAGTTGTATTATTTGCAATTGACACAACAAATGATAGATGACGACAAGTAAGCATTTGTGCAGCGTTACGAACCATTGATACAATGATGCTACAAAATGTATAGAATGAATTGGATTACAGATTGGACTTACTCCGTGTAACAAGAGGGTCACACATTGAACATTTGTAATAGAAAGAAAAAACTTGATTAATTTCTCTTTAAATTCATGTATCACTTACTATAATATGTGCAGTAGTTTTGACAATATAATTTTTCTTAAAATTGGGTCCATCATTTGTACTCACCCTGTATATGTTCGAATTGTTTCATTAAATAAATTTGTCATGAAAAGCCGTACATACGTCTGTTCTCGCTTTCCGCTGCGTGATTTTTGTTTATTTTCTTACAACCGTTGTGAATTATTCGAACGATCCTACGGATATAAACAGACATTCAGAGCTTCAATGTAGGGCACTTATAAGTATGATCTTTCGATAAAGAAGCTTCCTAAAGAATTTCTTTAAAAGTTTCCTTCTTATTATGCATTCAATTATTTCTATAAAAATGTTTTAAAGGAGTATTGTATGTTATAGAAATTCGGCAATCATAGCAAAATTTATTCGTCATAATAAGTAATAATCATATTTATAATTCCACTTCCGTGTTAGCACAAAAACCATCATAATTGCATAGTCACGTAACTCAATTCTACCACTCGCTCATTATTTTGTAATTTGTCTGAAAAACTTGCATGCAAATTTAAACAGATTTGAATGCTGTATGTTAATGTAATTACATCTTACGCGACTTTGAAATAAGAAGGACAAGAAAAAGCCCCGAAACTTCTAAAGCTTACAGCAGTTAGAAATGTATTATGCATGCAAAAAATTACATTAACTTGTCAAAAAAAAATTTCAAGGTTATTATTCCACATTCATTAAGAAGTAGTCAGACACATACCTTTCTTGCACTTTACACAAAAATGATAAGTTAAATACTGTGTGCATATGCATAAACTTTTAAAATTTCAAAATGATTAATTACTGTCTCTGTGCAATCCCTAATGTCATCGTTTTGAAAATTGTTTGTGCCCTAGTTTATATGAAAATGTCTTTATTGTAATTAAAGTACTTGATAATATTTATTCCTCGTATTTTATCAAGTTCTTGTGCAAATGTTTATCAATAATTTTATATTTACTTAAATATTTTATTGTATACGTAAACTATTTCGAAAATGTATTGTATCTTCCGAAAGACTACAATGTTTACAATGTCATGTTTCATTTGACATAGAAATCCTTTCTGCTCTGAACTTTGATTTAACCCTTTAATTGGTTTTCCCGTACACCGTGCGGGCTACCAAAAGCTAGCCACAATCGGTATGCCCGTACTCTGAACGGCCACTAATGTTTTCCTTTTTCTATCTCTGATTTGCCCATATTTTTAATTCTTATAATTAAATTATTAGTGCTAATATTTCTAAGACATGTAGGGCCCATTCGACGAATCTACGCCTTGCTTGATGATCGTTTTGATGAATTGCCAAACCAAACTGAGAATAAATCACTTGACAGCTGTTAAATCGGTCGCCATCTTGGAAAGTAATGCCAACTTAAACTTCTATACCTGGAAAGAAAACACTCTTTATTATACCATACTTCAAATTGAATGTGCGTATACTATATATGTATAAACATACAAAATCCTTAACCATTTGAAAAAGAGGTACGAAAATGAAATTTTTTGTTGATATGAGAGACATTCTTTTAACCCTCTAAGTGGATACCTTCCTCCTGAAAAGTTATTCCGAAAGCGTTTTACTCTTATTTTGCTATTGCCTTCAAAAATGCAACAGACTTCAATTCTTTCCCCCTTTTAGAACTTGGGAGGTCGAACGGGGACAATTTTATGACCTAGTTCGGTTCCTTTGTCAAGTAAGAACCAAGAGATCAATCGTTTACAGCTAGCTGTTAAGTTGCCTTGGGCAATCTTGTATGAAAACCGTAGTTCTACTCTGTCGTTTCCCCATAGATTCAGTCACAGTAAAATTAAAACAAAATGCAGGGTAAAAAAAACATGAAATAAATGGCGTGTTAAAAGTTGAAAAATAGTTATATTTTCTTCAAACAAAATTTATTTTTCTGTCATTTTTTTAAAAATTAAAAACAAAATATTTTGGTATTGCGATTTGAACCAGAAAAAAGCATCCTGTATTCATTTTTGAATATGAGAGTAAGAAAACGTGCTCACTTTCCTGTTTTTAAAAAAAGTTATGAGGTAAAAAAAGAGTAAAGGCCCTATCTTTTTTTTTTTAATTAGTAAGACAATAAATGGTGCATATTTATGAAATAAAAAACAGATCTTTCTCTATTCAATTATATTTTTAATTTAGAATAACATAAAAAATGATTTCAATACTTTTAATTTATTTAAATTTAAATCATATAAATGATATTTTTATGTTAACTGAATATTTTTCGGAAAAAATCTAAATTTTCATTCCTAGTGCTCTCCTTTTCGAACTCCTTGTATTAAATAAAAATATCTTTTCTACATCGGCATTTGTGATGGACATAACACACATTCAGTCAATAATTTTTAATTTTAATGGGGGATATACTTCTTCAAATGTGCATGACAGTACTTCTAACCATTTTCTACTCAAGTTAAATTTCTTATCTTTCTGTTTCTTTTATTACAAGGAAAAATGTCACACATCGATAACTACATTTTCACACAATTCAGTCATTACAAATTCTATTGTGAGAAAAATTCTCCCTAATTAATTTTGTCTTTCAAAACAGTACACTTAAACAATTTTGTTCAGTGAAGTTAACCGACAGTTCCACAATGTATTCATACCAAATTTTAAAAACAAATTTGACACTTGAAAATGTATCCTGTATTAAATTTTTCAGTATACACAAATATTTCCTGCTGTAGGGAAGATATAGTATGAGAGATGTGGTGTGCGGTTGTGAAAGAATGTTTTCGTACGTGTAGACTATTTTTGAAAATTTAAATATCACTGAAGCTGATCATATAACTGCAAATGAGCCTTATTTTAATGTGTGCTGGTATCAAAGTAAAACACTTTAATATATTAAACAACCTATGGGTTTATACTCAATATCAAACTATTCGCAAAATGGCTTACAACTTCTATTCAAATTGTAAAGAAACTGAAATATAAATATATCTTACTGCAGTCAAAAATATTCATAATATGTAAGTATCCTATTTCCCCACTTATTTCTGTACATTTTAAATACTGTAGCTGAATGCAATTTTTTATATTTATAAACGAGGCATAACAGCTCACACAGTCGTAAAAATGTCTTTATCATTTTTAAATATACTACTATAAAACGTATATGGATTGTAAGATCAGTTGTAAAATCCTAAAAGCTTTTAGAGGAGCTAAAAACATGTAATTTTGGATTGATCAAATTTTTAATATAATACACACAAATATACATGTTATTAAGCAAATACATTTGAAGAATCAAACTTCCTTCTGAAATAAACGTAATTGAAAGAAAAATGTTTAATTGCAAATGAGTGGAAATACATGTTTATCTAAGGGGTATCCCTAAAGTGAGGTAATCCTCAAACTTAAGACTCAAACTCAGAAGCACAACAATCCATGAGGGCCAGGAACTACTGTGCCCATCATAATACACGTGACCCTTGGACGCTGAGGTGCATGAACAGATGTCCCGATTTGGTGGTCTGTCTGAAGAGAGACCTTCAGTGTTTAAGACCCGAAGCAAGCTTGGTACTCATTTATCGACACAATGTAGCGGGGATGAAAGACAGAGTCGACCTTGCGCAGCCCGTTAATAAAACCCCAGACCTGTGGTGTGGAAGCACTATACACTACCACTCGATCCTATTCGGTGAAAAATAAAATTTAATGTTAGAATCTTATATAAATCCCTAATGAATGAGGGAGTCCAAACTTTTTTTTCATGTAAACTGTTTAGACGGAAATGGTTAATTATGAACATTTCACAAGTTGCATAAATTAAATTTTAACTGTTATAGTTTACATAAATTTTTAAGGGTGCAAAAGGTGTATTTCGGCTGCACGAATTAATTTTAAAAGGAATACGGTTACGAAAAAGTAGTACAAATCTATCTAAAGTAGGGTTGGTTAACTTACATATTGTCAAACACAACAATGTATTGGAAGCCAATTCCACAATTCGTTGTTATAAAAATGTATGGAAAATTACAAGATTTATTTTTGCATTTGTTATTTATATATATATAATTTTTCCTGGGAACTTTAAAAGCTAGAGCGACATCCATCAAAACCGCGGTTCTCTCTCTGTTTTTCCAGATCGCCCCTGACTAAGCCGGCTCTGCCATAGTAAGTGAAAATGCCGGATTTTGTTTGTCAAGATCATTTTATAGCAGACTGCATTTTTCATGTATTTTAGATGGTCGTTTTATATTTTCTACATCAATATCTTAATGTCTGAATTTAAAATTACATAAAATTCTTGACATTCGCATCAATGACCATGATAATTTTTATTAGTATATGAATGTGTCATCAAACGATTACATGACTAATATTAACATATATTATTTTAACCATTTAATTAATATTAAGTATAACATAACGCACACAAATTTTCTGAACTTTAAAATAAATATTTCGAAAGCTACTTCAGATATACTCAAAATTTTTCATTCCTACGCTTTAGCTTCTCAGTTTTGCTTCTATGTAAGAATTTATTGTAATTGTATATTCATCAATTTTTTTAGTATATTTTTTGCTCTTAGCATGCAGTTTTCAACTGAATTGTATGAAATCTTCGAAATATATTAAAAGATACCAAAGAAGCTATATAATAAAATTTGAAATTTTTATTATACTCAAACAATTGCTAAAACTTATGGTAAATAATTTTTAACTGCGCGATGCATTTTTTTTTTTTCGAAATTTCAAATGGAATTTCTAACATAAAATTTCTAGCTTTATACGGTCGAGATTTCAAAAAATATCCAGATTTTAATTTTAATTACTTATTCAGTTAGCCTTTAAAAAAGATAAATGTTGAGGTATTTTGTATAAATAGATATTTTTGAACAATAATTCGAATGTTTTTGAATAGCTCGAATTTAAAATTGATTTCTATGTTTATTTATATGCATAAATGTCTACTGTAAATGTTTCCGTATATTTTTGATTACCATTTATTCAAACATTCAAGTTATAAAAAAAATATGTGAAAATCTTCATTCATGTTGTCTTTGATGTAAACTGAAGTTCAAGCACTTAAAATTCAAATATAACTCGGTGTATTTTAACAATATATAACTAGGCACACTGTACTTAAACTTCCCTGAACACTTGGGCTTTGAAATCTAAAAAAAAAAAAACTAATAAATCTTAATTAGTTTTTTTTTTTTTCGTTATTATTTTTATCAAAGTGTAAGAAAATGTTTCAAATGATTTGATGAAGTTTAAATTTATTCATTTTTAGTGGTTGGAAAATTGAAAAGGTTTCGAATTTTAAAGAGTTTGGTGTTTTATTAATTTTTTTTCGGTATCTTATAATAAAATAATCATGTTTCAAAAACTAAAAGCTTTGATTAAAATAAGAAAAATGAAGCGAAAGAATATACTTAAAAAAAGATATAATTTGTTTAACTATATAAAATAGCAGATTGCACTGACACGCCCCAACTTGTTACAGTTTCAAATTAATATGAAACCAAAAGGGAATTGTAACATATTTTACTTATGCGTTGGGACTTTTCAAAACTTTTAAAATACGATGTAACAAATAAACACTTCCTGGGGTCTAAAGAAATTTCCCCTCGATTTTTTACGATTGCCCCAGGGTCAAAACACGGGGTTTCCTGCGAGCCATAAAACTTCCTATCAGTGTCCTGCTGTGTTGCTTCCACCGTCCCCAATTATCTTTCAAGATGTTAAACCTTTAAAAGGGGGAAAGGATTTCAGAAAAGTGCGGCTAATCCGCTTTTGAAAACGTTACTTGAAGGCAGAAAAATCCGTGCAGTGCATTTTCGAAGCATCTTTACACTGACGGAATTTTCCGTGCTATCCGGTTAGAGGGTTAAGATATATATGAAACAGTCTTCATAACATGCAGAGTGTTCTATAAAAAGCAAACATTTGGGTATTTTGTTTACCCCAATCATAAAATAAAAAATAATGTGAAAACTTTAGAATTTAAAATAAAAATAAATTTCTTCCATTTTCGCATTCTGTTAAGTATTATGCTTAGTTATGTGCAATAAAAAAGGTGCCTTTTTTATGGAACATTTTGGGCAAAGAATTTGACCACCTTAAGGGGTTGTTAAAACAATACATAATAATTTAAAAATAAAAGCTGACCTTTAAGACTCTATTTTGTTCAAAAACTATGAGATAGGTTTTATAAAACAAGGGGCTTAAAAAAATTAGAAAACTGGAGGGGAAAAACGTTTTTTTTTTTTTCTTTTTAACTAAAAATTACTTATTTTAAAAGCACTTACCAAAATTCTGCCCATACAACATGAATAATCTTATAGTAAACAATGCTGTCTTTAGTGAAATATTGTTATATAATTTTATAGTTAGTACATATTAAAAATTGTTCAATCACAAGTTCGAGCGAAAAAAATAATGCAAGAAATTTTTGTTTTCTTACATGTTTGTACAACCCGATTTTGTTAATCATAAGAAGTATGAAACTAACTTATATCCTTGTTATTAAAAGATTCAACTCTCCAAAAAATTAATATACACATTTCCAGGAAGAATGCCTTATTTTTCTATGATAATTTATTTTTAAATGGGATATTTAACGCATTTTTTTTTATGAAAGCATCCGGAAATTCATCATAAATGCATGAATTCCCTCAAATGTAGTTCATTTAAACAAAAGCCTTACTGCAAAAAGACTCGGAAATAAAATGGTTCGAATAATAGTATTTCTCTTTTGAATCCGGTAAATAACCCTTGGAAATAATCATTTTGAAGATAATCGTTTTAAATTATTCTTCACTCACTTTAAAACACTCGATAGAAAATGGAAGAAAAAAATAGGTGGGAGATCTTTCAGCCCCATTGAGATTCAGGTATTGTATGTACCTCTCAACTCGCATAAAAATCCTTTTCCTTTATTTAAAACGCAGTAAGCGAAAGCTTACGTAATATGTTCCACTTCTTAAATGTCAAGATTTTTTTTCTTTCAAAATCCATTTTTTTCTCTCTTTTAATAAATAGTTAGAACATCCACGTCCTAAAATTGGAAAAGAAAAATCATTGATGATACTTCTGTAATTTCATTTGAGAAGATCGTGCCACTTCGATCTAATTACCTCCAGCCGGATTAAATTCATTCAAAAAAATTTACAATGAAAATAAAAAAAAAATTTAAAGAAAAATTTATTAAAAGGAAAACAAGTGTCATTTCAATTCAAAGAAGTAGCATTGCCTTCTGAAGAAAAAAAAAGTACTTTCAATGCGCCCCTTTCTTAATTGATTGACTTACAAAGGCTTTAATTACTCTTAATGTGAGCTACTAGATCATGCTGAAACAAGATGCATAGATTGGCTTGACTAAAGAAGAAATTGATCATATGATCAAGGGACGTTGACCAGATCGATATCAGTCAATGAGAGGAGAGCAAGGGCGACTGGTCTTGCGCAAAAAGCTAACTTCATTAGGGATGTCCTGTCAGCCCATTTACTTCCCCAAGGGCAAAAAGAAAAACATCCGCCAGATAGATGTAACGTAGACAGTGGCAATATTCGCGCTGCATGGAAAATATTATTTTAATTGTAATAATGATAAAGGCATGAGACAGAAGAATGTCGTTTGCCTTTCTAAATTGATGGGAAGTGATTTGAGATAGAAGATTGTCCATGTCATTCAGTCAGGGATTACTAATGCGAGTGGAAGACTCTCATTAGAGATTATTCGAATCAAGTTGCTGATGCACACTAATGTGCTTGAAGATACTTGAATAAATATGCTGTTAAAACGATCCATTACTTGGATATTAAACAAAGACAATTGTCAAGCTTTGGGAATAAATTATTTTAAATAGCCAAATATAACTATGAATCTGTGCTAATGCAGCGGGTCTTGTAAAACATACGTAAGTCTCTCCCTCTCTCTCTCTCTCTCTCTCTCTCTTGTTGGTTTTATCATTCGAAATGGATGACTATTCAAGAGAATGTTTAACTGCTGGCATTTTGAATTTCAAAAGAGTAACATTTTGATGGAACTTTCCTTGTGGTAACAACGTTACGAATAAACTAACTTGATCTTGTGTTGGGAAAAGATTTGGAGATACTCGAAATTTGTGATTTCATATTTGTTAAAAATGATACCAATTGAGATATTTAGTTGATTAATAATTACTGGGATATATATATTAGATTTCAAATTCTGAGCAATGACCTAACAACAAGAGAAACATAGAAGCCGTGTAACTTATTCTCAGATATCCAAACCATATGAAAAGTAGGCCGAATAAGATTCTAATGGGCAGAATCTTTTATACTTATTTCCGATAGTCCTTAGGAAAAACGAATCTCGAACCCAGGTTTTTTCAAACGCCACTAAACTTCTACTTTACGACCTGGATTTTTTTCTTAGAATTATTGCAATCTTGTTAATAATTGATTGTATATTAACTTCAAACACCGGGAAAAGGCGAGAGAAAGTAACGATGAACCTTTTAAGCTCTGGACACAAGTGACACGGACGACACCTGAGCTGAATGGAATGTAGTGGTAAATATAGAAGATAATACATTAATTATGTTAAATAAGAATATTCTTATTAGACTGATACACATGTTTTATTGCTCTTCGCTTCCACAAAACCCTGCTTGCTACAGCCGAATAGTCATGGTCATAGTCACGAACTCATAGCTGACGTTGTTTCTATAGAGTCGTAGATTCACAAGTCCTGATGTTACTAAAGGACTCGCCATGTAGAAAGGCTAAATCTGTCAATGCTCAAAATTCTCCCTTTGCGTGTTGCCGACATTTGGAAAGTGATATACCATAATAGATGACGACCTCCCCTTTCAGCAGTGGCTCAAGACTACGAGGACTGTCTCCAATAGCCCTCGTGTTGCTTCAATAGGTGAGTGTATGTTATATTTACGTCGCACTAAAAAGTTGCACGAGGGCTATTGGTGTGAGTGAGTGAATATTAACGTTGCACTGTTCAGCTACTCGAGGGCTATTGGCACCGGACCTCGCAATTTTGAAACATGGGAATGTGACAAGGACGATACCTGAGCTGGCACCCCTCTCTCCTAACTTCCGCACTACACCAAAGGCCTCGACCAATTTAACCTACATCGTCCCCCTCTATACAGCGGGTCTTCGGCGGTATTAGGTTTGAACTCATGACATACCGGCCACGAATCAGTTACCTTGACTACTAGGCTACCAAGGCCA
The DNA here is from genome assembly GCA_019973935.1 of Trichonephila clavipes. Lineage (NCBI taxonomy): Eukaryota > Metazoa > Arthropoda > Arachnida > Araneae > Nephilidae > Trichonephila > Trichonephila clavipes. The sequence continues at coordinate 690,065 of BMAU01018376.1, read as the reverse complement.
CAGCGTTGCTTCAAAGAATGACGCTAATGAACTTTTAATACTTAAAATCAATCTCTGTTCCTAACCTGGAAATTTCTTTTGACGTAATCTGTGTAGATGAAATAATTTTTTTAAGCGTTGAACTTATTTTAAAAAGTTATATTCAGAGTAATAATACTGTGCATATTATTATTATATTCAGTTATTGCAAAGCATATTGTCCCCGAATCATTTAAATACTAAATGCTAACATTTTCCTTATTCGTGATATGTTTAATAAAACATGCTATAATCATACTCTAGCTTGAGTTAAAAATTGCATTATTTTTCTTTCTCGTTTAGTTTTATAATTAAATAGGAAAATATAGTTAAAAATGCATGAATAATAAAACTCTGGGTTTTTCCCCCTTAAAAAACACGTGAAAGTATCTTTTAACCTTTTCTTTCATTCCAAATCACTAGTTAGACTCAATCATTGGCTGTGTAATAGACACCATTATTAGCAACAAATTTTAAGCACTAAGTTTTTTTTCATTTGTCAAAACTGGTATCCTTATGAAGCAATTCATTTGGACGTTAATCAGGAGAAATCACAATTCTCATGCACTTTCTTGCTGAACAATATAAAAGGTTTTTAATTTACAATTGATTTATTGATATTTATACCATCATTACATAAATATACCTCTTAACTGTTCTAAAGGCTTGAAAGGAAATGAAAAAGGATACTAACACATTTTAGTCTTCATTGACACTAATTGTTTAAACCCCATGGGAAAAAATTGAGAATAGAAAACTGATAACAGAGAGAGAGAGAAGGATCAATGTGCGTGATACATAAACATGAGCCAAGAAACTCATAAAAAGTAAAACTTTCTTCTAAAGGAAGCTCGGTAAGTCATAAACCGTGAGTGTTGCAAAGTCTCAAGCTATCAAAGAGAAAATTTGTGAGTCTACCAAGCGTGATGAGTGCGACAGTCAATCCAAGCTCATTGTCATGTGATACTGGTGTTCATGCATGGGTGCTACTTTTCGTGTAAACTCGTCCGTGGCCTTTTATTTGGTTGTTTCACGCACCGCTTATCGGATAATTTGTTGAATCGTGTTACCATTGTGTATCTTTATGCCACGAGCAGACTGCCGATCCTATTGAGTCGGTAATGCGTTTAACTTTTTCTTTGTTTTCTCGTTATGTTTATTTACCTCGCAGTGTATGGCACTTTCTCTTCTTCCGTCTATTAGCATACAGTTGTACTTTCGTTTCTTTTTCCCTTTCGGTACGTATGTAATCTCATAATAGAGCTGGCACGGAAATCTCGTTTATTTAACGCGAGTTTGTTGACATTACCTTTGATGCATAATACCGCTCACTTCCACGATCGGTGATTTTAGAAAGATATATCCGAGATTAAACTGAGGATCTAATCGCAATATCAGCTACAAAATCATTTGCAAGTTCCGGTAAAAACGTGAAGCCTTAAGACCATTTTTATTTCGACCTAATGTTAAGATAAAAGACAAAAGTATTTCATTAGATACAGACATAAATAAAGAAAATCCCGGAAGACTTCACTTTGTCATGAGTATCATGTTGCCATGTATTTTTTAACCTTTTGTTTACTGAAGGTCAACTTAAAAATGCAAATTGAGATCAAATGTAGGATAATAAGAATGGATGAGTTAAAACGGAATTTGATCGATTGATGCAGGATATAACATTTTGATCCCACTTACTTGTACTGCAGTTAAATACGCAGAAGCTAAATGGCTTCAACCTATAAGAAAAAATATTTTAGGGCTTAGAAAAAGACTAACTAATCATATTGTCACATTAAAAACCCCTAAGAATTCAAGCAGTAAAAAAACAGGCTTAAGGCGGAACATTTGTTTTGACTAATCATTCAAATAGATACAGATGGGTTTATAAATGAGTCTAAAAATAGGGGGGAATATTTATTATATACGTGATTAATTGTTTATTTACGTCACCCTCCAAAGCAACTCGAGTGCTATTGACGAAGGACCTCGTAATTTTTAACCTTGGTTAAGTGACAAGGCCGGCATCCCACTCTCCAAACTTCTACAACACGCCAAAGTGATAATTTCGAGCCTCGAAAAATTTAATTGGCATTATCGTTTCTATAAGGAGAGCACCAGGGTTCGAACCTTTGACTCGACAGAAATAAGGCTGCCCACGAGTTCGCAAATATGACCACTAACCTAACGCGGCCACTGTTGCAAACGTGAAGAAGCACTAGACTCTAAATTTCATTTATAATTTTGTCTTATTTAGGAAAGATTATTAACTCTTCATAAACAAGTAATATAAAAAAATTAAGTCAATTTCTACTTAGATCAACAACGAAAAATTTTATTTTTGTTACTTTTTATTAAATAGTTACAATTAATATAAATATGTATATACATATGACAGAATCACAATTTTAAGTGACAAAATAGAAAGCGATTATCCTTTCTATACATGGGGTGTTGGACTATTTTTTTTTGTTTTTTACTATTTACTCATTGATTAAATTTAATTTTTCTAATAAAATAGTATAGTAAAAGAGAAAGCAAATTCTCTGTAACTAGGCCTACCAGGTGGGATTCGAACCCACGACCTTTGGATTAGAAATGCAACGCGGTATCCATTGCACTACAGTGACACAGCAAACGATTTTCCTTCCTATTTATGGTATTTTTGCTTGTTACTATTTCTTCACTTTTTTATTTAATTAATGAATTAATACTTGAAAAAATGTATTAACATCAAATGTGATCCACTTCAAGTTTTAAAAAATGTATTTGAACTTGAATGGATAAATAAAAGTATTTTATTAACGACTGAAAATTTGAATAAGATACATATATATATATATATATATATATATATATATATATATATGTGTGTGTGTGTGTGTGTGTAAGGAGAGAATGAACTATATATAATAGTAGGAGCTGAAAAAAAGAGTGCTCTGCATACCATCGATTCATATATATATATATATATATATATATATATATATATATATATTTGCTATTATTTTTATATAAAAAAATTTTAATAAAGAATATATATATATATATATGTATATATATATATATATATCTGCCTTAGCCTATATTTTTTCAAAATTCCATAATCGATTAAAATACTTTATCTAAATTTCTAATGAAACAGGGAATCCAAATTGTTTTTCTAAATTAACACATTTTGATGTAGAGGGGTTATGATTTCAACAAAAATTTGTTTTGATATATTAAATTAAATATAGAAAATAATTAAATGTGTGATAGGTTCGATTCACTACCAGTAAAAAGGCATGCTACTCAACCAGACTAAATCTTTAGCTAGTTTGTCCAACCGTTGAATAATCAATATCAAAACAAATTAGACATTAGACTTATCCGGACTCTATCAAATAAGGATTATAATAAGACCTATTTATCTTGTGGTCTCTGAACCATAATTCTAACAACGAGATTCTATTCAGGTGAATCTTTTCTGATGAAGCTGCTCTGAACTCAGTAACACATTTCTAAGAGGCTTTACAATTTTTCTATACCTCTTCAATTTTTTTCTCTCTCGTCTTTCCTCTATCTATCTTTCATTCACAACAGTTCCATTTAAATAGCTATGCTTAATTGTATACATCACGATTCTTTCATAAGGAAAAGTTTTCAAATCAAATATCATAATAAAGTAACCCTAGAGGTAAGTTAAGGGAAATACACTTGAGAGCCCGTTGCCAATATACCAAAAGCTACTATTCTTCAAATTATAAAATATCTCAAAATATTCAATGTTAAAATTGCTTTGAAGGAATAAATAAAATTGAAAGTAAAAAACAGACGTTAAATAGATTTTTAAAGCTCCATCATCAAAAGAAAATTATATTTTTTTGTATTTTGTACCCCTGATTAGATGACTTAATATATTTATATATTTAAATAAAACTCAATAAAAACGACATTCTATTTTCAAAATACCAATGGGAATTTAGTACTTTAACAATTTAATAGAAAACCTACCAATTTCTGAATGTTTATCTAGTTTCGGATCTCAAAAGCTGGATATTGAACACAGAATTAAAATTTAGAAGATTTTTTGCAGATTATTTTTAAAAATAACTTGATTGTTGAAAAACTATATGTAAAGAAAATTTCAAGTGCTTTTAAATCACAAATGCAGCCCGTAACTTGTGTAATATGGTTTTAAATTATAGTTTGTGGGATCATCCTTTTAAATTACTACTTAATAGAATTTTTTACTTTTGTACTATCCCATTTACGATCTGATAATACTCTTAAATTGCTTATAAACTAAATGAATGTGAAATCATGCTATAAAACTAAAGAACTTAATACTTATCGTATGAGATATTTATTTCAAAACAGCCCTGATCGTTAAATCGGTAGTGAATCAAATATGAAGGAAATACCCAAAAGCTTAGTGACAGAACATTAATTTACTTTCTTTCCCCCCTTCTAATCTAACTATTTGCTGAATATAATTTATTGAGGTAAATAAAACAATGCTATTAGATTAGTTCTACTGATAAGAAATGTGCTGTATGTTTTACAAAATTGTTCCTTGTTTTTATTTAAGTTATAAATGTAGCATTTAAGTAAGCGGGAGTAGACGTGCAATGTATATTTTCCAAAACAAACATACACTAATCAGGCAGCTATGAAATTCACGCGAATGTATATTAGCCAATCTTTTTTACTACTAGTGGATCACGACAAAATGCATGTTGCAATGATTGAAGAAAAATAATAGAGGAAGAGCCTTGACTATATTTTTCTCACCTCTTTCTGTTCGATCGGCATCAACGAAAAGTATTCGTGAATACGTTCACCATCAAATATAAAAAAGAAATTAAATTGGATTTATCATTTAGATTTCATTTCTCTCTCTATTTCTCTTATCCTTGACCGGAATTCAAATCTCAAACATTATGCAGTTAATATCTCCGTAATTTTATGCCTGAGGTCAATTTATGTATGCGAAAGATTCTTTATCATAAAGAATCAAAAAAATAATTTCAAGTCGTTTCAGTTGAAATTATTAAATTTTGTCGGTGGAAATTTGAATTGATTGAACTCCCGGAAATGAAAGCTTATGTAGAATTTACATTTCTGCGCATCCCACATACTTTTTATTCTCATCGCGAGATTTGATTTTTAGATTGTGGATATGAACAGATGTTACCTAATTACTTTTCCCATTAGTCATCACATGCCAGGAAAAATGTATTGATACAATGTATAATGTTGTTTGCATAACTATTAATAGAGTTATTATACAATCAAAAAAGTCATATTTCAGCATAAATTTGGTTATCCAGATAAAATGGAATATTCTACGTTTACTTGATATCTAATGAAAGTTATCCTTGATTTATCTTTGAAAAAAATATTTTTACCTTATTATTATAATACATATCACTTAGAATATATCTCATTACAGAAAAAGGGGCTTTTCTTTCTCTCTCTCTTCTCTTCTATCTCTCTCAGAATAAAAATATCGCTTAAAATGAATTATATTATGGATTTAAATTTAAAGTGAAAAATACAATGAAATTAAATACTCTATATAAATATTAAAAACACATAGAGACCATTTTGATGAATCATATTCAGTTTGACAGTAATAGTATTCATTCCAATAGTTTTCATTTTGACTGTCAAATTTATTGAGCTGACAATGAAATTATGGACAATTTATATGAATTTTAAGAAATAATTCTCTGATAATTTTTTTTAATTTCGTAATTATTATACATTTAGTAGATTAGATATTATTTTTACTGATTACCAACTTAAATTAGAGATTTAATTAATTTGGTTTATTCGAATAAAATTCTAATGATACAGGAACATAGAAAATACAATTACACTTAAAAACATTGTTTTAAGTAATATGTCTATACCATTTAGTTTTATCCCTTAAATAATAATTCTATTATTACGTTACTTTAAGAACTGGAAGTCTGTAATTTTTATGAGCATATTTAATTGTATTTAAATATTCTGACAAGGTTACATAGTTCAAGATATGTCGGTCGTAAACAGATTTTGCATTTTTGATCCACACATCACGTAACAAAATTGTGTTTCTGTGTTTATTATGTTGGCTTGCGCTCGATTTGAAATGATTAAAACTAAAACCAAAGATTTCCATTTAAACTGAAATAAGATAAACTCAGTTTCCTATTTTTTTTATCTCGAGGTCTCAGTTAATATTGAATTTATAAAGGAATGTTTCACAAATTATATATAATCCTTAGCTAATCCTGGTTGTGAGAAGCATTTAAAAAATATAAAATATATTTATACTCAAAACTTATAAAACATTATAAGGTTTATTCGATATTTTATGTATAATAGCTTCAAATCATATTATAAAAACATTTCATTGTACATCTAGAAATAGTTAGAATATCATAAGTAACAAGCACATTCAAATTGTTATAAGATATTTAAAATTTTAATAGAAACTGTAATACACTATCACAATAAATCGTAACAATTTTAAATCTGTAATGTAACGAGAATTTAAGTTATGAGTTTTTCCAAGTTAAAAAATGCAACTGCTAATACTTATTTAAATTGGTGTTTACAATTTTTTAAAATTATTTCTCAAAACCTGTAATAAACAAAATAAAATTTTATTAGAATTATTCTTTTAATAAACATACCCGAAGTTCTTAAAACTCCGCATTCAAAACACAAAAGTACTAAAAATTTTAGATCTTTAAAGATTTTTATTGCAAAATATCTAACTGATTAAACAGAGTTAAAACTCATATTCTAGCAGTTAATTTTCTTAGATGGTACAAATTAAAATGTATGAAAATCGATAAAAATTTATATAAATTAATGGTAGTAAGCAAAAAATCTTATAAGTTAAATATTATCAAAGAAAAACAATTAGTATTGTCTGTAATTTCATATTACAAAGAAACCGACAGAAACTTTTTCACATGCATATTTCTTTTACATCTTTCTACTAGGAAGAAGAATATATTGCTACTAAAACTAAATTTCCTAATAACTTATAAGAAAAATCAACTTTTGATCCTGATACTTTCTAATCCAGGTTTTGGAAAAATCTTAGCTTATATTATAAGAGATTGTAATAAAATTTGGCAATAATGCATTTATTAAATAGTTTTTTTAAAAAAATTAGAATCAGAAGAAAATCAATTTGAGCATATAATTGTTTTTAATTAATGGTATTTTAAACCGGAAATTTAAACAAAAATAATTTACAGTCGAGATGTAATTAATATGCATCATTTTAAAGAAATGTAAGATTCATTTTGAAAATAAAACAGGAGTTTTAAAAGATGTTTCCATTTTCCTCCAAAAAAAATTAATGATAATTATGTTGATGCTGCAGTGAATTAAATTAAATAAGTGCAATATAAATAAAATTTCTTTCAGTGGTAATTCAGACAAATAACATTTCATGGTATTTATGTTTATAAAAAAATGTATTAATTTTGAAATATATAATCATGTAATATTTTTAAATAGTAGCTGCAATAAGGAAAAAGTTAGATATTCATTTTATTTCTTTTAAATTTTGGCTTGTTTTTAAAAGAGCATTCGTAACAAATAAAATATACAATATTAAAACGTGAATGTGGACAGAAATAATCAATAAAACTAATTTCTAGTAACTTATGCCAAATTGGGGAATTTTTAAATAGTTGAAAAATAAATTATTTTTGTTCTTTGTAAATAACATTCAGTTTTACTGCTACTTTAAATAATTAAGTTAAATTTTTACATCTATTGATATGATCAATAACACTATGTGATACTACTTAACTCTAATTTATAATTATTATTTTGGTCAATAACACTATGTGATACTACTTAACTCTAATTTATAATTATTATTTTTATTTTCAATTTTTTTTTTCTAAAAGAAAATTCTACTGACTTGGTGCATAGTTTAAAATCGCAAGAATATTACAGTTATGTAATTAAATCGTATTAAAACTTCTCAATATTAAATGTAATATTATCCCCTTTTTTATGGAAAATTAATACAGAAAAACACGTTACTTATACTAAAGGAACAACTTATATCAAGATCCACAAATTATTCGAATAAATATATGGAAGAACATGTGACTAAAACTATTGATAAAAATTAATATTAAAGTATTTCAAACAGTTAAAATATCTTTTACAGAATAAAATAGAATTTAAAAGAAATTGAACTCGCTGTGGTAAATCTCTGCAATAGATTTTCTTTGAACCAACATCATTTTTTCATAACTTGAATATGAAGAATTTAATTTTCGAAAACACTTCGTTATTAATTTGATTTAAAACTCATTGTTAACTTCCAAGCTTATATTAATCATCTTCTTATTTCCCAATAAAACAATAAAGTATTTTTAAATAACCTTTTTTCTCATTAAGAACATAAATTTGCTTCCAGTTTACAATAATTTTATTTCTATCTAGGGGCTTCCATTGCATCTCCAAATTGATACTTTTGATGACTTCCGAGAATCTGCCACACCGTATCACCGAGGTTATTGCCAAATAAAAGTTTTCTGTGATAAGGTAAGATATTATAATTATTTTTTTTTATTTATCTACTGTGATTATAGTGAATTGAAACTTAAATTTAATGCAACATATTTGGAAATAATTACTGACATCCGTGTGAACTTTATTTCGATATTCTAAATCACCTTAGCAAAAAGATTATTTTAAGTTAGTCTTATAGAAAATAACTTACAGTTGTGAAACTAAGTAATCGAATATCTATTAATAATGTAGTGACAAACAGCACTAGGAGAAAATTACGTAATTACATTCTAAGTTATACTTTTCCTTTTAGTGAAAGCTGAAATTTTTTTCTAATGAAATATTACTTGGCTTCAGAAACAACTTCAACCCTTTTGGAAGAATCAGGAAAAAGCAATCATGTAACTTTCAAACAGAAATAGTTAGTTATTGAATACATTAAGCTAAACAAAATTACATTTAATTCTAACTCTGAGAAAATATTCTAAAAAAGCTATTAAGAGTCTCTAAGTATAAGTAATGCTCTTACATATCTCGTCGGTCTAATTACCAGAATGCGTAACTCTACAAAATATTGAAATCCTTTTACTGCCATCTAGTGGAGTATTTTGAAACCTAAAAATCTAAAAATAAATCGTAAAACTAAATTTATTAATCATTGTTACTACTAGATTCGTAATTGCCTTGAAATAATTCCGGTGCGTAGTAAAAATAAGCAGTTTTTACTTGCTCCTGTAAAGTTCATCCAGAAGGAGTTACGATAACTAGGCCGACGATATATATTGTATATTATTGATAATAAATTATTAATATTCAAATTAAAGATTCTACACCACATATTTAAGCGCAATCCTGCCTCAAATATTTAAGAATGCATAATCAATAATCATATACTAAATTGACATACATCTAAAAAAGTAAAAAAATAAAAGCAGATAAATAATAAGACAGTATACGTTAAAAATATAATAGCCTCAGTAGTATAATAGCAAACTCTTAGCCTTAGGAACTAAAAATGTATAGTCAAGCATAGGTTTAAGGCCAGCCAACCTTCCCCTATATATATATATATATATATATATATATATATATATATATATATATATATATATATATATATATATATATATATATATATATATATATATATATATATATATATACAGAGAGAGAGAGGCCAGCTGGGTGAGTGGTTGGTTTGTCGCTGGCCTTCTGCACCAGAGGTTTCGGGCTCTACCTCGGCCCAAGTCGGTGGATTTTCATGATGCAGAAAATCGACAGCTGCCATGTCGTATGATTATATGGGATGTAAAAGATGCCTAGAGTGTCTGTTTGGCTTAGGTGCTCTCGGCAAAATTAAATCCTAGTACAGGTTCGCATCGTCAGAGCTCAAATGCCTCCACATGAGGAAACTGAGCGTCAAAATTACCTGCGGCGACTGCTATCCGCCTATATCAAGGGTGGTGAACCTTTTTGGGTCAACGTGACATTTTTTCTAAAAAAGTGTTTAATGGTGTATAGACGTGCCGTCAAATAATTTTGTCTTGTGATTTTTGGGAAAATAAAAAAAAATCATATACTAACCACTCAAAACTCTTTATTTACGATTAAAAAATACATTTTGCACTGTATAGCAGTAAATGTTTTGGATGTACGTGTAATTCAAATTAAAGTAACATTAGTGTGACTTCTGTCGTTGCCGATCAGATGACAAACAACTTGCATTAGGATTGTAAAATGTTACTTTTAGCAGAACACATGCTAAATTAGAGTCATCTGCCAAATGGTTTTCTAAGTGAATGTTAAATGTTATTCATCTCTGAAAATAATCATTCTAGGGCATAGGTAGATAAAAATATGGTTAAAAAAGCATGAGCCAGCTAATTATAACAGTTAAATGTATCTAGAACAGAATTCCATGCTTCTAAAATTTCGTTACTGACATTTTTACTTATATTGCTTGTTAATTTTCTGTTTCAATCAATTCCAACATTTTTCTTGATTTAATAAACTTTTGAATCCATATTAAACTAGACTGGTAATCAAGCACAGTTGCATTTCAAATTCTTCAATTTCTTCCAACCGAATTGGGACAAGTTAAAGAAGGAAGTAAAAGGACAAGTAAAATGAAGTCACATCAAGGTACATAGTAATTATGGAAAAAAATTCTTGAATAACTTTTTCTTCGTCCGATTTTTCAAGTCCGGGAAGTGCTAGTAGTTTCTTGTAATAATATCGTTTCTGAAAATTGCAATTTAGCGTCACTAGTATTAAGATAATATTTTTATGTACTTGAAGATAATATTTTTTGTTTGTGTTTTGAGGCTTTACATTCAATTCTCTGAAATATTGGCATTTGTCAGTAAAAATGCGACTTATCATTCGCGTTTATTCGTAATACTTCATAGTGAACTTTGTTATTTTGAACTAAAATGCTAACCGTTTCGATAGTAGACGTGCCCAAGTAATTGTGTCACGTGCCATCAATAACACGCGTGCCATTGGTTCGCCATCCCTGGCCTATATGGTGCCGCACTGAAAAAAGATACCAGCTTCAGGGGATGTACTAGATCTGCAATGGTAAAACCCCAGTCCGCAGCCCATTAGAAATGAAAGATATATATATATATATATATATATATATATATATATATATATATATATATATATATATATATATATATATATATATATATATATATATTAATATGTTTAAGTATATTAATGAACACTATATAATTAAATAATCAAATTTTTGACTCTGAGACTTATCAAATTTGTTTGAAACTTAGATGATTATCCTTAATATCAAGAGGAACGATGTTAAATTTATGTACATACGATTTAATATGAAAGATGTAATAGATAAATCAAATATACTGAAAATAAATCTTCTATCGTCTTTCATTTATCCTGATTAAAACATCCAGTAACGATATTCAAAATACGGGATAGCATGTCTGAAAGCATTAGTCACTACAAGATAACCATCATCGAAATGCAAATAGTATCCCTTCAATAGATCGGTCATTTGAAAAAATTGTTATTGTCTCGTCCCTTTCCCCACTCATTGGAAGAAAATGGGAGAGCGTTCAACTCCTAGGGCTAAAACAATGAAAAAAAATTGTTAAGTTTTATGACCTTCAGTTTTGTCTTTAACAAATGAGATCTGTATGAACGCTCTATTTAAGTAGGGTTCTCTAACATTCAAGAAAAGAAGTCAGTTTAGTTAGTGAAATATATATTTTATTAGACTCAGAAAATAAAGAAGGGAATAAAAAAGTCGGTATGTGAACTTTAAATGTGTACAAGTATAACTCAGTATGACTGTGCATACTAATTTTAACATTTGAAAGTCACTACCCTTTTTTTTTCATTTCTTGTTTTTTCTCTCATTTTAAATGTCTTCATTCATCACTTTGTATCTCGGATCCTTTTCATATTTTTTTTAAATAAAAAATGCACATTAAGCGACAAGCTATTAATCTGCTTAGAATTTTGTTAATGGGCTTCGCGAAGTGTAAAGAAATATGCAACATCCGTAGAGAGTAAAAAATAAGTTCTTAAGGAAAAGATAAGTACAATTTAAATTCTTAAATTGATACAATGTTTCTACAAAGATCGTTTCTTAATTTTTTTAATTTGACGTTTCTTTTTGCTTCCTATTTTCATTGTCTGAAATTACTGATCGATTGTTTCAAATTACTGTATTACTGTTCTGTAGAGTTTTGATAATATGCTTCATGAAGTACATATTTTTTATAAGAGAAGTTGCGACACTTAATGTGTACTAATGATGGGAAATTGTTTTCTGATGTGACGCAAGCGTTTAACTACAGTGTTGTGTTCATGTAGAGAATAGCTGAATCCATATAAATTACCTTACGGGGACGGACACCAAAATTCGTTTCGACTCTCACGAAAATAATAATTACCATTCAGTAATGGCGGAAATGAAACATCGTATTGATAACGAAACTTACTGACGATCTTGTTTGCCTCTAAATTTGTAACTGATTGGTTTAGCAATTTTACTCTACAGACTACGACCTTCAATGTTAGAAAGAAAAATAAAAAAAAAAGTGACTTTTCTTTTCGCGAGTACAATCACAAGAATTAAGTAGGATTACTTCATTTAATTAAGGCTGTTTTCGCCATATGTACAAGAGTGTGACCTTAGCGCGGAGCACATTTTTGGACAGAAAAAAGGCTTCAATTTTTATAAAAATTTGTGGCTTTGTAACCCATGCATTTGTTTATAGTATAGTGTTTTTAAAATTTCAGAACATTTCATAAATAGTTAGTTTTCCCATTGAACATGTAAAGGGAGAGCTCATTTGGCATTATAGTCTAGGAGAAAAAAATGCGAAGCACATTTTATAAAAGAAAAAAATGTGTCAACTCGTATAAAAATCAGTAGTATGATAACATAAGGGATTCTTTACAGGATAGTGAAGCCAGAATATAATATTAATGTTGGAGTATTTTTATATATGAAAAAATATTCAGCATTTTAGTCCTATTCTTTTACATTAGTTGAAAACAGCTTTAAAGCATTCAGAAAATTGCTCTGTTTAAAATAGTAAGTTAAGAAATTCTTTTTTCCGAATGGAGCTTTGGTAAAATTATTTTTCATAATGTAGTAGGCATATTCATCTAGAATCAAATGGCAACTATGGAAAAATAATATGGTTTTTAATCCACACAATGCATATTTTTTCAGTTCAGAGATAAAAAAAATAAATGAACAGGCCAGGTTTATTAGTAATGATGGAATTTCATAATGGAGTCGAGCCTCTATTTAACGAAGTCATTGAAACCCGATAAAAGTTCATTATGTGGAAAATTCGTTAAATATTCATTTGTTTTTTTTAAAAATATTCTTAGTTCCTGGAAAAAGTTCGCAAAATAGAGGCCTGGCTGTATTTTCATTTCCTTAAATGCGTTTTTATTTGTTTTAAGCTGAAATGTTCTATTCCCCCCAGAGAATGCATTTCACACACAAATTATGTTTCTCCAAAGTTCAATAGAATGCAGGGGATTGTGAAAAGACAAAATGAAATTATTTAGAATTCTTTTGTAGTATTTCCTTGTTGGAAATTCTTATTGTAAATTAACTTAGCTTCTTTTAAATGAGCAGCCTAGGATATTTATTTAGAATTTGTACCGAATATTCAACTCTAAAAGGAACTTTTTTCCTGTTTTTCTTATAAAGTATGGTAAATGATTTGGGTCTTAAGGACTTTGAAAATATAGAAAATATAGAATATATATATATATATATATATATATATATATATATATATATATATATATATATATATATATATATATATATATATATATATATATATATATATATTTCTTTCTTTTCTTTTCATTCTCATAACCATGCTTAAAGATAGTTATCTTCGAGGTTTTTACGCAAGAAACAATTCAAGAGCTCATTAGTATAAATTCCAGACTTTTGTGTGTATTGTAGAAAATAATTATTTTCATGCCAAGTTCTGTTATCTTTACCTTTCTGAAGTACATGAACATAATTTAAAGAAAAAAGAATCAATCGCATTTTACATTTGGTTCAAGTTGCATTATATGCGTAAAATGAACTTGTGAAATGCATATTTTATCATGCATATTTGCATGATATTTAAATTGATACATTGTCTTATTTTTAACTTTTATGAACATTGTAATTAAGTCAAGTGACATAGTTAATGTCCTCGTTTACCTCGTTTGAAGGACTACAGCTTATTTAACGGAAAATATTCAAATCAATTACTATTTTCCTTCGATTGATTTTATTTTTTTTCGGTCGAGTAAAGAAATAATTTACGTATGCGAATAAAGCCAAATAAGGAATACATTTTATCAAAAATAGAAGAAGTTAATTAAATTTACAAATACATTTCATGTTGTACAACTTTAAGCTATTTATTACAGAAAAGAAACCTTTCCAAATTGTTTACATCATAGTTTGTTTACTTTACTTTTTAAAACTCCTTTGAACTTTTAAAAGAAATACTATTAATTTCATAAACTTACAAGAATTAGCCAAGAAGTTCATCTTCAGTTATTTTCTGTGATATACATTTTTTGTTCACTTTATTGAAAACCTTTTTTTACCTATAAACGTCAGTTACACAACCACACCTGTAGTCATATAAGATCCCCCCCCCTTTTCTTTGTCATAAACTTATGACCGTAGGTCTGAGTTACCCCTTCCAACACCTTATCCATCACCATCCTGACTTACCATGTTCTCTCAGCAGGGTATTTCAGGGTGTGTGTCATTTCTAAACTTTTGCAACAACACTATTGGATCTAATATTTGAAAGGTTGAGAATTGTAGGCAAGATGAGACAAGCTGCCTTCGAAGAGGACAAGAGATCATGGAAGGCTAGACTAGTCCTCATCCATCTTAACTTCCTACCATTATCTTGAGGTCAGCTCTGACTCGCAGCACGTAAATTTTCAAACTCAAAGGCATTTTGAGGTCGAGAATGAATTTGGAGTTAACGTAGGGTCACCACATACAATTGTAAAAAAAAGTCTTCAGTTTGCATTCAGATGAGAAAGATGCTTTCTCTAGATATATTTATAACATTTGGAAAGTAAGAAAAGTATATTTATAGTTAAACCAGACTTCAGCAAATATACGTGCTCTACGTTAGTTTACCAACTAATTTACTTGCTCTCTTCGTGATCCGTCGGGGGAAAAATTTTGCGGAAGTTTTATAAAAATGGTGTAATAACTAAGAAGTTTATTGCTAAGACGCGCAAAAACAGCAATTTATGTACGATAAATTTAAAGAGTTGATCTTAATTTTTTAAGCGTAAGAAGTTTCTTCTGAAAATTTATTTGCTAATAAATTTGCTGAAATGTACCATTATGTCTAAGATTACATTTAAGTTTAAATCATGCGATGATTTACTTTTCGAACAAGTTTAAATTTGTATTTCTTTTAATAAACCTGCTCTGAGTTCTTAAGGAGGGAATCTAAACCATATAATATACAATATTTTCATTAAAAATTGATACATCCTTTATTTTTAATTTACTTTTACGGAATTATTGACTCCAATTTTTTTGTTGCAAAATTTTAATTTTTTTTTTTTTTTACTTCTTTATATAAACTCTCATTTCCTGATACCCTAACTTATTTATTTTTTATTTAACATTTTTATTTTGAAAAAAAGAAAGATAGTCTATGACGTAACTGAATTATTGTTATGAGAATAAAACTGAGAAATAGCACAACAAAGCTGATACTTAAAATATATCATTTTGTTTCAAAGATGTAATTAGCCAAAATCTATGGGAATCAATTGAATGCTGTTTAGATCTAGACGCAACCTAAATGCGACCTTTATAACGTCGCCTTGAGCAATTATCTGACCATTATCTGTTTTTCAAAATAAGTACGTTGTAATTTCATCGTTTTCTCATCTTTCATCTTGAATTTTCCTTCAGCTAATTATGCCTTCTGGCTACTGTGACAAGAGAAGAAACGTTTTGGTAACTTCACACTGAAAAAGAAATATAAAAGAAAACAAAGCACACGAGAATGCACAAAAAATATCAAAGGAAGGAGGAAATAAATCCTTCTGCCTTTATTGAGGGTAGAAGTTGTAGAAGTAATACTTTGTGATTGGCTTGGAGACCAGATGGAGTACAAATGGAATAAATATGCCTATTACAAGTAAAGAATATTAAATTAAGCTCAGTAATGTACTAGAAAGAAGAATAAACATTAAATTGAAATCATCATTTACTCAATTATATAAATGAAATAATACGAAGAAAAATAAACTAATGGCTATAAGAAAATAATCAGCTTTTGAATATGGAAGAAATTATTTTGCATAATGTTTCATAATGTTACTTTCTAAGCGGGAAATTTTGAATTTGTCGAGTAAAGTACGTCTTATAGTCCTTTGATAAGCTAAAAAATTTTAATATTGATGAAATACAATCATATATGGATAAATTAATAGCCATTTTAACGCAAAGTTTAATAGGCATTGGCGTTTACATTTTACTCACCGGGTATATGAAAAAGCCATTAGAGATTTCAAAATGTCTTTCCCACAAAATTAATCAAACCAGGAATTCTTTTCCCTGTTTTTAATGAGATTTTTTGTAATACATCCAGTGTTACCTTCGCAATAAAATAACCAGAAACAATTTGACTAGCCCATTTTCAATGTAAGAATTTGGAAGCACATATGCTCTGATCGCTAAATAAACGTTAGTAAAATATGTAGATTATGTATGCATTCAGCTCTTATATCATTTTATAAGAATATCTTTTGTTTCTCTGATTGAATGATATTATTTTAATTTCGCTAAAACATGCGTATCAAATTTTTTTAAACTAAGCCTCGAAAAATTTCAGATATTTCTTTGTATTTCAAAATTTCAAATATCTTCGAATCTCAACAGTAAGTGATAAATTACATATTTTAAATAACTTTGATATTATAGTTTACTCATATATTTAAATTAATAAATATTCGCAATAAATAATGAATAAAATCTGCTGCTCTTATTTGAAATTATTACCAAAGTTCTTTAGAAAAGCAACTTAATATAATTTTGAATTGAGGAATAAAAAAGATAATTTTTTCATCTAGCCGAAAGCACCAAATACTATTCTTCGATATAAATAAAATCTGAGAAGCATTCATTTTTTTAAACGGCAGACATTTTTATCACAGTTGTTAGATACATGATCATGCAAGTAAGCATCCTATCAAGTTTGAAATCAGATAAAACATACAACTTTGGAAACTATGATATAAATCTCGACAATGATTTATTTTATTTCTTTCAACACACGTTCACTCGCATGCTGTAAAAAATATGACCCGAAGCATATGCGATTCATGTATACACATTGCAAGTTTTTTTTGGATTAATAAAATATTTATAAATACATCCCTGTTTTTCAAATTAGATTCCGAAATCACGATAAGAATTAGATTTGTTTCTTTTTTCCACGAAATGTTAGCTGTACGCTATTGATCGTTATTAGAGAATTTCACAGTGAGAAAAATTCAATTAAAAATTCTTAATAGTAAATCGCAAATTGCGATTCCGTTTCATGATATGGCGAGAATGCTTTTCAAACGTGCACTGAGTATCATGGTTCTGAGTCATGCTCGAAATTAACAAACACCCACGTCTGGTCACGTATTACGGCTTTCGTCAAAGACCTTATTTAGAAGCAACACAAAAGGACTTTTAAAGAGAAAATGTCCTATTCTATGTGCTTCGTTTATATTATAAGAAAAAACTAGGCTAGAAACTTTTTTGTTGATCTCAAGCACTGCACCTGTTTACATTTTCTTCCTCAAAACATGTTAAGGCGATGTCAAAGACGGCACGATGTTTTTCTTATCTTTTCATTTTTCTCAGGGGCTAAATACTTTTTTGATTTTTTAAAGGAACATAATGATAATGTGCGTTCAGGGAATCATTATCTGTTGATCCGTTTGCTGAAGAATTACTCACAACTTTAACAGTATACATATTTAATGAAAGGAACTTTTAACCCATGTTTCTGACCCTTAAAAGATTTAAAAGAAAGAAATAGTGATATTATGGTGAAAAAGTAGATACACCATTTCTTTTTTTAAGATGAAAAGACGTCTTCTCTTTAAGTTGAGAATGTATATTTTTGCTTTCTAAATAGGAAGGATGAGTTAGATTAAGTAGTGTTTAAAGTCTTTTTAAATATTTTTTTTTCAGAATATTAAATTAATTACAAAAAGCTCGCGCTGCAATAGTCTTACTTTTAAAAAATATTAGTTGTCAGCTTTAAAAAATTGGGAATCAAGCTGTAATTTGAATACTTATTTATATAGTATTGATTACTTTTCTAAAATTTATTATCAATGCCTAAAGTTTCCTACACAATTCCCTCAAGGGTAAGGATTCTTTGTACTAAAGAACAAATAATTTTTTTTTTTTTTGCGTTGTTCATCATAAATTCTTCAGACATTAAATACAAAATTTCTGAGATTGCTTTGCTTTCAGATCACACAATTTGGAAATGTATTCCTCTTTAATCTCATTTCATAAAATTAAATACAGAATAATAAATGATTGAATAAGCGATTTTTTGTCATAAAAACTTATATTATTTCGATCTTTCCGCATTCTAGCGACCATAAAAAGAGGGAATGTCATTGTATGTTCATTATTTATATGTGTGGTTTTGAATTTTGATTAGATTAATTGTCGACTTGCCAAATAACACTTTCTTATCAAGGAAAGGATTTTTCTTTACTCATTTTCAGTACCACTGGAAAGATCAATACATTATAGAGATTCTTCTGTTTTTCTCAAAACATGTGACGACGCACAGAGTAGATTTATAACTGACGGGATAGCCTAATCACAGCTCCTAGCAAATCCCTGTTATTACAAGTGATTAGAAGGTCAATGATTCCTCCTAAACTCGACTGAATTGAGTCAGACGGTGTAAGTCCTGATACTGGAATAACAATGTTATTCATTTGCAAGTTTGAGTGTTTTGCTTTAATTGCATCAGATAAACACAGTAGCTGGAACGATAAATTAGAAACAACGTTCATTTTTTCTCATCATTCTTAAGAAATATTCTGATATATATATATATATATATATAGAGAGAGAGAGAGAGAGAGAGAGAGAGAAAGAGAGAGAGAGATAATTAGAGAAAATGGAATAAATCGGGAAAATTGTTGCTATGTATATATTACCAGAAATTTTAACTAACCTTAAAAACATTAAAGATATTATTGAATACAAAAGAGATGAAAATATTTTTTAATTATTCTTATAATTCTAATCTCTTCAACTTCCTAGACACTGATGATATGCAATGGCGCACACAAGGGAAGAGATGTGGTTCAACTTGCCCCTACCCCTAGACCAACAGATTTTTAATTTTTATCATAAACATTACCTCTCGGGGTTTTCGTCTACGTGTATTTTAAAAAGTACCCCTCCCCCCATAAGAGAGGTCTATGTACGCCATGGATGATGTGATGTAAGTCATTTTACATCTATACAATAAACACAATTTAATATGTATAATAAAAACGGAAAAAATTTAATAATCTTTATTAAGTTAATTTTATAGGAAAATTATGTTTCATTTGATAGAAATCTTTATAAACTGGTAGAAGGCTTACATCGAGGTGGATCTTCTGGAAATAAAGTGTCTAGTGTATCTTAACATTTTTGTAAACAACACCGTATTTATATATCTCTTATTAGTTATACCAATACATTAATGATTTAATTATTTTTGGGGAAAATCATGAATTTAATTTCCTCATTACACTTTATATAGAATATCTAAATCTAACCAAAACTAATTATAACTCGAAGAGTTTTAAGTTTCTTGACGTTCAGTTACAAATATTACATTAAAGTATATGCAGTAATATATTTATAAAAATGTTGCATTTTATATTCACATTATTAAAATACCATAATGGAGCAATAATTTACATACATCAATAAATATTAATACAACTAAATTACTTGCTTTGCAACGATACCTTAATTATATATATACAAGATAAGCAAATTTTAAAAAATTGAGTAATTATTCAAATATTGTGTGGATCATAAATACCCTAATAATTTTTTAGAACTTATGTATATATATATCAGAAATTTATTGGACGTCTCTATTGCAAATACAAAGATTTTACATAATGAGACTAATTTTTGCGTAAAAATATATCATATAACAAAAAGCACCACAGAACAGTTAATGGTCAAATTTGAAAAATATATATATTTGAGCTATTATTAAATTTTTAAATACTAACTGGTTAGTTCTTGAATTCAGCTTATTTGATGTAAAGGAGGGATAATAGGTTTTATTTTCCTTGTGTTTAATTTACCTATAACTATAACCATTATACATATATACATAAAGCTAAGAGTATACTATTATACACTGCTGGACAATTGCTAAGGACGGATAACACTATCATCCATAGCAACCACAAAATGAAAGGAAGCAAAATGTGGAAAATTAGAATAAGTGCGGGATATTAGTAAGAAGAAGTATGAGTATGCAAATTTTTTTCCACGTCTCTTCTTCACGTGATAGCGTTCATAAGAGCTTTAAAGGTTTTGACGCGTGTGGACAGTTGTTGTTTCAAGTCAAAGTTTTACAGGAAAGATTTAATAGACGAACTTAAAATTTTTGGCATGTCTTCCCGACATCACATAGATGATTTTATGCGTGGCCGAATTATTGGAAAGATCGAAGAAGGGCGAAAAATAACAGATGTTGCCAGGGAGTTCGACATCGCTCACAGCGTTGTTTCCGGCTGTGGAAGTCATTTAAAACTACTGGAATGTGTAGTAGACGGCACGGGGAGGTCGTATTAGAAGTACGAGACGCCTGCAGAAGACAGATATATCGTCCTATCAGCAAAAAGAAACAGGCGCACCACAGCTCAGCAGGTGGCAAATCAGTTTTTTGCTGCCTCAGGAAAGCAGATCTCCCGAAAAACTGTTGCCAGACGTTTGAGAGGAGGAGGACTATACGCACGCAGACCTGTTGTGTGAGTCCCATTGACCAGACAGTACCGTACTGCCCGTTTGCAATGGTGTCGTGAGCATTACAATTGGACTGAACAGGACTGGGCATGCGTACTATTCTCAGATGAGAGTAGGAGGTTCAGTCTGTCATCGGATTGAAGACGCCAACTGATCTGGCGCGAGTGGTACTGCTTATCGTCCAGAAAATATCCAGGAAAAGGACCGATATCCGACATGTAGTATCATGGTGTGGGCCGGCATCATGATCAATGGCCGCACGCGCCTACATGTGGTTGCGAATGGGAATATGATGGGCCAACGATACATTGATGAAGTTCTACTTCCTCATGTTCGTCTTTTCCGTGGTGTTGTCGGTGATAAATTTGTTTTTATGGACGACAACGCAACATGTCATCGAACACTCGCTGTTCAGGATTGTCTAGACAGTGAGGGTATTCAACGTCTCGTATGGCCAGCGCGTTCTTCAGATCTAAACCCCATTGAAAATGTGTGGGATGCTTTGGGGAGGCAAGTTGCTGGTCGAAACTATCCTCCGACAAACAAGAACACCCTCATCCGTGCACTCACAGAGGAATGGGATAAATTGCCTCAACAGCTGCTGGATAATGTTGTGCAAAGTATGGTACGACGTGTGGAATGTTGCATCACACTCCACGGTGGACATATCCCGTACTGATACCTTTCTTTAAGGTGCCTGCTGACTTTTAGATGCATTGTTCCATTTCTCCGTACGCAGATCAAATGAACATTTTTTTTCTTTCAGATGTTTCACAGCTTTTGTACTTTCCAGAACAATAAATATTCTTTATTCTAATGTCTGAACAGTGTGGCAACTATATTTTATCCTACTAGGCCTCATGTCTCGCTAAATGTTATGCTACATAGCAATTTGTGATCCGTCCTTAGCAATTGTCCAGCCAATATAAGATCATCTTATTTTGACCTATACTATTTTGCTTTATTTCAATTTATTGTTTAGTTTTAAATTATATTCATGCAGATTTGGTATGTGATTAACAATTATGTATATGTATTAGATGTAAAGTATTCAATTTTTAAAAACCAAATAGACAGAATACCTTTTTAACACTGTTTACAGAATTCTCTTTTTCATTCCTCTTAGCAATTAATTCACGTAGACAAAGTGTGGTCGAAAATTCTTTTACAGTGACAAAGTGAAGAATATTGAATTAAAGATGTAATTTAGTCGATAATAGGATTGAATTAGTCAACTAAAAGCATAATTCGCTTAAATAAACATTCAGTTCCCCTTAATGCACTTACTTCGATCACAACAAACTAAAAGTTTTGAGCAATGTCCTAATTCAAAACAGCAGACCTTGGTAAGATTAGCATTTCTTTTCCCCTTTTCTTTTCTTTTTTCTTCCTTTGTTTTCGTTGGATAAGTATCTTGAACAATGCGTTAAAAGTTTTCAACATCATTTAGTAGTGCTTTGTCAGAATGTATCTTCTTTTTAATTCTGTTATTCAATTAAAGTTACCACCCTCCTCACGTGTTCAACTGTGTTGTTACTTCGAATTAGCAAGGGATGCTAACCTGTTAGAACTACATCGTAAAAATATTTCTCTTTCCCCCCCCGCATCCTTTCAGGTGAATTTTCCAAGAAACTTAACAAAGCGCACAAAAAAAAATCGTCAAGCAATGAAAAGGAAATACGACAATGTTTTCTATTGTTAAAGATCAAATCATGTGGTGAGGTGATTACGAGAATTTTCCATCTCAATTATCTAAGTTTAACACATTCTCTGCCAATTTTAGTGGAAGAATTTGTTAAACGACAAAAAGGGTGGCAACCTATATTTTCTTCTGGCAATAATTTCATCTTTCATGCATGAAATTTTAAATCTCGAGGAGAATATGATCAATTTTCACTTCTTTTCATTTAATATCCTCTCTCTTGCTTTTTTTAGGACCCAACCCATATATTTAGCATATTATATGTGATCATTTTGACCTCTTGTGACTTATAGTGCTTTCAAAAATTATGAAGTGCAATTCTTCGGATCATTAAATGTACAGTGAGGGGTTGACCGTGTTCACTTGTAAAATAATTAAGTTTTCTTTTTTCGTTTTTTTCCTCTCGTATAAAATTTTTTTATCTTTCAGGAAAAGAAAATAAATTTAAAAAGTAATTTTGAAATACACACAATTTTAAAGTTTATTTTGAATAAAATTAAAAACAATTAGTACATTATAAATGAATCTCGATTAAGTTTAAATTGGTTTTCAACACGAATTAACCTATTTGCAAACGATTTAACAAAACAAAAAATTAAATTTTAAAACATGGATCTCTAGATCGAAGCAATAAATTATGTAACGAGAGTTATTCAAGATATTTCTTTTAAGAAAGACCTATAGACACACACATTTAAATTAGCTAGGCAATCGAAAGTGATTCTTCTTTTTTATTTTGCCTTGTTGCATTGTTTCACTCTAAACATAAAAAAAAATGTTTGATACGTACATTTAAAAATTTATTTCTTAATTTTTTTATTTATAAACATTATTTTCTTGTACTTATAGAGGAAACCTCATTATTACCATATTAAACTAAATGCCACTTTAAAAAATAAGCTGATATTTATTTTGAAGAATCATCTAATAAATCTACAAAATATACATATAAAACAGCTTTTTTCAAAAACTGCTAGCACTTGTTTTATTTTTATATATTTTGAGAAACTAATGAAATGAATCTTACATAAAGAAAATATGGTTCTGTGTTGATTATATATAAATTATTTTTTACTTGTAACTTGTTAAAAGTTTAAAAAATACATTTTTTATTATTTTTAAATATACTTTTATTCAGGCATGATGTACAAAGAATATCCCTGACGGTATTAAATGAACCAAACAATGCATAAATTTCTTAAGTTAAGAAATGCATTATAAAAAGTATGAATAGTAAAGTTAACTTTTCTCTACAAAACTTGTCGTAAAATTTGAAGTATGCTTCCTTTTTTGATTATTCGCCTATGCTTCATTTTTTGGTGATTCACCTATGTTTCATTTGATGAAAAATGTTACAAACTTTATCAGTTAGCTTCATAAAAATTTGTAACGTGTATTTCATATTTTAAGCATCTGCTAATGTGTTTACTGCTTCTGCATAAATAAAGCGCGTGCGAAAATGAAGTACATGCATTAAAGTATGTTAATTCTTGCGAATTAAAAAAAGTATTTCTTGTGAAAAAAATACATTTGAATAATTTAAATCTTTAGTATTCACACGGTATATAAAACAGGTGGTACTCTCTTTCTCCATTTATGCATATATATATATACACAGTTAGACACTTAAAAAACATCGCAGTTAATAAATATTTATTGCACGGATGTTTTGAAATCTTAGGAACCATTTAAATAGAAAAAATATTAGAATGCATAAGTTTCAACAATGCATAAAATACTTGACGTTATAACAATAAGTAAGTGTTTAATGGTGCATCGCATTTTAAGATTTAAAGCATGTCGCATTTATTTCAAATGTCTGTCCAGCCTTTTATAGGACAAATCTGTCTGAATATATGTTGAAGTCAGAAAATCCCCAACAGATTTATGATCTACTCGGAAAAGACATGGCCGACTTTCTTTTGAGAAGTAACATTTTACTTTTCTGATGGTAAGAAAAATATATAAGCCATGAAATGTACGAGTATTATTCCATTTTCTTAGAATGCTAAAGGTCTGAAGTCTCAGAAACAATCCCAATCGTGAGACTTACAACAATAGTGAAAATGAAAAGAAAAGCTGTGGTCACTAAATAAAAGCAAAAAGCCAGAAACAGTCCGTGGGCGTTATTCCAAATAATGTTCTTCATCTCTCTTTTACTTTTATTGCCTCTCGTTCTATGCTCTGCATATAAATGTATCCAGCTCAAATGCTATGTCTTCCTTAGCGTTTCTTCCTCAGAATTTCATCTTTGAGCTCTGAAGAAGGCAAGTCAATTGTCAAGGTTGTTTAAAGGTTAAAAGTGTCCATGGTCTTTCTCGTCACTTATTGAGTTGTAGGGCACGTAGATATTAGAATTATTTGTCTTTAGAAAAATGTAAATAAATTAAGGAAGTATTTTGTCATGACAGCAACAGCCACCTCGTAGAATTGCTTTCATTACAATTAAAATATTAATGTTTACATGCATACATGCATTATCTCAATGTACAATAATATCGCCATTACATGAATATCAGCTCAATGAATAAATCGCGTAAATGAAACTTGAATGAAATGAAATTGATGATGACTATGTTTATTTATTTATAAATCCCACTAATTTTTTATGGCACTCCCCGAAGTTAATAACTCAGCCGGGGATAAGTTCACACTATTACGAAATAAATTCTGACGAAGAATTCTCGAGTTTTTGTTTTCATAAGAGATATATTGTGGAAACATGTTTGTGTTCAGCTTTTTAATGTAATTCTCTGAAAAACTACGTAAACAGAGAATCATTATACTCTAAGCTTTGTTCAACTGTCTTGTAATTAGTCTTAATTGCTCATGAAAATTAAATAAATTGAAAATCAGTAGATTATATGTAAATGTCTACATCCAATTAATAAATATGTTTTCTTAGAGCACAGTAACATTGACTACTGAAAAACCTCTTCATCTAAAAAAAAATTAATATAAAAAAAATTAAGTAAATTCTCCAACTTAGGTCAACAAAGAAAAATTTTATTTAAGTTAATTAAACTTAATTAATAAGTATGTGAAGCCAAGAAAAAATTCGTTATAAAAACTTACTGGTGCCATCTGTTGGTACTAGTTCGAACTTCGTCAGAATGAATGAGTGAGTGAATATTAACGTCGCACTGTTTGGCTTCACTAGGGCTTTTGGTGACGGACCTCGTAATTTTGAACCATGGTCAAGGGATGACGACGACATCTGAGCTGGCACCCCCTCTCCGAATTACCACACCACACCAACGGGAGGACGTTTGAGCTCTCGACAGATTTAACGTACATCGCTCCCCTACACAGCGGGTCTTTAGTGGTACTGGTCTCGAATTCATGACATGCCTGTCATGATCCGATATCTTTACCACTGGGTTACAGAAGTCCAGTCGAACTTCGTCAGAAATAACGCAGAATAAATTTAAAATTTAAAAATAAAATTTGATTTATGAATTAATATTTGAAAAAAAAACTATGTTAACATCAAATGTCATCCACTGCAGGTTTAAAAAAATGTATTTGAACTTGAATGGATGAATAAAAAGTATTTTATTAACGCTTGAAAATTTGAACAAGATATATATATGTATATAAATAAATAAATATATATATAGGGAGAGAGTGAACTATAGAAGTAGGAATTGAAAAATAAACGAGTGTTCAAAAAGCACCGACTGACTACCAAAAGAAAAAAGAACACCTAACATATTTTTTTTCTTTTTTCTACTTAATGTATTGATCCTTTGGAGGAAGTTACTTGTTACCGGTAACTTGAATTAATTCTGCTGACTTATTGAAAAGTGTCAAAAGTAATTAAAATCACACTCGCTAAAAGTTTTTATACTTCTTAGAATTTTTTTCCCTTGAAAACAGTCTATTTCTCGTAAAATCATTCGATACAACAACAGTGGTAAACTAAATGTAAAAATAATTCTGATTTAAAGAAGTAGATTTTGAATTATCAATCCTAAGAAAATAAATTGTTTATACTTTTTCAGAAAATTTTACTTAATCTTTTCCTTAAACAAATTAAAAAAATTATTTGGATGATAGTAAAATAAATATGAAAAATTTATCTACCGAAATTAACACTTTTTTCTAGAAGTTAAAGCTACTATCAGTATTAAAATACCATGATATACTCAAACTAGCCGATATATTCAAAGTATCATTTGAGTTGCAATTTGCTCTCTTAAATAAAACACTAGGAATGATAGTATGATTGCATAATTAATGAGTGTGCATTTCTGACTGAATTATATACACACATATTCATTTACTAAGAAGCTCATGTGATTTATATTTGAAAAGAATACTATGTAATTCATAACTGTTCATCATATTCATTAAGTTATATAAAGTAGTTCATATAGAAAGGCCTTTTTCAACCATCGTGATATACATATCCCATTAACATCCTATATTAAGTTCAAAAATATTTTTTAAGTAAGCTTGATATATATATAGAAAGTATTTTTAGAATTATTAAATTCATACAAATGGATAACGTTCCTTTTACTCAAGTTCATAAATATGTATTACAACTCATTGATATTACTTTAAAATATAATTGCTGGGGTTGAGAGATGATGTATTTGTGTTTCCTCGGGAATAAATCACTGCACGTGATAATATTTTTATATTTATTGTTTGCATGGGTAGTGCTTTTTTGTATATTAATTATTTGTAACTATACTTTAAACATCAGCAACACAGTCCAAAGTAAATTTATGTGCATATCATAGTTTAGTGATTTATGTAGTTAGTCAGCTCATGAATATTCTAAGAGGAAATAAATGATGAAGGTTCCACTCCTTAGTGTACTCAGACTTTCTGATCACATTCTTGATGCACAATAAAATGCATCTGTAAACATGGCTCACTGTTTTCTTTTTCTTTTTTAGGGAGCTGAAAGAAAAACAAGGGATGAGGAGCGCAGAGCTGCTAAAAGAAAGCTAAATAATGTTGCCGGTAAGTACATAAGTTACTGTTCATAATTCTACTTCATTTATATCAGGGAATAAATCATGTTATAAAAACGAAATAAATATATTTGCATAGTTTTCTTTACTTATTTCGCAATTTATCATAAAAAGGGATTCCATGGTCATCTTTATTCTGTTCCAAGCTGTTTTGTATTTTCAAAAATAATTTCAAAATGTTGTGGACAGATATAACAATTTTCTCTTTACAAAATTTCCAATTTCAGTTAACAGTGTATTATGTTTGTATGGTCCTATTTATAATTTATTAACTATCCATAGTAAAAATTTTAAAACAATAAATAACGTTCAAGTTGCACACTTATTCTAAACTAAAAAACCAGAAATATGAAATGGGAAGACTTCGGCTATGGAATGGATTTTGATGTGTCTGAGTTGCTTTGATCCTCCCATTTTTAAAAGGGAAAAATTATTATGTAATTACTAGTGAACTTATAGATAATATATTAGCTTCCTTTTTTTATTACTGAAACTTACTAAATCATTTGGAAAAAATTTAATTGATAATACCTCTTACGGAAAAACTTAATAAATGGTTTATACATATCTATTCAGGTGAATTATATCGGATAGGTAAATGTTCATTAGTTTTATACTTTAAATAGTATGCATTTTAAAATTCAGTTTCAAATAATAATGTATGAATTTAAAAGCTTGTTTTATTGCTCAAATTTGCAAACTTCTTACTAAACATTATGAAAACAACTAAATTCTTTTTCAATCAACTATCGGTGGCAGGCAATTTGCTTCAAATTTACGTTAAACTCATTTCTTACAAAAAAATAAAATATAAATACGAACTATTTTACACTAAACTATGATTGATTACCTCAAACATGCTTTGAAAACTATCCCATCATTTTCGATTAAGTCGTTCTCTCAAATAGTTAATTTGTAGTTCTCTTTTTTTGCTGTTGTTTTTCTATTGAAATTTTAAGTCTTTCAAAAGAGTATGCTTACAAAAGAAATCTCGTACACCCTTTGGATTAGCTTATGGAGCCAGTTACGAACTCTGAACTACGAATTAATTATACCACTGGTTATTAAAATGAAGCTGAAGAAGTTACGGAGTAATTTTCAATTCACTCTTTCAGAGCTCTGAAAAAAACTTCTTTTTTCCAACGTCTGGTGCTAACAAACCAAGTTGCTTGGACATCTTTTCCTCCTATCTTAAAAGTCAGTCCATTCGAACTCAACCTCTGAACCTCTCCACTTCCCATAGCATAATTAGTTTTGAAATTCACGTTCCTTTTGACGCGGAAGAAACAACCTGTTGTCTGTCTGCCCTTGCGAAACTGAATGAATTCGGAGTAATTAACAATTCACCGTTTCCAAAATTGCTGGTATAATTTTTGTAGGTGAGAAACCTGACATTGATCATATCGTTAGTCTCTGGTTCTGAGATTAAATCTGCTTATCCCTTGCTGTATCTACTTATTTTCCTTGAAAAATCGAAGAGCAGAATTTAATTCTCCCTAAACTCTATTGAAATAATCGTAATTGAAAAAAAGGAATTTAATAAAAAGAGAAAAAAAGGATTTTTTTTATGCGTAGAGTATCTTCCGCTTTGTAGATAACAATCTATAGGTGTAGCTTTCATAAAATGTATGGGAAATAATGATTTATTATAAAAGTTATCATATTTTTAAAAATCAAATCATGACACTACCTCTGGAAGTTAGACAAATCTCATAAATTTTACTTTGATAGAAGGATTGTTCGACTTATATTTTGTTTCAGGAAATGCATATTATCTCTAGGTGGTTAAAAAAAGCATTCTAATCATCTGACGTATTACAAATTTTCAATTCCAACTGAAGCATTATGCACAATACCAGAAATGAAGTAACCCGAATTACAGTAATACTTCGACTTTCAAATCTCGTAGATTAGTCTTTTGTTTGAGAGCTACACAATTCGATTACTAGCTCCTCGCTTCCCGTTCAGCTAACGTACATTTATTTCTTATCTACGGAGTGTGTTTGTTATTACATGTTATAATTATTATATCGTGTTTGTTATAAATATTATGTCTACTCAGATTTGAGAGATGGCAATGTCATCCAAATGAAGTAGAGCTCCTGGGTCTAGAAGGCTTTATACCCAATTCAATCAGAAGATTAAATGACAGTGTGTTGGAAATTTGACAGAAGGCCTCAGTTTAACTGAAAAATAATTATAAACTTCAGAAAATATGGACACCTACGAAGAGCGCGATTTTTCAACAAAACAAGGAGTAAAACAATTATTAGTCTCTCTCTGTTATGAGAAAAATTTGTGGGAGAAAAAAAATATTTGAGCCGACAAACTACTTTGTTAGATTTTATAAAACCTTCTACGTCAAGATAACTTCGGTTGGTGACTCTGTATTTGTGTAATATAAGATTTTATTAAACTTTTTTTTCTAAATTATTATATTCTTTGGTTTTCGGCACCAACTAAAAATAATTTATGTGTATTTATACGCAAAATTATACTCCAACTTAGTCCCACCTATCGCGTAAGAGTTCGTAGTATTATTTTATATTATTGTTTTTAATCCTAATATAGCATATTGATATTTATAAGACTCAAACTTTATCGACACTAACTAAAAAGTAAGAAAAATATTTTTAAAAACTCTTAGTGTTATACTTATAAAAGAAAAATATTGTCATTTTTATTTTGTCCGTTTATAAAATCTAATAATGTAAATTGCTTATAGATATAAAATAATGGGAAACCCCATAAAATACTAATGAATGATAACATACGAAAATAACAATAATGAGAATGTATGAGTAATGAGAATAATATGAAACAACACAATTAGGATATAAACACATTTTACTTCTTTTTTTTCCTTCAAAAATTTTGCTTTAATTTTTTTTTCTCGATAGTTAACGGGATCAATGGTGACTCGTGGCATAAAATTTAATATGGTAATCTGATAATCTGCCTTAAAAATGTATTTTATCTAATTTTATGTTTTTCAAACATACAACATTCTTTCTTAAATTCATGCATCTGACTATATAAATAAAATATAAGTATGAATCTTTTTTTTTCAATTATTGCCTTTAACTCTGCGCTGTATAATAAGGTGCCTTTAATGGTAAAATGCATCTATTTCTTCCATATTTTTTATAAATTTCCTTCTTTAAAATTGTTATTTTTTTATCTTGCTTTTTTATGAAAAATCTATGCAATCCTTAACCACCAGTAATTTACCTGCCTTTCTCTCACTTATCTGAGCATCAGAGACATTTTCTTTGAAAGTAACAAGTATGTAACAAGAATAAAGCTGATTTGTGCTTATTTTCCTTTTTCTTGCTGAAATGATAGCTTCACATATTTTTATAAAGTATCCGTAAACCACGTACAATATGAGATTAATGTACAGTCGTACATTATTCTCATATAAAGAAGTCGCTATTATTAATATACTTCTTTATTAATATATGCTATTATTAATATACTTCTTTATTAATATATTCTCTATTATTAATATATTCTACTATTAATATATTCTATTATTAATATACTTCTTTATTAATATATTTTATTATTAATATGCCTCTTTATATCTCATATAAAGAAGTCGCTAAAGACTATTTAAAGAAGTCGCTAAATCTCGAAAAATGTCCAATACGTGAAAAAATTCATTAAATAGAGATTCATCGTTCACACACAATATACTGTATAAACCACGTAAGAAAAAAATTTTAAAATTCCTAAACACTATATATTACTAAAAAAGTAATTATTCACACCTTTTTATGTAAATTAATATCTATTTATTTTTAAATATCTACCATCAAAAAGAAATCTGCAAGGAAAACAAGAAAAATCTTTGTTCAGAAAGGCATTGTATTTGCAACTTTAAAAAAAATATTTGTTACTAAAATTAATAAATTTTAATGACATTTTCTAATTTTAAGCCTACAAGTAATTTTAAATATACAATATTTTATAAATAGTAGGTTTGAGCATACATTACCACATGTGTTCTTAAATTTAATTACTGGTAAAGTCTATAGTTTTGTTTGAATTTTTTGTTTGAAAAAATGTTGCATCATAATACGCTTCGCAGCATCTTTACAATGCACCAAAGACCCTTTCAGGGTGTATTTTCTTCACACTGTAATCCGGGTCGAATTGTTTCAAATGATTTTATCATTTCATCATACGAACGTCTAGAAATATTTTAAAGATAGGGGTGAATCGAGAGAAAGAGAGAGAATCACAAGTGAAAAAGTTCGTTAAATAGAAAATGCACTTCGATAATTGGAGGTTATTTTACGAAGAAAATCGCAAAATGTTCTTGGTTCCAGAAAAAAGTTCGCAAAATAGAGGTTCGTAAAATGGAGGTCCGAGTGTAATTTAATAAGCTCACATTTTGCATAAGCATATAATATACATGTAGGACAATCTATTGGTTCTAAAATATGCAAAATAAAACAAAGGAATGCAATATTCTTCTTCATTAAAATAAAGAGAAGTTACTCTAGCAAAAAAACTACAAATAAATCACACGGCATATTTAAATTACTTAAGACTTAGAATAGAGAGTTGATGTTTGTTATACTTCAGTAGTAGAAAGATTGATGTTAAGAACGTGCGTGCGCGTAAACGTTACCTTTTCAATTTTAAAATTGAGTGACATAAATCAATTTTTTAAGTCATAAAAAAGTGGAAGGAAAATTAATTTTTACATATCAACATTTAAAAAAAATGGTTGTTTATTATTTATCAACAAATGATAGTGGTTTTAAAAGTAACAAAAACTTTAAATTAGATTTGCAAAATTTATAGCACAAAAATAATTATAAAAGTAAAATTGAGAAAAAGTTGAGCTAAATTTCAAAATTATTCTTTATGAATAATAAAAAAGCATAGATTCATCATTTGGAATATGTATCAAATATATGATTGTTAATGCAAAATAAAACACTTTTTCTCGTTATACTAGAAACATATGTAGCGTAACTCAACAATGAATAATGAGTTTATCATTTTATGAATATTTTCTGTTTTTAATTGTTATTATGAAAAAGACAATCTCTCTATATGCCGAAAGCAAATATGCACATACAAACTTGAATTATTTGTTAAACGAAATGATAAATGTTTTTATTAATGTGTAATATAAATTTTTTATCTGACTACTTAATTTTTGTAACATAACAAAATTACATCTACTCCGATCGTGAATATTATAAAATGAACTATATATATTATGACAGAGCTATCCTTCATAATTTATTTTCTGCGAAGCTACCGATGGCACACATGAGTTATGGTTATTCATAACTTTTCTTCAGGAAAAAAAGTATTTTAGGCAATATATTTCCCATTCTCCAGACTAGGCCACAGATGATTATTCATTAATTTTTTCGTAGCTCTTTGCCGCTGTGTATAATCACCAAATGAGGTTCCGTTGATTATCGAGCGTTTCTTTTGTTTTTAGAATTTCTTTAAGAACTCTTCTTATTATTGTTTTATTTTCTTCTTTAACTATCTGAATTTCCTGAGGTCTCTTTGCTCCAAGGCAATAAGATTGAGGTCGAATTCAAAATGGATGCACCACACATTAAGTATAAAAATGAGGACACCTTTGATCGACACGTCCATTTCAACTACACGAACCTCCACAATTAGTGATTAGAAACAGAGAAAAAAGAACAGTCACGGTATAAAACAAACGAGTGACGTTCTGAAAGGCTTATCACATTATCCAGTTAGTCCCTTGCCCTTAAGAATCTAATGTATTCTTTTTTTTCTCTCTCTCTT
This sequence comes from Trichonephila clavipes, assembly GCA_019973935.1. Classification (NCBI taxonomy): domain Eukaryota; kingdom Metazoa; phylum Arthropoda; class Arachnida; order Araneae; family Nephilidae; genus Trichonephila; species Trichonephila clavipes. The sequence goes on along the minus strand of BMAU01018376.1, from coordinate 656,470 downwards.
CTTTAAAGAAGTAACCTTAAGTTTACTTGGTTTTCTTAATTGACCATGTTGTCTGTTTTCGTCTATTGATTATACTTCATTGTGTGGATGAAGAAATTTAGGACATTAACAGAGCAAGCAATGCTCGGCTTTCACTAGCGCGTCTGCAAGTGACAATACTCCACTTTTATTAATTTCACTTAAATAAAATGAGCGGGGCAAATCTTTTCTGTCTTTTGACTTAAGCGCCTAATGTTTCCTGTTATTTGCACGCCGTGATGAATACAAGGTAATGATAGCCTACAGGTGTTGTATAATCTCAGTTCAAGAGGTTACCACAGACATTGAGAAAGAATGAAAGCAATCCTGGCTTAAAAATTTATGATGTGAAACGTGATTTAAAATACAGTGATTTTCTTCGGTGAAAATGCGTTGTATTTACTTATTGCTGATTGTTAGTATAATTGGAGAACTCTTAAATTATCTCATATTTGAAGTTAAAAAAATTAAAGTGGTAATGAGCATAGCAGAACCTTTCTTGGAGAAGAATGGTATTATAAAGTGGAAAATGTCTTTCAGGAGGAAATTGAATTATCACTTTTGCTTTAAAGATAAAAATTTAATGAGTTTATCTTAACAAATTTTATTCACATTATGTTTTAGTTTCATTATATATTTCATCTCGGGCGTAAAATTCGAATTCAAGTTTAATTCTCGAATTAAGGTGAATTAATTTAATTTGGGAGGAATTTAATTTTCGAAAATTAAATTTCCAAGTTATTGTTAACAGCTTGGCTCAACAATTCTCAACATGTAAAAAGATTTCTCTTTTTTTTCTAAAATATTTAAAAACGTTGCATACAAAATACTCACATTAAGACACTAGCAAATCATAGAAAGATGGGAGCAAATAAAATTACTGATATGGAAAATTGAGCTGTATATATTAAAAGACTGAGAACTTGGTTTTAGGTTGTCTCTATCAACTAATGTATTATTAAAATATCAGCAGATATAATACATGTTATTAATATAGTATTATTTACATAAGATTTAAATCATTTGAATTACTCCGATAATAGTGATGGTATTTCTTGTAAATAATTTACTTTCAAAAGATCTTTATATATTTTGCCCCCTTAATAATATTGATGAAGAATAACACCCTTGCTTTATTAGCTCTTACTATTTACTTTTGGCCTTTTTGAACTATACGCTTCAGGGATTTTCAAAGGTTTGGGGGGTAACCTAATGGGTTACTTCTGGAATTATAGAGATTGTGATAATCGATTCCGTATGTATATAAATATTGTATGTACTAAATGACAAGGGCTAGTCGAAGTTTAATTTAACGGAATCTATGTTTTCGTTCAGCATAACGTAGAAATTTAGACTAAGATTCCTACTCTCCACATGTACGAGTATTAGTCTCTTCATCTACACATTGTTCTAAATATATAATTCTTTTATTAAATATCTCATTAAATATATCAGTGATATGTGAGATAAATAATTCAAATCAAATTAGGAGTTCTGAAAAAAAATATTGTGTGTGAGAGAAAAATTTTATTAGAGCTTGTGAAAGTTTTTTTAAAGCTGCATTTAAGGCACGCAACTTTTTACTTGATTCCCCCTTTATAACTAAGGCTAATAAAATAAGATTATTCTTCCTATTTTTTTCACATAATACCTTGAAACTGTTTAAGGTATCTGGCTATCCTAAAAATGTGAATTTTGCCAAAAATTGACGATTTTTAATGATTTTATTTTATATGCCATCTTTTTTTATCTTTATAAAAATACCAAGTTTGTTATTTTTTATTTGCTTGAGCAAAAACTACAAGTGTTTTAGTAAAAGCAGATGCCACTACTTTAAGAAAGATGTTATACTTTAAAGTGCGTTTTACTCAAAAGATGCTTTTTTTTTAAAAAAATGCTTAAACAGGGACAGCGATTAGTCAAAAAGTTTTGAAAATAATTAACAGAAATTTTTGTGTATATTCTGCATAATAGAAGCGTTTTAACCTTCAGATTTATCAATCACTGTTTTATTACAAAATTTACAGTCCCTTATGTGAATATAATCACTGTTTTTATAAGCTATTTCATATAATAACTAAGATAAAGGACTAAGTTTTGTAAAAATTAAAATTTCTCTTATTCTGAAGGTCATTTCAAAAATTAATAGCTAGAAAATACGTCAAGATTGAAAATTTGTTCATAAACTTTTTGTACAGAATGGAGCCCGTTTATGTATTTTCTTGTAAATTTTTACCAATTTCTTCCCACTTTAGTAATAATAATTTCTTTTTCTCTTCTTAATTTTAGCCTATTTTTTTTAAAACTTACTAAATAAATCCACAAACCACATAAAAATCCCCATATCTCCATCTTTAAAAAAAAAAAAAGGTGTCGCAAGTAGTCGGATACCTTAAGAGGACGTCGAGTAAAATTTTACCCGGTTTCTTTCGATGTCCCTCTTTTTTCAAAAGCGCAAGCAATAGCAACTTTTAATCGAATCCTTTTATGTTATCAAAGATCTGGAGTGGGTTATGACTTGATCCTTTTCTTAACCTTTGATGCAGCTGTAGAAACTCAGTTCAGCCAGCAGCTGAGTTTTCTACCTTTTGACTAAAACGCCAGAGTAACAAATAGAGGTTAGACCACATTAACCTATACATTCCAGAACTACACAAACTTTCAAACAGTTAAGAGGTATAATAAGGGGTTCTAACTTTACGCCCTTTTCTAATACTTTGGAGAAAACTCGTGACAAATAAGCTTAATAAATAAACCGTGCAATGTTGGCTTTGTTTTTTGGTCCACTTAGCTTTCTACTGTATAATAAATGGTGCATATTTTTCGTATACGATAAACATGTTATCTTTCTTAAGCATATCAAAAATACTTCAATTTCCATTAACATATCATTAACAGATACAATGTTATTATGATTTTTATTAAAAAGATCTAATTCATATTAATATTCCACTATTTATACATACATTGAATCATTTCAATGATTGTTTCATTTAATCTTTACGTTTATGAACAACTTCCAATCTCTATTTTAATGCAATATCGTATAGAATCTATTCACTTTGGAGAATAAATTATCATCAGAAATCTTTCAAATCATATTAGTATTAGTTTAATTACAAAAATAATTGAACATGAAAGATAATTAAATCAAAATAAAAAAAATCGCATTATCTCCTTACGCTTTTCCCAGTTTTGTGTCCTTTGTTCAGTCTGACCTTCAGTATAATCTGTAAAAAGAAAGTCAAGTAAAATTCAAGATAAAAATCATTAAGATTCTCTTCTGCATCTGCCGTTCGGTACAAGGAAAACACAGAATAGTCTCATTTTTAATTAGATATTTGTCTATTAGTATACTTGAAAACTGACAGGAAAATAATCATTATTAATCGTTTCTTTTAGGTGGAGATGGTACTGTGACATTCCCCGGAAGAAAGAAACTGGACGAGATGTTTCATTTACCATGTGATAGGTCCGAATTTTACTCCATGAGTGACCTTCTCAAGCCTCCAATACTTTTTACTCCAAGCGATGATATTGAAAAGGTATTTGAATATTTTATTAAGAACTTTTTGATATAAAAAGTAATTAAAAAAGGTAAAATAATTTAATGAAACTATGTTCTGATTTAAAACGCATAAAAGAAACATTGGACTTAATACATGTGTTTATTTTAGAAATATTTATAATAAATGCAATGCACATTTTAAAAATTAAGTTTTAATCATATTTATCTCTCTTGTACTTTACGCAAGAGCTTATACTTCAGAAAAATAGGGATAATTTTACGTGTCTTATGATTGTGTTTGACAGGAAAATGTTGATAATCGGGGTAAGCTTATTGAATTCTTTTTAATTGAATAAAGGTGAAATGCCCTCATAATTCCATAATAGTTAACTAATCAACTTCCTTTCCGTTTTCATACCATTTTAGAAAAACTTATAAAATTGAACTTCCTAATTTGAAATTCAGTTTAATCAGCTTAACAAAGATATTCCATTGATATAAGTCAGGTTAAATTAATCACTCAACTAATTTCGAGACAGTAAAGTTTACGCGAGGTATGAATATTGATACACAAAAATAAGAATTAAAAAATAAAACTATAAATTTGGAATTTTTTTAAGCGAACGGCTATATATAATAACATTATTGATTAATTTAATGTATCTATGTTAGGAGCGTGGTTTTGAAAAAGTGTATAAATAAATATTTTTGTTATATTTAGTATCAATTAAATTAGAATATACATATAAAATTGCTTTAAGATTATTATTACAAGAAAAAATTATTTGAATGCAATTTTTTAGCAAAAAATGAAGAAGCAGTGAATCATTTTCAAAACATTCTCCTTTTATTGAAAATGCTTCTATAATAATAAATTTTGCCTATATATAGTTACGAATTCTATACAGAGCCAGAACTAGTATTTGTGAAATACATAATTTAAAAATTGATTTATTCATATTTTAATACATTAGAATAGAGAAATTTTAACAAAAAAAGAGACATCGGTTAGTACTTTAATTGATCGTAACTCTGAAAATAATGTAAGTTTTTCAAAATTACTCGTTTAGGCTCTGTAGAGATGTCTTATCTATATATAAATAAAACATTATTATCATAGAAGCATTTTCCATAAAAGGAGAATGTTTTGAAAATATATCATTCTTTATTCATTTTTTGCCAAAAAATTGCATTTACATAATTCTTTGTTGTAATAATAATTCTTAACATAATTTTATATAAATATTCCAATGCAGGGGACACTAAATATCAAAAGGTTTATTCATTTATACGCATTTTCAAAATCATGGTTCCGAACGTAGTTGAAAACCTTAAACACACAAAAATTTTAATACTTTTACTATTTCTTTGTGATTCAGAGCGTCCCCTTTGCATTTGTACAAAATAAACGAATGATTATTACGATTGAGATCAATCTTGATCAATAGTCAAAGCAGTTTCCTTTCAAAACTAAACAGTAAAATTTATACCAAAAATAATTAAAAGTTTATCAATTATTCTGGATATCTACAAAAGCTTTTAGCCTCGCACGAAAACCAAAAATAACTAAAAGTTTATAATTATTCTGGATATCTACAAAGGCTTTTAGCCTTACACGAAAAGAAACTAAGACAGGTTGAGTTCATCCCCATTACGTATGATTCCTTCAAAACAAGAGTTTTTGCCAAATACTATTAAAGTAAGAACTGTTCATTATACAAAAGTCATTCGTTAAAAATGAAAAATAACATTTCTCATTAAACTCCCTAATTATGCGGGAAAAAATTCACTGGAAAAATATTAAATACGAAAGAATTTTTAATTAAAATACTGCATTTATTTTTATTGAAAGAAAAATTCCTATCACAAAATCTATTATTTGACTACATAACTGGTATTTAGGTCTGATTTTTACAGTTTGGCCTGATTTATTCGATAAAAAGAAAATCCTTTTTTCATATTCAAAATTTTTCGATACATATATTGCGTTTTATTTCCTTCTATAGTTACGTTTTAACCTTTTAACTGCCGATTTAAAGTCATGCTATTTGCTCCCTAGTGCCACCGTTATTCACATAAGCGCGCTTATGTGGTGTACTGGGCGAGGAAAGAAAAAACACAAAAAAGCAAATTTTCTCTGAAACGAGTAAATTCTTCCTAAATACTGTCAAGATCATTTTATTGCATTCCAAATCATTCGGAATAGTTTTACTGATAGCAGCGCAAAAAAAAATAACTGTATTTTGGAAAGACCTATACATACGTCCAGAGCACTCAACGCATCGGTTCATCGAGACGGATATATACGCCAGCGGCAGTTAAGAGATTAATTCATTAAATTTTGATTCATCTATTCTTTGATTTTAGACTGTATAATTGATAGATTTAAAAGCATATTTAAACTAGCAACAGAGAGGATAATTCGGTTCTAAAATTTCCCATTTCTTACCGCAAAATGTTCGCGATTTAATTTTTTTCCAAACAGGTGTTTTAATCAGGTAAATGGAACATGTCTGGAAAAGAAAAAAATGTCATTTTTGGCAGTAAAGTATATGATTTTCATGATCGAATGATATGACCGATGACACTTCCACTAAAATAGTCACGTAACTTTGTGATTTGTTATGCGAGTTCTGAGTAAAAGATCATCAAATACTATTTTCCATGCACTATCAACCCGCAAAATGTGCAAAATCGAAATGCTTCAAGCAATATGTCTAGTCAAACCTTCAATTAATTTTTTATTAAAGATTGACCAACTTCTTACGATGTTATTATGTATTCCAGATCCTTGATTCCTATTTCTAAAACCCATCCATATAGATGAGTCAAAAAATTTTCTCATCAACAATTCGTGAGTTGAAATCAATTTGATGACAGTGAGCCTGAGAATTGTTTTGTAATTTTATTATTCTTATTTTTATCTTCGGGATTCATTAATTTTATTTGCGAGAGATTCCTACCGATAAAATTAACTCCTCATTGGGAAAGATCGTAGATGGTGTCATTGCCCTTTCCTAAAATTGCAGAACTTTCTCACATAGCATTGTTTCTAAAACAAGGTGGCATACCTCTACATATCAATGAACACTAAAATTAAATATAAACGTGTGTGAATATTTTTCGTTTAGTTGCATTTCTGGTCGTTTCATAAAGAAAAGTAAAACTAGTATTCCTATCTAACGCTCTACAATTTATTTTGGTAATTTATTGTTATAATCTATCTTTCATGTAATTCTCTCTGAACAGAAAAAAACTCTAAAAATATAATTTCTAGAGCTCATGATTGCTTGGAAATCAAAACAACTGCTGCTACGTTCTTCATTGTATTAAAATAATTCACATTCTTTACGTACTTTATTTGCTTTAAAGTTTAAAAGGAATAAATTTATAAAGTATTATGCATGAGAGAGATACAGCAATTTTTAATTCGTTTTTTTTTTATTTGACTTAATTGGATTAACATCATTTCAGAGCTCTGCATACCAGGTTCCTCTTTTGAACTTTGAGGATAGCGTGTGAGAACATAAAAGCATTTGCCTTTTTTTTCTCTTTATGGAAACTTAAAGAGACACATTCAGAATGGACCAAACTGTTTTTTATTGAAAGTTCATCGCTAAGTTCAGTTACAAAATATTTCTAGTTTTATTTTAATAATATGTGCATTTCTCATTTTTCGTATTCAGTCTACAGTAGCTAGTATCGGGATTTTCAAAAAGTAATTTAAAAGCTTCTCTGTATAAATCATTGTATAGTATGGATAGTAATGCTTTAAGTATGCCTATAGTGAGTAAATTTTATTTATTAGTAATGTACTATTGAAATTGTAAAGAATACTAAGCGTTTATACATTGAATAATTAAAATTAAACACGGTCAAGAATATTGCCAAGAATCCGCAATTCCGATATATATTTTCTATTGTAGAAAAAATTAGTCTTTTTTTTCTGCGCTTAATGAATATTTTTATGTTGCTATTATTACTGTAATTGTTAATTACAGATATTATTAAACAAAATAAAATTTGATACTAAGCAGTTAATTTAAGAACCTAGGTGTTTATATTTTAGTTTTTTGATCTACTTAAAAATCTTAATTTTGAGATCTAACTCTTTTTTTTAAGAATTTTTATATTCGATGTATAACACGCACCCGTAAATTTCGATCTTATGTTTTGTGTTAAAAGGGAGAATTATACGCCGGATTTTATGGTGTTTTCATTAAAAAAGGTAAACTAAGAATATTCAAATGTAAATTAAGTTTCATCTATAAACGTCAGTTGCGCTTTAAATATCCCCCTTCAAGTATTATTATGAAATCCTAGATTTGGAATTCTCGGAATTAGCATAGAAATACTGAAAATCATTCTTTATATAATTATTTTATTTAAAAAAAATAAATTATTTATAAAAAAATTTTAATAAAATTTTTATTAAAGTTTTTAAAAATTTTATTATAAAAAAAATTATTTCTCTTTGTCATAAAAATAAAAAAAACTATTTTGAAATCTTTATTAGGAAATATCATTTCATGTTTTTGTAACGTAGAATTTTTGTTTTATTTTTTAAAAAAACATTTAGAGCATTAGGTACATAAAACAAAGTTACAGCTTACAACATGCAGTAATCTTTCACGCTCTTAAAAATCTTTTTGAAAAAATTACGTGGGTGTCCTAGATTACATCGTTCTTGGAAATCCCCATAATTTAAACGCATTCTCTAGTATCATTTAATAAAAACCTCAACCCCCTTACATACAAAATTCCTAAGTAAGAATTTCAAAACATCTACTAGCAAATAGGGGCATGGAGTAATTTATCTTTTCTTAAAACAATAAGAAATTGGTGTTAGATTTCCAGTAGTCAGTCATAGATAGCATAAAATAGTACAATTGCTACACAAGGTCAAAATGAATCTTCCTGGAAGCACCACCAGAGTCAAACCGGAATGCCTTAAGCTTAACTTGAACACAGCCTTATCCTTCACCTTTTTGTAAATTATATTCATCAATCAGGCACTCTTATCTTTTTCTGTGTTGGGCATTATGGAGCTAAACCAAGGATCTTTCAATTTATCACGTCTCTGAACCCACACTCAACCGAATCCCATTTTTTGGATGGTGAATGTTATTTCAATTGCTACACTTGGAAGATGAATACTTTAATTTTTAAAGATAATCCATCATCTAAATGCATCCATCGTTAGATTATTGTACAGATAGAATGTAAGAAAAATTGTAGTGAGAATATTGAATGTAGTTAAAGTATTTCTTACTTAATACAGGAAAAAATAGTATCATTTACATGATTTATATCGCCTTGTACGTATTAATCTTGAAAAAATTTTCGTAACACGGAAAATTATTAAGCAGCTGTCCTTCTTTTTTATTTTTGTAGACAACTAGTAATCTCTCATATATTAACAGAAAAGAAATCGGATATTTTCTTTCACGATTTTGATGAAAAATATCCGCTTTGATTTTCAGTGAAATAAATAGATTTAAGAGCAAAGACTTTCTTAAAAATTTATTACACTGTTTATGATTGGCTCAGTTTTACGATATTTTTGATGATATCTTTTAGACTGATTTTTAATGACACTTTCTCATTAATAAATTGCTTAAAAACTTACTTCTCCACCTTTTTCGAAACATGTTTTACAGCTGTTAGTATTAGATTTCTGAATCTTACGAAATTGCAAGTTTTTGCTTTTGTGATCGACTCTACTCCTTGATGAAAAGCGATGTACAATTTTATTCCAATCTTTGGAAACTGATCTAAATTTATTCAAAATCTAAAACAGATTTAATAAAGAAAATTTAACGCAATAGTAAAATAATTGTTCTAAAATATATGGGACACATAAATTCACAATTAGAAAAATCACACCCTCACCTGACTTAAGATTGTTTTCGGTCTTTACGATTAATTAAATCAATTGAAAATAGCAATTATTTTCACGATTATTTTCCCCAAAAATGAAAGAAGATTCTTCCAGTAGAGAATAATTTAATTGGGTTCCGATACATATTCAGCATTTGTACTTCAATTTATACATGTCTTAAACAATCTAAAGTAGGATATGGGGCTTATTGTTCTCTCTAACCCCTCTTGTTCAACTGTAGGGAAATTTGTTATTTGAAATGAAATATTTAATTTACTTTTTCGATTTATCTTTGGAAATAAAGTCCACGCCGGTTTTACGAAAGAAAGGAAAATTGGGATTTGGGATACAGAAATTGTAACACTGTCAGAAATTTTTTTAGTCTTAAGACTAGGGCCATTCAGAAATGTTCTTTTTTTTTTGTCTTATTTATGAATATTCCTGTCAATTTCCCATTTTTATCTTGCTTTCGGAAAAATTGTTTTGTTTTAGATAGTTATGATAAGCATACACTTGAAAAAATTTTAACGTGTTTTTTTTTCAAATTAATCTTAATCAGTAGTATTATATTTAGGGTAAAAATGAATATTATATATATATATATATATATATATATAAGGGGTTTTGAGTATCATATGTCTCATATTTACTTTGGGAAACACAATCGATACAATTTATTCAAAGAAATCCCCCAATAAGCGAAAGGGTCACTAAAAAGGCGAGAGGAACACTTTATCGAAGGGAAAAGCATTGTGAAGCAAATACTTAGAAAAATTAGCAAAAATTAGTTGTACTGTGTTTAGTGTTCACCCAAGCAAAAAGTTAATTTATGACTTTTCCCCAGATAATTTTTTTACCATGTCTAATATTTCAACTATATTGAAAATGGTAAATATTCACGAAGATATGTTACAGAAGTAAGGAAAGATGAAAACTTAAGATATAACGGGTTATTTTAGGAAAGTATAATTTATACATATATAGTTCACAAAATTAATTTTATTTTAAAATCATGATGAAAATATCCTATTATTTTTTTTTACTTCTTTCAAATTAATGAGTTTCTTTTCAAATGAACTTCATAATTGTGTTTTTCAATTCATACGTAATTTTTCTCCTAATTTGTATTTAAAATATATGTAAAATGTATTTAAAATAAAGTTACACAAATAATGGAGTTTTATAGAATAAAAATATAATATTTTCCTATATATATATTAGCTTATGCTATGATTAAAATGGTCTGAAATCAATATATCTTATATGAAAGCTGATAATTAACCAGCTTGCATCATCTCGCATTATCTTATTTAGGTTAACTTCTTAATAAATTATTCAATTCCCTTTTAATGTACCTTGAGTAATTTTGTATAATTAATATAACCTTATTTACTTTTTTTTCATTTCGATTAATTTCTTCTCAAACTTAAACCTTAAGTTGAAGTAATTCAAACGTATTATCACCTCGTAAAGTTTTTTTTTTCCAGTCTCTGTAAGTGGTAAAAATATTACTTAGCAACCTGTTTGTATTAAAAAAAATTATTGAAAGAGATAAATTCAAAACATTCCACACATACACACACAAGCATAACCAATATGGAACATTCAACTCGATTATAATTTTAAAATAACCGATAACGATCAAAAGTCGTGACGCCATTTATCAAAGTGTTGTTCTCTTTCATTTCGAGATTCAAATTACTAGTAACATTGTAACAAAGTACCCAGTTACTAAATCAAATACCTTGAGAAATTCTTGAATAGGAGTTCAATATGTAAATCATCTCACAGACAAAACTAACGATCCTTATAACTAAAATTACCATAACCAAGTAATAATGTTATATGATGAATCGCTTTGATATTTTTCATCTTAATTCAGTTCAAAATTTTAAAGCCTCGTAACTTATGTGTCTCATTTAAGGTATCCGACTACGTTCGGGACCGTGATTTTGCAAAAGCGTATAAATAAATAATATTTATGATATTGAGTGTCACTTAGATTAGAAAATGTATGTAAAATTGTTTTAAGAATAGTATTACAATAAAAAATTATTTAAGTACAATATTTTGACAAAAAATGAACATAGAATGACCCATTTTCAAAATATTCTCCTTTTGGGAAAAATGCTTCTATTATAATAATATTTTGCCTGTATATAGCTCAGACCTCTCTACAGAGGCTCAACTAGAATTTTAGAAATATATAACTTAGAAGTGGGTTTATCTATATTTTACGATAACAGAGGGGAGAAATTTTAAGAAAAAAACGCCGATAATTATTTCAATGGGTTGTAACTCTGAAAATAATGTGAATTTTTCAAAAATCGTAGTTGAGCCTCTGTACAGAGGTCTGAGCAAATACAGGCAAAATATTATTGTAATAGAAGCATTTTTCACAAAAGGAGAACATTTTGAAAACATGTTATTCTAAGTTAATTTTTTGCCGAAATATTGTATTTAAATAATTTTTTTTTTATCAAAATGTCCTTTTTAACAATTTTATCCATTTATGCGATTTTCTTAAAATCACGGTTCCGAACGTAGTCGGATACCTTAATTCGATCCAATTATTTCACGGTAAGGTTAGAAGATGTGTTTCTAAGGTAAAAATAATTTCTCTATGTAATCTACAGTAACAAGGGAATTTAAAAGAATTAAACAGAAATCGAACTGACCAATCTCTAATGGTAAAAATTTTCGGAAGAACATGTTCTTGTTCTAATTTATCCCCCCTAAAATGGCCTGCATATTGGCGACTAAGCCTTTTCAGACATGGGAAGTCCCCAATGTGAGAGCTATTTAATGGTGGCCCTCACTACAAAATTAATACTAATCATGTATTTATTGGTATTATAGGTGACAACTATCGATATGGCTTTCTACACCAATCCAAATTCCATAGCTGAGGACCCAAACGAATCCGGGTAAGAAATATAATAATTTTTAGAATAAGTATATATCGCAATTATTCAGAAATAAAGAAATCAGTCATTATTCTGTCCTTTGGGAATATCAAAGAATATAAAGGTAAGAACTGATATTCCTTTTACTTAAAATTTTTATTAAGTATCATTCTCTCTGACTGTGAAATAATTACTGAAAATCTTGGTAAGAAATCTGCTTGTTTATATTTCATTATGCATCTATATGCATACATTATTTTCTGTTATGTGTTATTTGATGATATTTATTTCATGTTATTTTGATGCATTTTGAGCTATAAAACTGATTTGTACAAAATGAAAAGTTGGAAACTTAGACAATTTTATATATAAATTCTAAAACAGTTTTAAGCAAGTCACTGGATTTTATAGCGATTTCTTTTTTTTATTAAAAATAAATAAATTCAAAGTACTGATTCTAGAAATCTGACCAAAATCCTTTTAGAAAGGAGGAGGTCCAAAATGAGTGTATAATAAAATTTTATACTATCATCATAAAATTAAAATAAACTAATATTTTATGGATTTACTTATTAATTTATTTTAACTTTAACTTATCGATTTTACCTTTTAATGTAATCAGTTTCACAGAACAAATGAATGAATTAAAAAATGTTTATAGTAATTTCTTTTAAGTATATAATTTTTATATTACTTGTTTTTCTGCACTAATATAATGATTTGAGTAATACTGTAGGCAATAAGCGTAATAAACATAAGTATTACACTTAAATAAAATTGCATCATCCATTTAAGTTGTTAAGTTTTTATAAAACGCGCATGTAAGAAGAAGAAAACTTATGACTAAATTTTAACATCTCTTTGAGGGGGGAGTTAATGAATATTAACGTCGCACTATTCAGCAACTCAAGGGCTTTTGGTGACGGGCCTGGTAGTTATGAATCATGGTCAAGTGACGAGGATGACACCTGAGCTATCACCTCCTCTCCTAACTTCAGCACCACACCAACGGGAGGACGTTTTAGCCTCGACCGATTTAACCTGCATACCTACTCAGGTGTCTTCTTCATCCCTTGACTATGGTTTAAAATTACAAGGTTCGATAACCATAGCCCTCGTGTTAATTCAAAGAGTGATATTAATTATAAAGTAATTAATCAGCCAAATACAAACAGAAATGAATGGAAAATTCGTTTTCTTACGTTCTTTGTAGAATATAAGTCTCTGCTAACATTTGCATTTTTTATTGCTCAGAGCGTAATAACTGTCAGATTTCGATGCGGCTTGCTTCAAAAAAGTGTTTCTAACATTCTATATAAATTTATAAAAGTGTTTTTTGAAAAATTTTATCTTTTAAACATTTAAATGTACTATCACCCCTTAAAACATTCCGAAAAAATTTTAAAGGGGCTTTCTGAACACTTATCCCGACAACGCCGTAGACAGGTTCATGTTTTAGTTCGAAACCCAGTTAGCACATATTCCGTTACAACTTAAAGTTTATAATATTCATGAGTAATACTGGCAAAGAAAAAGGTTAAACAAGTTTCAAAAAAGGTCACACACAAACAAATTAATGAATTACTTACAGATTTGATAAAAGTAACGAAATCATTTTCACATACAAAAAACAATTCTAAACATTTTGTGTTTCACCCCTTGTCACTTATTGATATTTGTTTCCATCTCATACATATGGTGAAAAAGCCAGTTTTATTAAATAAATAGATTCAGTTATAATATTTATTAAGATGATAATTGTTAATCTTAAGAAATATATCAAAACACAAACAATAAAAACCAGTACCAACTGGGTATTTGAAAATGTTTGCTATATCGTTTGTTGTTTTATTCTGAAACCGCCAAACCAGACGATTTCCAGCTTCGACCTTTTATAACTGTTCATCATATTCTTCTTTATTTGTATTTGTTGCCCCTTCTCCCATCGAGGTTGCTATAAGGTTGGTAAGGGTAGTAAATTATGCTATGAAAAAAAGAAATTGAGAAAATGGAAAATGATAAATGCTGTCGACTGTCAGCTCGGGCAATTGGGACATGTCTGAAGCTGTTAGGTAGAAATAATGCTTTCAAAGTCAGGTGTTAATTAGGTGACTATCTTAATTTGATGGAACGAGTGTTTGATGAGGTGACTGGAAGAACATTCAAATCATTTTCAAATTGTAAAAAATGAAACTTTGTTTTCTCAGTCACGTTAGCATTAGTTTTTGAAACCCTAAATCCCCCCCCAAAAAATGATTTATTTATTTTGACAGCGTAAAGTAGGATATGTTTACAGCTAAGTTTACCTGGCACCCTACACACAAGAACTTTGTAGGCTTTTATTTCACAGGATTCTACGAAAACCTTTTGACACTATAAGTGATTTTCATTGATCGGTCGCTTCTTTATTTAAATTAACTATTGTAGAGGGTTATTGGCATTTTTGAGCTCATAATTCATGATATCGGTCAAATAACAAGGCAATACCTGAGCTGTTTCCTCCCACACTATGCTACGGGAGGACTTTGAGGCTATGATTTCATAACCACAAGCATTGGGTGATCGCGGTTTGTTTCCAATATAAAAAAAAAAGTCACCTTACCTTTCATTTCAATCAATGTTATAAACCTCAGACTAGTGCTATTTATTTATCTTTGCATATGTGATTGGTGATATTTCAGTCAAACCGCGGGTTCAAGTTCTGATTCCATTAAAGATTCGCCTTGTATTGGAGTTGATTCTAAATGTGATATTAGTAAAACAATAGATCAATTAACTTATCTCTATATGACAATGTTCTTAATTTTTGAAATTACTTAATCAAAAAGCCGTTTACATGTCATCTAGCAATATATGCGCAATATTCTGACATGTGTGGCAGTCTATGTAATAATGTTTCCAAATTTTTCTTTTTTCATTATTTATAGATAATATATGATTTTTTTCTTTAAATACTTTATTTAAAAATAGTATATAAATTATAACAGATACCCCTAGTTCAACTTTAGGTTATCACATTTAGTCAAATTTAATTGATAACAAGGCCAATGGATTTAATTGATAACAAGATCATTAGATTTAATAAATAATGTTAGATGGCTAAATATTATGAAATATATTTCTTCAAAAATAATGAGTTATTTTCTGCTGTGTTTTGTTATTATTATTTAATTTATTTTATTTTGCTCACCAGATTATAAAAGTAACAAGTGAATGAACAGATCGGCAGATATTGATATTCGATTCTTTTTTTGCCTTCCTGAAGATACTATACATTTTTTTATCCGAAATTTTTTTTGAATGCATAGATTTTACCAATAAAAAGATAGTTTGTTTAATGCTCTAATATTTTTAAAAAATGTCTTGATGATTCTTGGTGAAGTACATGGAGAGCCAAAAGCCATCGGGAAGGCAGCCATACCATTTTAGGATGCTGCTTTTTAACATTATAACGAATCATTACAGCTAGACAACAAATAATCTTAACAGACACTAAAAATGTTCTGCTTCAAGAAATCTCAGAAGAAAAATCGTGAGCAATATAAAGACTTCGAAGTTCATCATTACTTTAAAATATGAAAATGCGTTAGCATTTTATACTGCTTGATGAAAGGATGATCACGGCAAAATAGTTTTTACTTTAAGCATAATGTGTAGCTTATACAAAGCATTTATTATTCCCATTTACCGTAAAATTATTTTTTCTTTCTAAAACACTCATACCAGTACACTTTTCTGCCATGAGAAAAGAAATTCATAATAACTATGTATGATTTTATCGGAAAATAATCGGAAATGCCCAGACAAACGAAGTTGAAAATTTCAAACTTAAAAAAAAAAAAACTCTTGTGTCAAACGCTTAAATTTTCAGTCACAAAAACTTACATATATATATATATATATATATAATTTTACGAATTCTGTTATTTTGTCACGTATACCACGAAACAATTTAATTACCTTGTATGTTTCAACAATATAATTAGCAATTATAAATTATCAGAAGTCTCATATTGAAAGTTAAAGTTATCTGGGGAAAGTAGTAGTTAATTTCTAGGAATAATAAGAACTATTTCTCTCACTCTCACTTTCCACAAAAAACTTTGAAATTAGTTCTAGGATTTTAAAATCCACATCAATATTTGATGGAATCCCTACTTTCAATTTTCATGCGTTCAGAAATAAAAAATCATTGTGCATTGATAATAGATTATGAAAACGCAAATGATAAAATACTATTTAATAAATATACGATAATCAATGCATTCTAAGCCAGAAAGAATATAAATCAAAAGCAATGTTAAAAACATCTTATTCCACTAGATTAATATTAATTGTTTCTTAATCCTCCAAAGAAAAAATGTAATGTGGTTTTAATATAATTAAAATTATATTGCAATTATATCACACAGTTCTGCGTTTTCGTTCATTAGGAATAATATTCAGTGATGCGTAAATGCCACATCAAATTTGCAATATTTTATAACAGAAGGAATTGTGCCGGACACCGATATGATCTTCTATTGAAATATGCCTAAAAATATACCTTCACAGATAAACATACCTTAATAGAAATTTCTACGGATATTTTATGTAACCTGAAGCATGTTCGTATTGAACAGAATACAGGTACTACAAGAATCTGAATTGTTTCATATGACACGATGTATCGCGTCTACCTATTAACCCTGAATAAACAGTTGCTGTAGTCGAGTAATAACGATCACGAACTCGTAGCCAGCATTGTTTATATCGAGTCCTGGGATTGGGTTCAAGTGCCACAAAAGACCTGCCATGTAGAAAGACACGTTAAATATCTTGAGGCTGAAAGTCCTCACATTGGCGTTGTATGACACAGTGAGGTGCCACTTAATGTGTCATTCTTGTCACTTCATCAGAGTCATGTTATAAGATATAATAAAATAATATTAAAGGGAATATTTGGAAGACTGCGTTCATCCGGGTAGTGAAATAGAAAAATATTTCCTATTTTTCAAAAATATTTTCGATATGCATATAAAACTATGCATGTCTGTATAACTATACGCGATAGATTTATCAACAAAAACCTAAAAACAAATAATCCGTAAGCCATAAGCAAATAATCTATTAAGTGAACAATAAACGTGCATACAAGCTGATTTTATAAATCAAAAATGTAACAAGCAAAAATGTGTTAATTTTCGTGGATCTGTCGAGCCTATGTAAATTTGTTTTATATTCAACATTCAATAATATCTTTTCTTCACCATAGACTTGAGCGTCGTGATACTGATTCCACAGAAAGTAGCAGCACATTCACTCCTCCTCCAAAGCGGATGAAGATATTTCCTGTAGACAGAGGTATGTTTTAACTTGTTAATACCCCCAAATACTTTTTTAAAAGTAGTTGGTACATAAAATTCGTTATTTCTGTCTGTTTAATAATTTAGACCTTTAAAGGCAAAAAGTTGAACTACTCACATTCTAATGATAAGCTTGAATTAAGTTGACTTGAAGAAAGCGAAATAAAATAATGTGTTGCAATATTTTAATATCATAGACTGTGTAGCATATAGACGCCTTATTTAAAGAAAAAAAAATTAAAAAATAAAATTTATTAAACAAAAAGATATATGGGCTATCCCAAAAATAGCGTCCAAACTCTACACAACCAGATTCCTCGTTAGAAATACATAAAAAATGCCGTAAGAACTGTATCTGTACCATCATTAGCTTACGAAAAAAGTAAGAAAAACAAAAAATGACATCACAATCGTATTAGACATACCAACAGCAATATTCGCAAATATTTATAAAGGCAGATGTTCAAAGTGTTCATCGTGCACATCGAAAGAGGCTTGAGCACGCAATGGAATGGATGAGTGTACACCTCGCAGCAGCGCGGTGTCCACTGAAGAGCAAATAGCATGCAGACTAGCTACTAAGTTCCTTTGTGTCTGGTCACTACATCTCGATGCACCAATTCCTTGAGAATGTCCACAGGTAAAAAATCCTATAGTATGAGATCTGGCAAGCGTAGTGGCCATAGAACTGAGCCCCTCTCCGTTCGATCCAGCGACCGGAGTACGCCATATCCAGCCAATCACATGCAGGAGCCCAAAAATGCGCCGAAGCCCCATCATATGAATCATCATGCATTATCCTTTACCGTATTTTTCTCGTAAACCATGGACCGTACAGGTAGAGTTCTTAAGGGAATTCTTTATGGACTCACAACGTAGAATCTGGTCGCGCAGAGTTTGGGCGCCATTTAGGGGACACCCTGTATCTTTCCTCGATAGCTCTTTTGAATTGTAGTAATTCATATAAATTTCTGACTTATTGTCATCAGAAATAAAAAGCGATGTAATGTTTGAAATTTCACAACTTGTATCTATGTTTAAAAAAATCAGAACATTATATATAAATTTAACGAGATAGACTTAAGAAAAGCAACTAAATCATTTTTTAAAACTTTTCTTTAGTAATGAAAGACATTTCTAATTTACCTGTTCTATTTAAAATCCACTAATTATTTCTTTCTGTTTATTTAGACTTCTTTCTATGTATTAAACAAGATTTTTATGTGTGTTTATAAAAAAAGATTGACGTGAAATTACTTATTTTAACCTTTGAGCCCAATTCATTCGGTGGAATTATTTTTCTTCTGGTGTTCGAATATTCCGTATTATTCCTATCATTATTAGCTTGAGAAGTTTTCAATTATTAACTTTAGAAATATGATTTAAATATTATATAATTAAAATCGAAACGTGAAATGACTTTTTTTTAAGGAATGAAGCTCTATGTTATTCCAAATTAAATACTATAATTGGTTGTTCCTTTTGTTGAATTTTTTAAGTAACAAAATTTTGTACAATTGAGGAAAAATATGAAAATTAATTTGAATTTTAAAAAAAAACCGCATTTAGTTTTCATGAGTTATACAACAAGTTTCTTCTAACAGGGGCGCCATCTGTTGTGTTGTTTTATTTCGCTCATCATGTCTTTCAAATTTGAAGAACAGGACTGCTCAGATTCGGATTACTTATAAATGTTGATGAAAAGTTTTTTTTTTTTTCTAAAATTGTCGTAATGAAATTCTCAAATTAAAACAACGTAATACTGACCGCAGATGCATTTTCTCCTTCTTATATAGTTAAAAATTTGTATATATACTTAGATGACTATATTATATACATTTCATAAAACACTCAACAGTTTGCGTTACAGTTAATATACAGAAAACAATAAATTATATTTAGAACTGCCGTCTAATATGAACTGAAGGCAAAAATTTGAATAGAGAATTTTTCAAATGGTGTATCAAGTATTTAAATTATGTTCATTGGTACCTCGAAATTACGTACCATACCGTCGACCATTTTTGCCAAATCAATAACCGTCGCCAAATACTCCCATCATACCACTTGCGAGGAAAAAAATCCAGCGCATGATCCTTCCGAATAAGCCCGTCGACATATAAATTGACGAAGATTTAAAAGAATTAAATACTGTAATTAAAAGAAAAAACACGTACACTTGATGAGTCTTTGTGTAGACGACGCTTCATAATTTTGCATGAGTACGAATCTAAATAGTATTTTTAGATTTACGATATTTGTCTTATCAAGCCCTTTTACAAATTTTCTTAGTTGGGTACGTAGAAAAAAGATCCTAAATTTTAGTCATTTTTCACTACAAGATAAAAGAATAATATTGCAAATTAAAGCAATCGTAATATTTTTGAGCATGCACAAGACCAGTACAACCTATAAGAAATGGTTATTATATTCGAGCATGCGCAAACAAGATTATTATGTTTTAGCACGTGCGGGAATAGTTTTCCATTGTTAGATGCATATCGCGGCAGTTGGTGACGTTTTTTGATTTCACGGAATTGGTTGACGGTATAATACAGAAGTACCGGAATTTCTTGCTGTAATTCACCGGAGATATACTCTAGCCTATATATGCTGCAATTTTGGGGGCATGTGAAGAGATTATTCTTTAAAAATTAGGGGAAATATATGATACAATGGTGATGAAGTTTCGTATGTGAGTTTTATCAGCTCATACACAAAAACCTTAAAAAATAAATATGAAATAAATTTATATATAAACAAGAATTCTTGGACATTATATCATGCATAGTTAGGATTAAATTTGTCTAATCAGAATTCACTTACAATTGCAAAAAAAAATTCGAAACTCTTCTCTGTAATTTTGAACGTAATTGAGTCTTTTATTAAAAAGGGATTCACGATTTTATATCTCCCTTTTTCAAATATTATTAAAACAAGGAAACGGTTACTTTTCTAAAGTAACATTGACAGTAGTGTGTGTTGTGTGTGTGTTGTAGTGTGTGTTTGTGTGTTGTGTGTGTGTTGTAGTGTGTGTTTGTGTGTTGTGTGTGTGTTGTGTGTGTGTGTGTTGTGTGTTGTGTGTGTGTTGTAGTGTGTGTGTGTGTGTGTGTGTGTGTGTGTGTGTGTGTGTGTGTGTGTGTGTGTGTGTGTTGTGTGTTGTGTGTGTGTGTGTGTTGTGTGTGTTGTGTACTGATAGTAAAATAATTGAAATGAGAGAGAAACAACACATATACACATTCCTTCATTAACAACCAGTTGTAAAATTATATTTCCTATATTTGCCAAAGATCAAGTTATTTTCTTCTGATTGAAAATATATTTATTTAACTTATACAAATATCATACTTTTTTAAGAAATAATTGTATTAATCAATATGTGCTGAAACATATATCAATATATGCTGTATATATACATTGCTGGTTATTAAAATTACCATACCATAAAGTAGGGATGATATATGACTCACACACACAAATTCTCATAAAGGGAAAAAGATGCTGAAATACGTCGTATATCAAATGCTTAGCTTTTAAATGCAATCGAATGGCCCAGGAGAGAGAAACTGCATCTCAAAATATGTGTAAAAGAAAATTGACGCACCGAATATCTCATTCAAAAATCCCCATTTGAATTTCGGTTGTTTTTGAGAGGATCGTGTTATGCTTCATATAAGGAGAAACAGCTACCTGCCCGTGTCGGGAGATTCAATAGCAACAGGACCATAGCCTGTCGAGAGAGCAGTTTATCGCTCCACAATATTGCTATTCGCATGGTTCGGAATCCAACGAGTGCAATGCGAATATGGAATCGATAGGTTCTGGGTGGTCATAGGAAACATTCCGGAACTCAACGACCTTCCACGACTAACGAATGAAAAGACAGACTTGTTGTTATGCCAGCCTTGCGGGATCATACTGCCACATCATGGGCCTCGAGTCAAGAAGCGGGCTTGTTTGCAACACGACTATTCGCACGAACAATGCCACGACGTTCTGAGCAACAAATACTGTCTGCACGGGCATCATTATTGCGGTTTTTCCGGATACTGGTGCATAGAGACGTGCATCGACAGTGTTTCGTCCAACAACAAAGCTGGTTTCAAGAGTGGAAAGTCGTCGTCTTTTCAGCATAGTCACGCTTCTGCGTGTAGAAGTACTGAGGAAAACACATGTGGCCTACTTGTATTCAATATTGCCATACGGATCCCTTACTTGGTGTTATGGTATGGTCAACCATTAGGTACATGACACGAACACCTCGTGTTCACGTCATCGATAATCTGGGCACCCAGTGCTACATTTTTTAGACATTAAGGCCGATGATTGAGCTCTCTTTTAGAGGTCTTTGAGATGCCATCTTTGATCAAGATAATGCAAGACTGCATGTTACCCGTCGTGTTACCTACCTAGACGTAATGTTCGATTGTGCCCTGACCAGCATGTCGCCAGATTCCTCACCCACTGAAAGCACATGCTGATGGAGTAGTAAGAGACCAGGCCACCACCGATCTTTAGCCACTTCGATTGATGAAGTGTGGCGTAGACTTGAGTGAGTGAATGAGTGAGTATTAACGTCGCACTGTTCAGCTACGCGAGAGCTTTTGGCGACGGACCACGTAATTTTGAACCATGGTCAAGGGACGTGGAAGACACCTGAGCTGGTACCCCCTCTCCTAACTACCACATCACACCAAAGGGAGGACGTTTCATCTCTCGACAGATTTATCGTGAATCGCTGCCCTACACGGCAGGCGTAGATTTAAAACAACACAGAATGACTTGCCTGTCATCAAGCCCAGTTCAACTCGATGCCTAACTGGAATAGAGCCATTTTAACTGCAGGTGGTGGCAGCTGTATGTGCTTATTTCGGTCCCCAAAATTGCCTACAAATTTAATCGTATTTTTTTTTTTTTTTTTGCTATTATGCTGTATACGTACAGTAAGTAAAGTTTTCTGACTCTTCCTTTTTTTCTTCATGGTGCAGCAATTTTAATAACCAGCAGTGCATATACAGTAGAACCTGTTTTTGTGCGGTCTTTTTTTATGCGAATTTATTTTTGTGTGATTTGTTTTGTGCGATCTTTTTTTTTATGTGATGTATGAATTTCAATAGCTTTATTACTGTGACTGTGATGTTTTATATCTATTTACCAATTGCGTAACGGAGAATGTTAGGACCCCAGTCCCCCCTGAAAGTCAGGTTTTGCCTTTAATATTTTATAAATTGGGTAAATACGTATTTAGCATAAGTCAGGCCTTGGGCCCCTAGGGTCCTGCCCCCCGTGATGCGGGGGTGTACGTTACGTCACTGAAATGTAGACATTTCAAGACGCTCTGTTCATTTGTTATAAACAGTCTTCCGACAATGCGCATTCAGTTACTTTCTCTCAACGCTCCAGCAGTCCACGCTTGATTGAAGACGAAACTTTCAATGACAGTGAGATCGTCAATAATTTGATAGATTATGAAAACGGACAAGAAGAACCGGATTCTTTGAAAACGGATAAAAATATGCAGGGATCCAGCTTTCCAACAAATGGGAAAAGCATTTTCTTAAAATAGATACCAATCCAAAAAGGGAATTTAATCATGTATATCTGGTGTTATCCTTACATTTACAAGCAACTGACCAAAACTTATCTCTTATTTTATGTTGCCAAAGAATAAATCAATTGAAATAGTACCTTCAAGTGACGAAAGCGATTTTGAACTAATTCATTACTGGGCTTTGGATTACGATGAGTAGCAATGAATTATGTATATGCATTTTGAAAACTAAACCGTGCACACAATGAGAAACTATATGTTTTTAAAATGTTTCCATGTGTAATATCTAATTATTTATTTTGTTATAGAAGTACTCTTATATATATATATATATATATATATATATATATATAAAAATTTCGTAAATAATTGGCATATTTTATAAATACAACTTTTTTATGCGATCCCTATCCACCGCATAAAAAAAAATTTGTAGTACTTCCACAAATTTGTGTGTGTGTGTGTGTTTATGTAAGAATTTATGAATTTTTTGAATATTTTTTGTGCGTTTATTTTTATGAGATCCCTATCTACCGCACAAAAACAGGTTCAACTGTATGTTTATAATCATTTCATAATTGTTTAGGATTATCTTAATAATATGTATAAATAGAATGTAATTATTTATTTGCGTATTTGCAGTAATATGCTTTTGACTGAGGGTAAATATAACTAAATAAGCTATAAGTCGTAATTTATATACGTATTTATTTTACGGAAAGCAAAATAATTGCATAAAATTAGTAACTCCTCTCAATTCAAAATAATTCAAAATAGATCCCTCCCCTTCACTTCCAGTTCTCTTGTATGCCCGTCAGGAGTCGGAGGAAAACTATCAAGCTTTGCACATACATCCTCCTACGCTTGCAGGTTTAGCGAAAGGGGTAAGTTAAAAACACCAGTATTTTCAAAAGAGCTTTTACAGTATTGGTTTAAAGAGTAAATTTTTTGCTAATACTAAAATTGAATTTTTATAAATGCATATACGCGTGTATATATTCGTTCCTTTATTCTAACACAAGTACAAAAAACGTGCTTGTCATTTAGTTTCATGAGGCAATGCGTATAGTCTCATTTATGCTAACATTCAATATCTTACGTATCTCTTCTACTACTAATTCTAGTCTTTTATTTCTCCTGTCTCAGTGGTTTCTGTTATATTTCAGAGATTTTAAAACTTGAAAATGAAAACTATAATGAACTAAAAGTAACTTTTTTTCATAAGGATCACTAGATAAATATCGCAGTTAACTCTTCAGTGCATAATTTTGTACGGTATATTCCTTCGTATGTACATGCATTAAAAACTGCTTCACATAAATACGTCACATCATTGTATCTAAACTCGAATAGTTGTTTTTAAAAGAAAAATTCAATTTTCTTTCTGATATGGTTGAAAGAAAACATTCATTAAGGTTGTTTTCGTGTGATGTGAAAGAATGGGACCCAAAAGTGGAACATTTTTTTAGTAAAAATACCCCAACATTATCATTAAATTCTGACTTCTTTAAATCTTAAAGAGAGAAAAAAGCATATTTTATCATATTATTCACTGCCGATGGAACTGTTCCCTTTTTTTCTGTATAAAATAAGTTCCATATTTCAACTGTATCTAATGTAAGTGGATTTTTAACTCTTAATAGAAGTTTAACGAAGAAACTACATACACTCATGGATAAAAAAATTAGCGCACCAAGAAGGAGTCGTCAAAATGAAACGAAATCTTACATACGTAATGACTACTTTGATATAAGTAAATGATTAGAAAATCAAAGAAAAAAGGAGCATTTATTTCAGAGAAAAAGGCAAAAGAACGGAGGATTTAATACCTTGTTGAAAACCCTCTAGCGTGAATGCACGATGCGATACGATCAGGCATTGAGGCATACAAGTTCTGTATGATGTCTTGAGACATTTCGTTCCATATTTACTGTAACCTTGCCTCTAGTTCGTTCAAACTCGGGAGATGTCCGACTCGCCGTCTCAAATGATCCCAGATATGCTCGATTAGAGACAAATATGGGGATCGGGCAGGCCAAGAAAGGGTAGTAACAGTGTGGAGACAGTCTTGTGACACTCTTGCCGTGTGAGGTCGAACCTTGTCTTGCTGAAAAATGGCTCCTGGGAGCCGTTGCATGAGTGACAACACATGTGGTTGCAGCATGTCATGGTGCCGCGGATTAATACTAGGGGTGGCCGTGTATTGTAGGCAATGGCTCCCCATACCAACACACCAATTGTCAGAGCGGTGTGTCGCTGTAAAACAAAGACAGGATTGAGGCGTTCACCACGGGGTCTTCACACACGATTGTCATCACTGCAGTAATTGAATCTGGATTCGTAGCTAAAGACGACCTGGTTCCGTTACGCTGCAGTCCAGTTTCTTCGTGCGTGGTACCACTCCAAACCGAGGCGTCGATGGGTGGGTGTGAAGGGCAGCACACGTTATGGGCGCCGCGATCCCAAATGTCTTTCAGCCAGGCGCCTTGGTATGATTCGAGAAGACACAGGGGCCCCTAATGAAGGTGCTACTTGTGCCTGGATGGCGACCGATGGAGCAGTTAGCTGTAAGCGTGCATTTCTTACGATGTGGCGGTCTTCTCGATGATTGGTCTGACGAGGTCATCCTGAGTCTGGTCTTCGTGTAAATGATATCTCTCGGATCCACTGTTCCCAACACCTCCTCACAACACAATCAGAGCGGCCTAATTGACGAGCTACTCACCCAGCTGACTACCCAGCTTCCATCATGCCGACGATTCTCCCCCTCTCAAATTACGACAGCTGCTCATATTGTCTTCGAAAACGGCGTAAAGGCATGTCTACCTCACCTCTGTCTTTGCAAACGATTCAGCACACTGAAACAAGAGCGTTTAGACTTGACTGGAAGCTGGAATCTTGTCAGACTCCTCCGTTCCATATCTGGGACTGACTGGGCTTGGTATTGTAGTCATTGTGGGAGATAGGCGAGGCAAATAAAGCAGGAACCAATGGGAAGCGATCAGTCGGACTTGGTTTCGGCGACATGCAGTAGAAGGGTTGCTATTGGATGAGATTGATTGATTGATTGAATATTAACGTCGCATTGTTCAGCTACACGAGGGCTTTTGGCGACGGACTGCTATTGGATGAGAGAGCTGTTGTTCTTATTCTCCTTACCCGACTCGGCGGGAAAAAATTAACTATTCAGATAATGGCAAGCAAGTGGAATTAATAAGAAAAACTAAAGAGAAAAATTTAGAAAATTTGACTAAAAATAATTAGAAGTTAATAAAATTAACTTTCTAAAAGGGATTCTAAAATTAAGAAAGCTTGTTGCTTGAAATCATCAGTGGCTTTAAGTGCGGGAAGAATTTCTATTAACTTTGGAAATTGCTTTACAAGATTTGAAATAATTTTTAATAAATCTATTAAATTTTGAATGTCACTTGCATTATTGTCCTTATCGGGGATTATCTGGGGTTGACTTTGTCTTTCAGAACACTGAAACAAGCTTTGGTTACCTGCTTTATACTCCCCGGAGAACGACAGTAAACGCCCTCTACCGGCTATACCTAATGCGCAATTACGCTGCATTTCTAATCAATTGCATATCTCCCCGACATGTACCTTAATGCCAAGTTTCGTTACGATCCCGCAATTATTTCTTGGTGCGCTAATTTTTTTGTCCATGAGTGTATTTGTGAAATATTTCTAAATATTGAAAGCACCGTATAATAGATTAATTCTATTAATAATATCGAAACATTTTGTTCCTGGAAATAAGTGTCGAGTTTGGATCTTGATTTTGACATTGTTCGAAACAATCTCTAAAATAGAAGAGAAAAAATATCTCTTCATAATAAATGTAAACAAGAATATATTATTCAGAAAACTGTTACAATGTGAAAAGTTGAAAGCATCAGTGAAATTTACAATCACAAAAATTCCCAGAAATTCCTAGTTTATCAATCTCTTATTATCCCTGCTTATTTTTTAAAAAGTTTTTAAAAAGCTCTCTTGAAATAGAACAACAAAATATTTGTGTGCTATAAAAAACATGAGAACAGATATTTAAAGATATACCAATCGAAAGTAAACATAGTTACTTCATAATATAGTAAGTATTTTGTTTTATGCCATTAATAACGTCTTGATACACTTTTTGCTAGTCACTTTTTATTATTTTGTAAGATTGTAATTGTTTTCGATGAAGTACTTTTAAACAATTTTATTCGTAAAGAAAAATATATGTGTATATATCATTTTTTTTTTAGATTGAAAACAAATACAAGTTAAATGCCTCTAACATCAAAGGTATTTACAAGAGGTCTAAGAAAGGGTAAGCATCCTATTTTACTTATAAAAATGTGAAACATCTAATTGTTTAAATAGAATAGTTTTAATAAAGGAAAAACTGTTGTAAGAAAAAAAGACATTTTTTCCGTGGTTTTGAATTATTTTATGAAATTCGTCATCACATAATTGTTATGCTAGCGTACATTAAGTATTTAATCGCAAGCTTACATTTAATAAGATCTATAGTTTATAATGAAAATACGATTGTTTTACTAAAAATCTATGATAAAAAATATTTTTAATTTAATAAAATAAAACAATTCTGAAAAGACAGTTTTCATTCGAAAAACAATTAAAAAAAAATACAGCCATGAGATAGCCGAAGAAGACAATGAAATCAGTATTGAGTGCTGTCACCGGGGCTGGTAATATGTGCCAATACACTTCTCGACACTGAATGAAAGAGACTTTGAATATCTTGTTGGAGTATGGCAACGCATGCTGCCTTTGTACATTGCGAAATTTGATCTAATGTAGAATCAAGTAGCATATCCCACGTCAATCGTTCTCCAATCATTGGCCAGACGCAGATAGATCACTAGAATAGGCGTTGAATAGGCGTTTTCCTTTGGGCGTTCGGACTGTAAAAACAGTCCTCAATCCCATATCGTGATAGTCTATGATGCTGGGCATGACAAAAGTGGTGTTTTCCATTCTGCTGAGTGGCATGATGGCGATTGGTCGAACGATGGAATCCGGGAGGCGTGGCTATGGTGCTTCATCTGGGTGGAAAGTTTTTGAGTTTTTTGGCTTGGCTGTGAGCTTAGAGGTTGCTCTCTGATTGGATGCTGGGTATAGTGAACATTGACTCCAATTGGCTGCTCTGGGGGCCGGGAAGATAGATCACTAGAACTACCTTGGCTAAGGCATCAATACAATCTGATGGACGAAGTCTTCAGTATTGCGTGTAGTCTGTGATCACGCATTTGTTCTGTTGAAATGTGGTTATAGACAAGCTTTAAATGTAATTTCGTACAACAGGCTCCAGTAACTGTTCTTTAAATTGGCATTTTATGTAGTGCTTGCCGGGGATACTACATATACCCATGATATGCCTCTGTTTAAATGCTAATCGTTTGCATATCACATCGGGGTATGTACAGGGTGAAAATTTTACGATGATATTATGTTACGTAGTGTTAAATTTTGGGGTGGTCACCAATGTGTATAAATGAAACTAGCTTCCTAAATTCAAGATGAAAAGAAAGAAAATGGAATGACAAGAAGAAAAAAATTGAAAATAGTAAATCACTGCTAGGAAATTTCAACGAGAGGGACGTCACTTGTACCAAAGACAGCGCAAACCATGAGAGAAAGGAAAGCTAGCTCACACACAAAGTTCGAGTTCTTAAGCCCCTGAATTACCTCAAGAATGTAAGCCTTTTAAGGAGATCTAGCACTTTCTCGCCCACTTACAAGACATAAAGGCACAGAAATACTTTTAAAAAAGATTTAAATACTTAAAAGCAAAAACAGGGTAGACACGGCTTCCTGATCTTTCATTCTTAAATCTCGTTTGTGTTTGGGTTGTTTTCATAATAAGCGCTAACTTACTTTGAATTAGAAGGCAGAAATGAAATAATTATATGTATTATTTAAACGTTGGAGAATTTCCGCGTACTAGAACATCCAACTATCCCATTGAATTCTCAAATCACATTGTTCAAAATACATTCACCACAAAGAAATATGAAATTGACAAGTTTAAAATGTATGTATAAAATGATACATAGTACATACAGCTTCAGGCTTACTCATGCCAGCCTCTCAAAGAAATAATCAAGCACTAGGATCTATTTGCATCATACAGCTACAGTTCATATCCTATGTCAAAGTGTGTGACTATATCATCCCTAAAAGTGCGACTTCGTTTGAGATGTTTATATTGTGTTCAAAAAGCTTTGAAAATAAGATGTTTTTAATGAAGTATATGAATTCGTCGAAAGCTTGATATTGCACTTATAGAGGAATCATTTTCTTTTTCCACAACTGTAATAGAGAGAGAGAGAGATGTTACAAGTCTTTGTGAAGGAAATCTAGAATGAGACTGACTTACATGTTAAAACTGGGTCAATACCTATAATTATAGTGCGGAATGCAAATTGAATATCCCTTCTACCTTATTTTAGTGATACATCATATTTCTTCATGTCTCTCACAATCCCTGATTGCTCCACCCTTTTTAAGATTTCTTAGATACCTTACAAATATGGAACAGCACTTGCCAACAGCATAAAATGTAATTGTGAGCAAAAAAAACACAACATTTCTCATTTTCTTCTTCTACATTAAGTTCTGTAACTATCCTTTTCATTGTGTTCATCAAAATTTTCACCGTTTGAACACATTTGTTTCATAATTACATTTACACTGCTACAACAATATTTGCGCTTTTCTTTACAGCAGCACGTGCAGCTGTTCCCAGAAATGTTCCTATCACTTCCTTAAAAAACTTATAAAACAAAAGTGTTTTTTTTAATTCTTTATTCATCAATGAATTATAGTTTGAGTGAAATACAGCGAATGACACTACCAAAGCTTATGACAATAATAAAGTTATGTTAGGTTTCGATACTATAAACTGCACAGTAATGTAAGGAGAATATCTGCTCTCTTCATTTTCTCTTTTTCTGATCTTCTATAGGCGTGCTTACTAAGCAAACAAACAAAAAAATTTAAAATCAAGTTGAAACAGCATATTATTACTCGCCAAGGTAGGCTGGTTTATCTATTGTTACCAGAAGGGAAAACCAGTGCAACAAATGTCGATGCCTTTTTCATATTATTAACAAAGCCATCCTTATTTTACATCTACCACAAGAAAAAGTATTCTGTTATTTCTCACTAAAAATTACTTCTTTGCCTGTCTTAACTTTGAAACATATATGCTCAAAGTGATCAAGCTTAAGAAACACATAATTGCATGAATGTGCATGTTGTTAATAATAGGATATTTTATTTATATGTTAAATAAAAACTTTATTGTTTTTGCAGGATATTAGTTCAGGTTGATGATGACATCGTGAAGCACTACAGCAATGAAGATGTCTGCCTCATCGAAGTGACAAAAGTGGACGAAGAGCTGTGTGACGTCACATTAGTCGAAGTGTAGTAACAGTATTCACTGAAACATCTATCGATCCAAAACACATAACAAAACAAAAGGTTCCTTCTCATCTTGTGAGGTTCAACTTATCAAAGTATCTCATCCCAATGTTTCGTTTTATCTTCGTATTTTTACACTTGTGTACGTCTTGAAAAAAAGAAACAATTTCGATACAAGTTATTTCGTTAAAAGTTTGTGCTATTTTCATAGGATATATCTCGCGTTTATGGTGAAAAGATTATATTTTTTTATTATTTTGTTTGTTTCATTCTAGATGTAATGCACGGAAATTGGTTGGGAAACCATAGGTTTTGATGAAATTCTTAAATATATTCTTTCAATATGATTACTATGGCCAAAGGGAAGAACTATATATAGCTACAAAAAATATCCGAACAATTTATGAAAGTTCTGTTGACGTAAGAAATAGGAATTCCATATATTAGCATCGATGGAATTTACTTATTTTTATCAAGCTCACCTTACATTTATATATGTATGTGCATATGTATTATGTCTATATATATATAGATTTCTGTAATGCTGCTTTAGCTAAGCCAAGCAAGCAAGACTATAGAAAATGCACAACCATAATTTTAATCAGATATGTGTGGATATATAGATGGAAAATAAAAATGAAATGTCGAAATTTTTGATAAAATTTATATAGATTTTATATAGATATATAAAGATATATTTATGAACTCCTATTTTTATATATACGTCTTACTTTGAAAAGCTGTACTACGTCACAAAAAAAACTTTATGAAATAAAGAACTATAAAGCTAAAATAGCTTTGATTTCCATCCTGTTTTATGAAATGAGATTATTTCGTCTTCCAAGACAAAAAATGTTCTCAAGTTTCAATGTAACAGATAAAACAAAGACAATTCTATAAAGCTGGATTCATTTAATGTTGCCGAACAGTTATGGTGCTACAGCTTTCTTCAATCGCATTTATACTTGTCTTATGCTTACTATATTTTTTACTTTTTTTGGAATTCTAAGAAATAGACTTATTAATATTTTGTTTAACACCTAAGTGCTAAATGAATGAATATACATCACAGTAAATGTTTATATACTATGATTTCACCCAAATTTTAACAAACTGAATTTATTTTATATTTTACAAATTTTATTAATACTGATTTATTTTTAAAAAAAGCATATATATGAAATGTCTTTCACTTTGCGAACTTTACTGAATTACCTTGAAAGCAAAATATCAAAATTGTCTCAAAAATATCAATCCATTTGACTATTTTTATTTCATTCTTCAAGAAACTGAGTTGTCCATAATTACAAATAAACATTTTTGTCCCTATGCATTTAAAATTGCAAAAAATTTCAATATATTTGAAAAACATCACAGAACAATACTATGATTTTATATACAAGCTGGATCAACTCAAAATATCTCCATTTCCCAAATTATTTATCATATTTTTCGGATTTTCTTATGAATATTTCAAAACATGCTCAACAGTAAATATTCTGAATCATCAGAAATACATGTATAGCTAATTTATATATATATATATATATATAGTACCTTGTTTATGAGAAATAAAACTCATTAAGCTATAGGATTCCAAAATGTTCAAAATCTTGCGCAATATATTCTATCTTTTGATTCTTTTTAAGTTATTACGTATTTGAAAAGTTCACAAAAATCACATAGTAGTTTATATATATTTTCTGTCTCCAGTATTTTAAAATAAAAAGCACACAATTCGACTTGAATATAAATTGCTAATAATCAAACTTTGCTGTTATGTAGGCTTGGTGGCTTAGAGGTAACGTTGGCGCTTCGTAAGCCTTATGTTGACAGTTCGGTCTTGGTTGGATTCAATAGATTATCTGGATATGAAAATAGTAGGCACACATGTCATATAATTATGTGGTATGTAAAAGATCCCATGAGAGTATCAATTTTGCTCTGGTACTCTCGACAAAATTAAATCGCGGCAATATTTAGCATCCGATGAGAGCTTGAATTAATTTAATTTAAGCATCTAAATTTGGTTTTCGAGAGCCGCCACTAGATGGTGCTTCCACTAAAATGGCTCTCACATTTGGGGTCTTGCAATGTTTGAAAAGACTTAGTTGCTAATATGCAGCCCATTAGGGGGAAAACTCATTTCTATTGTGAATTTAAATTCAACAAGGTATTGTACTTTATCAAAGAAAACGGGTGCGTTGAATTAATGAATCTAAGAGTTTGACTTTTTTATGAAGTATTCTTATTTGTCTTTTATATTTATATTTATTTAGATAGGTTTAAAAAATTTCTATTAACGTGTAGGTTTAAACGTTAGTAGAGGTCCAGTGATTAGAGGAAGCTTAATTGAAATAAAACCAAATGCATGTTTTATTTTTCAAATTATAAATGCAGGCCAAATTCTGATAGTCACTTTCAGTACAGTATGTAAAGGTAATTGAGAATATAAATCAAACTTACAATAATTTCAAAAACTACTGACGGATGTTAGTTATATAACTTTCTTTAATAACAATTATATTCATCAAAAGTAATAGTAGCGCTCTCTTATCAAAGAAATGCTTATAATTTTGAAATTCCAGCTAAACTTGTTAAAGTTTTACTTATTAATTTCAGTTTAATTGTATAATAATCGTTGGAATTTATTTTTCAAAACTAAAAAAAAAGAAATTTTAGTAATGATTAGGAATCAATTTAAAAGGCCGAAAGCTTGTTTCATCGATTTGTTTCTAAAATTTTTGAATGGAAATATAAGATTTCAAATTGCAGTGGTAAAAACTGTGTATGAAACCGAGAGCTAATATTCTTTTTTTTATCAAAATTCAAAAATTTTAATTAATTTTTTTAAACAAAGATATATTTTATGTTAAATGTAAACTTTTGATTGCGTATCTGGAAACATTACAAAGTGTATCTAAGAGATAGACTTTATACCATCGTAGGTTTATACGAGTCGCTTAAAAGGTAGTTATATCGTGCTTTTAAAAGGTAGTTACTTTACAATTTATTAGTAAAGAGCAAACTGTATTTGTGATCTAATTTAGTCATTAAATATAAATTATTAATGTGCTTAACTTACAGAAATAATAAAATAAATTTCAGCTTAAAATTTGGGTGTAATATTTTTTCAAATCAAGTGTTTTACGTATAAGTTTTGTGCATTTATGACTTTTATGGACTTTCATAAGAATAGAACTGATGCTATTAATCTTTGACTTTTTTAGAACTTGTGCTTTGCGTCGTATTTATACTTGCTTTTGCTTCTTTTTCAACAGTTTTGTGAGTGCATTTTGTATTTTTATTTTAATCATGTGCTTATCATTTTCATATATTTTATATTTGAAAACATCAATAATGTGTATGTGTTTTACGAACAAACATTCAATTTATGCTTACTTAATTCATATAAATTTTTCATTTTAATGGAACTAAACAAGTTTCAATCCTCTCAGTTGCCATATAAGCTTTATTGTGATAGTTCCAATATAAATTTCATTCATGTGTCTCTCATAACGAATTTTTCTACTAAAAATTTATC
This sequence comes from Trichonephila clavipes, assembly GCA_019973935.1. Lineage (NCBI taxonomy): Eukaryota > Metazoa > Arthropoda > Arachnida > Araneae > Nephilidae > Trichonephila > Trichonephila clavipes. Next base: position 622,274 of record BMAU01018376.1, on the reverse strand, counting down.
GCCAATTTAATCATTTTGAGGGTGATATTGACTCATGAACCAACAAAGCTTTATCCGAAAAATATATTTCACGTTTATTTTATATGGCACGAATTATTCTACTAAGACTATTCATTTTTAAAATTAAAAAAGAACTTACTTCGGAAGGAACTTATAAGTCTATGATTTAATTTTAATTAAATCACTTCTTTGTATAAAGTCAAGACGTTATCGTTGGTTTTAAATATTATCATTACTTTTATGTAATTTATTTTTAATATTATTTAATTCAATTTATTCGATTCCAGCGATAAAGGAATATTGTGATAATTTATTTCATTTTTAAAATCATCTTTCTTTTTTTTTCAACTAAACGATTGAAAGCATATTTCATATTAAGATTTTATATAAAAAACTAAATATATAAGAGCATGTATTGAAAATCTTAAATTTAATGGCATTTGCATTTAATTTAAGCTATAATGTATTTTAAGCTTTTTTTTCTTTCTTCAAAAACTGCATTAGTTGTTTAGGTTTTGAAAAAAGAGCGAAATATATACTGATTAATATACGACAGTACTCTTAAGGACTAGTGATTTTAGCGATCATAAGTATTGATATATAACTTGCCAAACTAATAACTTTTCAAAAGCCTTTTTTTTTATGCAAATGTGCTATTTTTAGACTTTCACTGCAAATACCAAGTGCAAAAAAATGCTGATTTTTTTAGTGATAAAACTATAACGCTTATTTTCACTAAATGTGTTGTAGCTTAAAATAAATATTTTAACTGAAATGTCTTGAAGATTGCATCAAGCATTATTATAAACTAAAACTTTTGCTTTATTACTTAACATAAAACCATGTGCAATAAATTGAAAGGTTACTGAAAGACTTCCTAATTTAAGTTTTTCCTTTGTTTTTTGGTGACGTGAAAATCACTAATATATTTACTTCTAAGAGACTGTAATTGTATTATGAATATATCTCGTTGGTCTCCTATAACGATTTGTTATGTTGTCTTAAACTTATTTTTAAAGTAATTAAGCTTATTCAATGTTTCGTTTTATCCTTTTTTTTAAGCAAGAAGGGAGATTGTGCAATACTCCGTCAAAAGAAATATAATAATTACAAATATTATTACCTGAAAATCGAATTCTGTAATTTGTTATAAAATTAACATGTTTCACATAATCAAATAACGATATTATTCATAAACTATCTTTTATTGTGGTAATAAAATTTTCATGCAATAAAACTGAAATATGTTTTCGAATTGAATATAAATCCAAAATTTATAGTAAAAGGAGAATGTTAAAACATATACAATAATACTTTTTTATTAATTTTGTGTGAAAAATACGTAGACTTTTTGTTTTACTTTTTGTTGAACTATTTTATTATACGAAACCAAAAAGAGAGAAAAAAATCGCCCTCTTCTTGTGCCTTATGTACTATAGCATTTTTATGTAAGGTGGCAGTCATGTTGGAAAATAAAGTTTTCATAAAAATGTATTGAGTTATTATTTCTGTGGGGTTTTCTTGTATTCATACACACACACACATGTATGTTTATAAAAAAATACAAAACGAAAACATATACCATCCTCCTTACCTTTTACTTCCATGGCAACACTTGTCTAATAGTATAGTTCACCGGGTTGTATTATATATATACTAGTTGGTATACCCGTTTTTCGTACGGGTGAATTGAAAAATTAAACAATACAGATTGAAGGGTAAAGAAGTTTTTAATGAGTTAATTTTACGTGAATTGCAAATTAAACAAAAAAAAAGCTTTTTATACATCTCAGCTGAACAAAAAAAAATATATTTGTTAAATTTTAAGTTTGTAGATCTAATAGCTGATAAAAAGGATTTTTTTTTGTTTTGTTTATAACTCCCTGTAACTCTCTTGTGGGTCGATTTTTGAAAACACCTTCGTAAGCTGATCTCTGCTCAGCAAAAGTAACATATTGTTACAAATTTTGTGTAAAGAACGCTTAAAATAGAGTAAATAATTTATATCTGGAAGTGTATTATATTAATATTACTTTCTGTTGTATTTATTTTATGTTAAAATTGTAATCTGCCTCACGCTCCACCTGTTCAAGCCTTCGTAGTTTGGCTTGTAGAAACGTTTCGTTAAATCTAGTTACTTTCATAGCTCGAGCTTTATTAGGGCTTTGGGGAAGATGAAACTTACGCTTTCGCGGCAGAATTCTTAGTGTAGGTGCTTTTTGTACACTTCCAAAAAATAAAGAGTGCGGTAGTTATTATTATATAATGCTGGCCACCGTAAATGCAACACCATGAAGAAAGCATGCAAATAACATGAAATTTGCAACATGCATTAGTGGAGGTGAGATGTGCAAATAGAATTTCAGCGCAGACACACATCACGCGCGCCTGTGGTGTCACCTCAAAGCGCTATTTAAGGCTTGGAGATTTCAACGATTTAAAGTTCGACAATTGTGTTTTTCTTGTGGTTTTTTCTAAAAACGATCAGTTATGTCTCATAGAAAACAGCGATCAGCTTTTGATCAAGTATCCGAGTTCGACAGAGGAAGGATAGTGGCCTACCGAGATTGTGGATTATCTTTCAGGAAAATCGGTTGTCCTGTTGGACGAAACCAAACAACTGTAATGCGGATATGTAACCGTTGGATGTAGGAGGGTACGACGGACCGCCGTGGTCGATCGCATCCACCTCAGTTCACTTCTTCACGTGAGGACAGACAAATTGTGCGCATGGCAGTGACGGATCGCTCAGTCACATCATGAGCCATAGCAGAGCACATTGAGTCTGTAACGCATCAGTCAGTGTCTGCGCGTACCATTCGACGCCGTTTACAGCAGAGTGGTCTGTCCGCAAGACGTCCATTGCTTGGTCTACCCTTGACGCAGAACCACAGACGTCTCCGCCGCCAATGGTGCGATGAAAGAAGAATGTGGGTGGCAGAATGGAATGAAGTTGTCTTTACTGACGAGTCACGCGTCTGTCTGCAACACCACGATGGTCGGATTCGAGTCTGGAGACACCGTGGAGAGAGGATGCTGAACAGCTGCGTTATGCACATCCACACTGGTTCTGCACAGCGTATTATGGTATGGGGCGGTTTTGGATATCACTCTCGCACTCCTCTAGTACGCATTGCCGGTACTTTAAACAGCCAGCGCTACATCTCTGAGGTGTTGGAGCCAGTTGTCCTTCCTTACCTTCAGGGCTTGGCCACAGCCATATTTCAACAGGATAATACACAACTACACGTGGCACACATTGTCTTAAGGTTCTTCATCAATCACCAGATTGAATTGCTTCCCTGGCCGGCTCACTCTCCTTATCTTTCGCCGATAGAAAACATGTGGTCCGTGGTTGCTCAACGATTGACCAGATTACACCCCTAGCTTCCACACTAGATCAATTTTGGCAATGTGTGGAAGCTGCTTGGTCTATTGTACCCCAAGAACACATCCAAAGTATCTTTGAATCAATGCCGAGGCGTGTGGCAGCGGTAATCTCCAACAATGGCGGCAACTCTGGCTACTGATTCGGCAGGAACCACACTTCACAAAAGTCTATAAATTTAATCATTTGATACTTGGTCAACATGTTATCTGCAAAATAAATTTTGTTGTGCTATCTCTTGTCTTTCTTGGTGTTGCATCTAGACCAGGCAGTGGTGGTCAGCAGTGTATTTTTATACTTAAAAAATACAATACCTGCCTATTCAATTAAAATTATTGCGTTATAATTAATTACTAACCACAAACAAATTATGCAAATTTGTCCAAATGATGTAGTGTGAAAGACAAAGTTTATCTATTTTAAATACCAGAAGCGATAAAAGTATTTATTTTAATATAAGGATCAATTTTTTGTTACTACCAAGTGTGCATGGTAAAATCATTAAAAAGAACGTGGATAGAAATAAATTATCAATTTTTATTGCATTTATGGTTCACTATTTTGGCGATAATGGCTTACACAGGAAAAAAAATAATAGTAGCTATTCTAATAAAGAGAGACTTTCCACAACCTCTCCCTTCGAAATTTAGTTTTATTTTAAAATAAAAAAATAGGGATTACACTGATCAAAGCAATAAATTAGAAATGAGCGCCCACTGGCGTCTGGCATAGACAAAACAAAAGGGAAAGTTTTGCTTCACACATAAAAGATAGATATATGCTGTCATGGGCTTTTTTGCAGATGGCAGAATTTTTTCCTACTTACTTGACAATTATCGTTATATTTTTGACACTTCACCTAATATTTTTATAAATGATAGCCTATGTGTTATTCTGATGAATAAGCTATATTATTGTAAAGTTTCATTAAAATCCATACTGTTGTTTTTGCGTGAAAGAGTAACAAGCATACATCCCTACATACAAACTTTCGTGTTTATAATATTAGTAAGGATATAATCCTCAATATTTTTATTTTAAGGATACTTTTGCGTGATATAAAGTTACATATTAAAGATACATATCGACAAACAAGTTCACTCTTGCAATATTCATTTGAGCTTTGAATTTAACTAACCTAATAATTTGAATTAACAGTGCAATTAATATACCTAAAAGTACTGAGTGTGCATAAATCTTCGAGTTATTGTATTTAAGCAATGAATAGTAATTCGGTTTCTGAACAAACTTTCTCATATTTCATAAATGCCTGTTTCTTGTGTGTGTGTGTGTCGCTGGATTCATTTACTTGTGTAATAACATATAACTACCCCCAAATAATTGAATTTGGTAACTGAGAATATTTCATTTCAAATTCTTCTCATTTATGTAAAAAAAGAGCAAAAGAACTGTTTAGTTTGCACCAATTCATTTACACACATTAATTTAAAAATCTCTAAAAGATTAATTACACCACACACAAAATGGCGAGACTAAGATAAAAGGAATTTTATTAGGCGTTCTCCATACGCTCTCTTCTTACTCTGTTTCACATACACTGTTTACACACTGTTTTTTCACACACTAGCGCCCTCTCGCGACAAATATGCACCTGTTGTTGTGGGCGTCACAAAAACCATTTGTTCAACACTGAACATCCACCCCCGGGTTGAATGACACATTCAACAACTTTCACACAACACAATAATGCACAAAACCAATGATACACATAATACAAAGACAATAATACTCAATACAGAAAACACTAATACTCAATAAAAGTAATATCGTTCAATACACAAAAGATAAAGTACTCAACACACAAAATTGAATTGAAAAAATACACAAATTTGAAATTTTCACATACATTATTCACTTGAAAAAGGTAAAATACAAAGTTTAGTTATTGGACGTTTAAAAATTCCATTTTTAGTTTTCACTAACACTACTCGAATTTTATTATCTTTACCATGATACACTTCAAGAATTCTACCAAGAGGCCAATTACACACGGGTAAATTATCCTCTTTCAGAATTACCATATCATGTATTTTTACATTATTCTTTTCAAAATACCATTTATTTCGATTCTGAAGTGTACTCAAATAATTATTTGACCAACGTTTCCAAATATGTTGCACAATTTTTGTTTGTTTTTGCCACACTTTTAACCTATTATCAGACACTTCAGTTAAACTTGGCTCCGCAATGGCTGTGATGGGACGACCAACTAGGAAATGACCAGGAGTCAAAGCGTCAAAATCGCCAGGGTCACACGACAAGGGGTAGAGGGGACGTGAATTGAGAACTCCCTCAATTTGGTTAAGAATGGTTAGAAATTCTTCGTATGTAAATCTTAAATTACCCATTACACGCCTGAGGTGATATTTTAACGGCTTTCACTCCAGCCTCCCACAGGCCTCCGTGATTTGGAGCTCTTGGGGGAATAAAGCTCCACTCAACACGTTCTTCACACAAAAATTTACTCAAATTACTAACACAATTACTCATAATTTCTCTAAGTCTTTTTAACTCTAACTGTGTGCCAACAAAATTGGTAGCGTTGTCTGAAAATATACGCTCCGATTTTCCTCGTCTGCTAAAAAATCGCTTTAACGCTGCAATAAAAGCCTCACTAGATAAATCAGTAACTATTTCGAGGTGACACGCCTTTGTCACCATACACACAAAAATGCACACATAGACTTTATTTAAAACTCCCTTTCTTTGATTAGGATATTTAATCCAGAAATGTCCACAAAAATCTATTCCCACCTTGTTAAAGGGAAAACTCTGAGAAATTCTCTCGGCTGGTAATTGACCCATAATTTGTGAACAAGTAACGGGTTTTGCCTTAAAACAAATTATACAGCTATTTACAAGTTTTCTACACATATTACGACCATTTAATGGCCAGAACCTTTGTCTAACAATAGACAGTAAGGTTTGTGGACCAACATGCAAATGTCTCTTGTGAGTCATTTCAAGAATTAAATTTGTTAATCTGTGATTATTAGGAAGAATTATCTGGTGTTTTTTATCAAAACACAATTTACTGTGGGCCAGTCTACCTCCTACTCGGAGCACATTTTCGGAATCTAAGAATGGTGAGAGATTTCTAATCTTACTTTGAGGGTTAACCATACCCTTACAGGACAAATCTTTTATTTCCGAGTTGAATTCCATTTGCTGGACCAGCTTCACAAGGGTAATTTCAGCTCGTTGAATTTCACACATCCTTAGTGGCCCAATTTGTTTGTTGGAGGGCCTTTTGCAATTATTGATGAACCTGTAAATATAACTGAAAATACACAAATTTTTCTGAAAATTATTAGATACAGAGAGGATATGGTTCAAAAGGTTGTTGTCTAAAATCACAGTCAAAGTTTTTTCTCTCAGTAGGTTTTAATTCCTCCAAATAGGCACTTTCATCACTAAGTAGCATATTGTTGCTCACAGGAACAGTATTTCCTTCTTGTAGGAAACTCGGTCCTTTCCACCACTTTTCACAGTTTATCAGTGAATCAGCACTGATGCCTCTCGTTAGAAGATCTGATGGATTGTCCTTTCCAGGACAATGACGCCATGAATCTTTGTCTGTTAAAGATCGTATCTCTTTCACTCGGTTGGCGACGAAAACCTTCCATCTGTTGCTGGGACCTTGAATCCAACTCAAGGCTATAGTCGAATCTGTCCAAAAGTAGTTGGTTGTAGATATTTTCTCATTGAGAACACGTGAGACTTCTTTCGCCAACCTCGCAGCAAGCAACGCTCCCATTAGCTCCAAACGTGGAAGGGTTAATACCTTTAGAGGAGCCACACGGCTTTTGGAAGCTAAAAGATGTACCGAGATTTTGTCAAAGGTTCTCAATCTAACATACGAAACAGCTCCATATGCCTTAATACTAGCATCTGAGAACGTATGTATTTCACACTCCGGACAGTTCACACTATCACATTGCAGGGCATATCGAGGAATCTGAAGTTCACATAAGAAAGACGCTTCCGAACACCATTGTTCAAACTTCTCTCTAATATCAGGCAGCAACTCTTCATCCCAGTCCGTTTTTCTCTGCCATATTTCTTGAAACAAAATTTTAAATCTTATGGTGAAGGGGGACGCAAATCCCAAGGGATCAAATATCCTGCCTGCAGCCATCAACAAAAATCGTTTAGTGTTCTTTCTTTTTTGAAGGAAGTCTAAGAGACTGGTCAGACGAAGACTGAGATAGTCTTTTTGAGCATGCCATAAAAGCCCCAAAACACGATGTGGATGATTCACGAAATAGTTCATATTTAAATGATCAAAATGTTCCAACTGCCATTGCTTCATTAACTCACAGTCATTTGAAATCCACTTCCGCAGGTTCATTCCTGCTTCACTCATGATTTTTGCCGCCTTGCTCGACAAATCGAATGCTGATTTTGCATCATCTTCACCAGTGACGAGATCGTCCACATAAAAGCAATGATCAAGTGTCCGCACAGTATCAGGATACTTTTCCATGTACTTCCCTATATGCGTCTTAATTGTTGCAGCCAAAAGAAACGGAGACGCGTTCACGCCAAAAGAACTCGATTAAATCTGTACACCTGCACACCATTTTCGCCGTCATCTATAAGGAACCGTACTACATCTCTATCCTTTGGAGCCAAGGAAATTTGAAGAAACGCTTTTTCCACATCAGCTAAAACAGCTATTTTGTTCGAACGGAAGGAGATCAATAGGTCTAAAATATTAGGGTTCAAATTGACTCCATGGAAAAGGCAGTCATTTAATGAAAGTTGTTTTCTTCATGAGCACTAGCGTCAAACACTAGTCGCAGTTTCGTTGTGAGAGATTCGTTTTTAATTATCACTTGGTGAGGAAGATAAAACACAGGGTTATTCGTTGGAATAAAGGGATTTGTTACCTTCTCAATTATTCCCACATCCAAATAATTCTTCAAGACCTTACAATACTCAGAATACAACACCTTATCCCTTTGCATTTTTTTCTCATAAGACTTCCAAGTCGTCTTTTCGCTAAACTAAAATTATCACTTAACTCATTACTATCTCTTTTCCACGGAGTTCTACCTCATATCTACCATTTTTAAAATGTACTCTCTGCTTAAACATTTCAAAGCTAACGTCCTCCTCACTACTACAATTCTCGTTTTTGACACCAATCGATTCTAACTCCCAAAAAGACCTTAATGTTGTATTTAAATCACTATCTCTGATTAATCCACAATGAATATTGTTATCCCTCACCTCATCTCCTACACTTCCGCTAACTACATATCCAAAAACAGTATTTTGTAAAAGTAGTCTTGAATCTCCACAATAAATTTGGCCTGGTCTCAGTAATTCGTAAAATATTTCCGCGCCTAACAACACATCAATTTTACCAGGAATATTAAATTTATAATCGGCTAGTTTAATTTCGTTTGGCATATCTAGCGACACATTTATTATTTGTGACGGAGTCAAATCGGTGTTATCCTTCTTGCAACTAATAAATTTAGCTCCTTTTTGAAACTTAAATCACCGTTAAATATGGAGGTCGTAACTCCTCCATTTATTGTAATTGTTGACTCATTTAAACAAGATACTAGCAAATTAATTTTCTCATTTTTTAATTGTAATCTATCTGCACAGTCTTTCGTAATGAAGTGTGACTGACTCCCTACGTCCAAAAGCGCTCTTACCTCATGTTTGTCCCTTAAGAAGCACTGGACGCTACTCAGTAAAACGGTTCGCGTTTTATTCTTTAAAAGCTGGTTGCTACGAACGACTTGTTTTCTTCATTTTCACCTTGGGGTGGAACGACGCAATTCGATCCTCCCGGTCCCCCGAACACATCTGCGAGCGGGTTGAGAACTGACCTTTGAACTGTTTGGTTGAGGACGACAGACTCCTTGCCCGGCTTCGGAAAATGAATCAAGCAATGGTGCGGTTTCCCACAAAAACAATTTTTCGCACAGCAGGTTTTCACACTACAGTTAGGGGAAAAGCACTTGAAACACAAATGATTAGCATTTACGAAATCCACTCTTTCACTGACGCTGAGAGATTTAAATTTTGAGCATGAATACAGTGGGTGGAATTCTCGTGATTTGCAACAAAAACATTTCACATTTTTAACAGAAGACAGATTTACGCTTGAAATATTTTTTGCTCCACGATGATTATAGGTCTCATTACGTTTAAACTTAGGAAATAAATTCTGTTCTCTAATTTTTCCCTTGGATGATATAAAATATCACACTCGCGAGCTAGATCTTGCGGCTTAAACCACATTTCGCCCTGCTTAATGCTAATATGCGTATTTAATTCTCGGTCTAATGTCTCTATTATCTTATCTGAGATTACTAGCTCACAAACTGACTTGAAATCATTGACCTCCCGTAATTGGCAATAGTAATTAAAATTCGCACTAATCTAGACGCGAATTGAACATAACTCTCGCTAGGTAATTTTTGGGCCTTTTAAATTGATTTAAACATTCATAGGGGGTCGGTTGAAATTCTTTTAACACAATTGCCTTCAACTTATTATAGTCACTTAAATCTTCATCTCGAAGATAAATCATTAAGTTATTTGCCTTTTCTCCTAAAATATTCAAAAGAATTTCGGGTTTTAATTTTTCAGGAACATTTTTAGTTCTAAATGCCTTTTCTATAGATTGAAAAAATAAATTAAATGACTCTGCTCTTAGGGGTACCGGGATTGTTAAGGTTTTGATACTTTTAATCAAACTTTCAATATTACACTCGGTTGTAATTAATTGATTTTCATTTTGTAAAGGTAAACTTTTGCCCGATTAATTATGTAATTTCGCTATTTCTAACTCCTTCTCTAACTGTGACAGTTTAATTTTTTCAATTTCTAGTCTATTTTCGTTTTCATTTCTCCTATCATTTATCTCCTCCAACACACAATCAACAATAGCCTGATACGTTTCCTTATCATTTTTATAAATCTCACTCTCCTGTATTAATTCTCTTAAATCTAGAACTTTGGCATTGTCTGGAACAACTAATTTTAATTCATCCGCAATACTCCTAAGTTCATCCTTTTTAAATTTACCTATACTCATTTTCACTAAGTAAAGTTATCTCAATCACCAATGAAAACAAATAAACCACAATTTAATTATCGAAGCCACAAATCAAAGTTAACTCAACCTCAAATTAACACTTATAAAATCACAAAAACTATCTCAAACACAAATTAGACACCTATAAATCACAAAATAACTATCTCAATCACAAATTAGACACCTATAAATCACAAAATAACTATCTCAATCACAAATTAAAGTTATTTTAACCACTTATGAAACACATATTTTTCTCAAAACACAAAATATAGGAAAATTGAAGACTGACCTCTCACCAAGTGATAACTTTCTCTCCACCCTAAAAGGACGCTTCCTTTCTTTTCATTCGTGATCGTTGAGTATGCTACAATTCCTTATTTTCAGTCCCGGCCATTTCGGGCTCTGACGGACCATTGTTTAGTTTGCACCGATTCATTTACACACATTAATTTAAAAATCTCTAAAAGATTAATTACACCACACACAAAATGGCGAGACTAAGATAAAAGGAATTTTATTAGAGCGTTCTCCATACGCTCTCTTCTTACTCTGTTTCACATACACTGTTTACACACTGTTTTTTCACACACTAGCGCCCTCTCGCGACAAATATGCACCTGTTGTTGTGGGCGTCACAAAAACCATTTGTTCAACACTGAACAAGAACAGTAAAAAGAAGATATTTTTAAACATGTCTTCAAAGAATGATATATTATTAATTTTTTAGTGAGTTAGTAAAAAAAGATATTAGACCTTCTCGGGACTTTTTTTTATTGATTTTTAAATACAGGGTGACAACTATTGAGCTATATGACATAAAATCGTCATAACTTCTAAACGGTTTGCGTTAGGAAGTTTAAACTGCATGGTTGTCCACAGAGCATGATGGGAATTATCATGCGCATGCACACGCACCTTGTTTTTCTGGGCTATTTGTAAGTGAAAATATCACGGTACAGTGTGCCTGTGCGTATAGCGCTTGTGAAAACCTACTACACGAACAATAGCAGCCTGAGAAGGCGGTTCTAAGGAAGTTTGCGACCATGTTACAAGCTGAAGACAAAAAGTCCAAGTGTGCTAACAATCAAGAATTTGATTCGCAAGTTTGAGAGAATATGTAGTGTTCGTGATGACACTGGTGGCAATTGCGGTCATCAAAGAAATGTGAAAACATCGAGAAGACACGCGCTGTGTTTCAAACTAATCCCAGGAAATCCATTAGACTAGCTGCACAACAAGTGAAAATCCACCGGGAGACACTGCGAGAAATTGTTGTTGAAGACCTATATCTCTTCCCATACAAAATTCAAACCCATCAGCCAGCAAATCCCAGGGCCATGGAACAGCTGTTGTGTTTCGCCAACACTATTGCCCACAGAATTGACGAAAAGGACTTTGATATGAATATAGTTTGGCTTAGTGACGAAGCCTACTTTCATTTGGATGAGTTCGTCAATCAGCAAAATTGGCGTATTTAGGGGACTAAAATCCGTATTTCGTCTCTCCACGCTCAACGGGTAACTGTGGGGTATGCAATGTCCAGTCACGGAATAATCGGTGCAATACTCGTTGACGGCACGGGGAATACTGAACGGTATGTAAAGGTTTTGGAAAATGATTCCATCCTTATTATCCAAAATATACGATTTCGACAAGATGAGATTCATGCAAGACGGAGCTCGACCCCATCGAAGCACGAGAGTGTTTGATGTCATGAAAGAGAACTTTGAGGACCGCATTCTGGTTCTGAGACCACTGTCATAGGTCTCGATTGGCCACCATATTCTCCGGATATGAACACATGTGACTCCTTTTTATGGGTTATATTAAAGACAAGGTGTACAGCAATAGCCCCCAAAACCATTGATGAGCTGAAAGTAGCCATTCAGGAGGTCATCGATAGCATCGATGTTCCGACACGTCAGCGGATCATGCAGAATTTCATTATTCGTCTGTGCCATATCATTGCCAATGATGGCAGGCATATCAAACATGTCATGATCGAATATCTGTAGTGACGTTTGCGTGTTGAATTAAGTGTGTACACGTTGTAGTTTGAAACTAATTTACGTTTTATTTCATATAGTTCAATAATTGTCACCCTGCAAATCTAATATCAACCACTTGCGCTATGTTTTATACCACAATTTCCAAGAGATGATTTTTTTTTATCAAAGCAAATATCAGAACTTAATTTTTTAACGAATACGACATCACAATCAAAATACTTGGTGAACTAGTATTTTAATTACGACTAAAAATACAGGAATCACACACACATCCTCCTCCCTCGTAGGTGGTTCAAAATTATGAGGTTCATTATCAATATAATCTCCGCATTATTTCTAAATGTGACGTTAGTAAGCAATCAAACAAGTAAGAAATTAAAAATACACAAACTTGAATCTGTTATACGCATCTCAGTTCTCTGTCAATCGCAATCTAAAAATCTTCAAACATGTTTTTATATTGAAATAGGTTGGTAATAGTGTATTTTCACAACCACTTTGATGAAGTTGGCAACTTTTTCTTTGGAGAAAGAGAGTGATGATTTATAAAGTAAAAAAAAGTTTTTTATTCCATGTTTGAACAGCTGTATTTTAAGTTTTATTTACTTTTTTAAAAACTGTCAGCTTTTAAATAGGTTACTGTGATTCTTCTGGTTGAAATTTTAACGTACAGTGAGACCTTGCTTAACGCGGGGTATACGTTCCATCAAAGTAGAGCGTAATATGAAACAGCGTTAAACGAGGCTCATCATGTAAATAATGGGATTAGGGGAAGATGGGTAGAAATCTGGTCAGGTATTTTACCATTAAATTTTTTTAATTGTTTTTATAACAATAAAACAAAAATTTATTTCTTACCAAGATAGAAACATAATAAACAATACTCATATAAAAATAAATAAAATTCTGAGTCTTTATAGTTACATTTCAGATCATTCAGTCTCTCTTCTGTATTTCCAATTTTCTGCCATTTTATCAAGAAGGTAGATTAGCTTAATGGCATTTTGCGTTCAATTTTGTAGTCAATCCATATAGAAAGTCGTTTTCCATTTCCTCTATTTTATTATTTCTAGAACAGGTAATTCTAGTTGCAGAGCTTGTCGTAGTTGCAGTTACCGATGACAGCATTTTTTCCTTATTCTTAAGAATGGTCCTTATTGGTGAAGTTGCCAAATTCAATGCAGCGCCAATTTGAGATTGACGTTCACCAGTATCTAATCTTCTAATCACTTGCATCTTAGTTTCTAGTGAAATGCTTTTTTTATGCTTTATTTTCTTGTTTTTTACTATCACCCATGATAAAAACTAAAAGTCATAATATTTTTCGCTATAGCAATCGTTATATTATATAAATTTATGCTTACAATAACGTCAACAAATGTTTGAAACGATAAAAATACTTGCGTATAATACCGCTGGAAAGAAGTAACGCAGATAAACTGCTTCGTATATCGGGAAGCCTAACGCTGCGTGCTATTTCAGGGAATCCCATAATTCAAATAAAAGAAAACAGCGCTAAACGAAACAGCGTTAAGCGTGTCTTACTGTAATAAATTTCAGAATAGCCCCATTATTGTAAATATGAGGTGAAAGTCAGAATACTTTTCTTCGAACTAGTTGTTGTCGTTTCAAATTCCAAATGTGTGTTGATTTTAGTTTTGAACGTTACATTTCCAAAAGGCCTGTTTCCTAAAAAATAATTTCAATGTCTTGCGAATTTGAGCATTTGTGCTTCTGAGGTAAAATATTGTACATATTTATACGAAATCGAAATTCAAAGCAATAATTTGTTTCCAAGTCAAAAGCAAAATGTTGTTTTGTGAGGCTGTTGACAAGGCTACAAACAAAGCAGACTGATCCTAGGGTGAAAGCCACCCGCGTGCAAAGACCTAATGTGCCGCCCTTCTAGAGAATTTTTCATATTTTGACTAATACTTAACATAGACGTTACAAACTTATCTACCTGTATAAGATTAAAAAGTAAAGCACATTCATAAAAATGCAAATAGACACAAAACAATTTATTTCCTCTACTTTGTTTTTCTAAATTGTAAGGCTCTTATTAATTTGAAAACTTTTGATTTCTCCAAATACATATTGAATTTAAACTCTCCTATGTCTTAGATAATACCCACATTAGATATTTTCGTAAAGCAACTCTAACAAAAATCATTTTTGATACGCTTTCATTAAACATCGATCCACAGTGCACCGCCAGTACAGCTGATAAGCAAAAAAAAAAAAACTTTTTTACGGTATTGTCGGCTCTGCCACGAATTTTGCTACCACATGAAGGATGTGTATAAAGAGTAGACGTTAATGGACTATGTGTGGACCAACACAATGGGCACTAACATTCTATTTTTCTTAAACTATGCAATGTTATTGGGAAATTGGGACTTATTTTGATTTTTTAATAACTACTTAAATTTCAGCATATTTATTCGACTTAATATAAGTTTTATTTTTGAGAAATTCGTAAAATAGTTTGATTGACTGAAATATATACGGCCTGTGGCGACCCCTTGTTTTGGCCGCCCAAATGCGGTGCACGCGCTGCACACCTGCTAGGATCAGCCGTGGAACGAAGTATGACTTCTAAAGAATCAGCAAACAAAATGGCGGGTGGTTTTTTTTTTTGCCTTTTACTACAACCTTTCTGGAGTATGGGCAAATTTAGCGAAGCAAACCTCGTACTTTGAAGCAATTTTATCGCATTTTATTTCGTAGTATAGGCAAATTCTAAGCATTTTTTAAAATTTAGTTCAATAAGGAGAAAAAAAGGTGGGAAAAAACACAAATACCAAGCGTGAAACGTCATTTGCTGAATCATTTAATGTTGATTTTTACCAACGAGGGTGTGATAATATACAAGTACCAATACATGATATGGGTCTTCACTTAGATGTTACTTTCTTCAATATACATTTTAAATCAAATGTAAGTTACTGTTTCAGAAAAAAAATTGAGGATTTCTTCAGAAAACTAAAGGTTTTATAAATATTTTTAACTTAAGTAAATCCACACTAATGAAAGCGAAAACTCAAATTTACTACCATGTATTTTTAAAATAATATCAAAATGAAGTTTTTATACAAAAATGCATCCAAACTTGGTTCGTTCGTTCGTCAAAAAATGCTTTTGATTCTAGAATATTCTTAACTCTCTAAAGAAAAGTTAATTTTTCATAGTTACTGAAATTTACAGTTGATATTTTAAGGTCTATATCATGCTTGTCGAAAGTGTGGCCTACGGGCCGCATGTGGCCCAAATGCAAATTATGAAAATATTTAAATTTACATATTTTTATTTAAAAAGCTAATTTTTGCAATATTTTTCATTTATAATCGATTCGTTGACATTTATTTTGAAATAAAAATTTAATAAAAACATCTTAGTATGCCATGAGAACCTGTGCCTATATGAGATCATGCCTGTGACTGAATTTGAAGACAAAGATTGGGTTTTAGATTTGGCTTTCTTAGTAGACTTCACAGAACATTTAAATGATTTAAATTTGAGACTTCAAGGGAAAAAAATCAATTTATTAATAACATGTTCCAAAGAATAAGAATGTTTGAAAGAAAATTGACATTGTGGCACAATCAAATAAATGCAAAAGATTTGACACATTTTAGTACTTTGGCTGCACATAAACCTATGAGTTGCACAAAATATGCTGCATTAATTTTTTATTTAATTCAAGAGTTTGAAACTAGATTTTAAGATTTTTGAAAAAATGAAGAGTATTTCAACATATTTTCCATCCCATTTTGTCTATAAATAAATAAATTACCTTCAAATTTTCAAATGGAATGCATTGAACTGCAAAGTGAAATTCAAATGAAAGAAAAATTTGGGAATGTTTCTTTACTGGAGTTTTTTATAAAGATTACCTACCCCACGATAAATATCCTAATTTTCACAATCTTGCTTTATTAATGTCTTCAGCTTTTGGCAGTACCTATGTTTGTGAATAAATATTTTCAAGAATGAGGCATACAAAAAACAAAAATAGGATAAAAATTGTAACCGCGCCCCCTTCGGGTGCCCTTCTCCTTGATTATCAACGTGAGCTAGAGGTGTAGGAATAAATGAAAAACTAGAAGCTGCCAT
The DNA here is from genome assembly GCA_019973935.1 of Trichonephila clavipes. NCBI lineage: Eukaryota > Metazoa > Arthropoda > Arachnida > Araneae > Nephilidae > Trichonephila > Trichonephila clavipes. Next base: position 605,674 of record BMAU01018376.1, on the reverse strand, counting down.
GATCTTAATAGGACTTTATTAAGATCTTAAACTTAAACTTCTAACAAATTAGATAATAATAATATATATGAGAGAATCTACGGTGGCTAAACACACAATATATATAATACCGAAATAACGTAACCCGGACCACTATCAATGCTAACTCGCCTAAGCTCAATTCCTAGACTATCACAGATCCGAATATTAAATAGTCACTCCTGCCTTAATGTCGAATGAAGTAGCGATCAGTATAATCCTAGTTGAAGTTCCGGTTCACAGGAGGGCAATGGTATGCACCTTGACCTAAGGGCTCTCTGTCACGGATAACTTCTGTTGGCTGTCACTTACCTTTTCAAAAATATCTTCACACTTGAATCACGAATTATCATAACATTCCTCAAATTACGACCCTGCTTACTCTAACTTCTGATATTTAAAAGCTTCCTAATTTGCATCTTTCCTTCACGCTTCATTTCTTGGGTTTGGTTGGAAAAGAGTTGCCATTAATTCTGACCCCAAGGAACCCAAAGAACATGTTAAATGAAAAGACGTGTGAGCCCGTCACTAGATCACTGACAAACATCTTGAAAATACATTAAGAATTGCAACCTCATCTATTGGGCCCAATATCAATTTGCTTGTTCAACAAAAGCAAATTCATTCATCTCATTAATTTGAATTTTTTCCATCTTTATGAAATACAAACTAAATGAAACGAAACTCTTTTACAAATTTTAAAAAAAACATACATATCTAATTCATATCTATACATAATTAATTCAAATTTTAAAAAATTATATTAAAACGAAGTTAATTTATTTGAATAAAACTACATAAAGTTAACTTTTTTTTTCAATTTGTTGAAAAAATATTGTATGTGTGGCCCAGTAAATTTCTCTTTGCAATGTGGGCCTCAAACGGTTATATACTGCTGGACAATTGCTAAGGACGGATCACAAATTGCTATGTAGCCATTAAGCGAGACATAATGCCTAGTAGGATAAAATATAGTTGCCACACTGTTCAGACATAAGAATAAAGAATATTTATTATTCTGGAAAGTACAAAAGCTGTGAAACATCTGAAAGAAAAAAAAATGTTCATTCGATCTGCGTACGGAGAAATGGAACAATGCATCTAAAAGTCAGCAGGCACCTTAAAGAAAGGTATCAGTACGGGATATGTCCACCGTGGAGTGTGATGCAACATTCCACACGTCGTACCATACTTTGCACAATATTATCCAGCAGCTGTTGAGGCAATTTATCCCATTCCTCTGTGAGTGCACGGATGAAGGTGTTCTTGTTTGTCGGAGGATAGTTTCGACCAGCAACTTGCCTCCCCAAAGCATCCCACACATTTTCAATGGGGTTTAGATCTGGAGAACACGCTGGCCTTACGTGACGTTGAATGCCCTCGCTGTCTAGACAATCCTGAACAGCGAGTGTTCGATGACATGTTGCGTTGTCGTCCATAAAAACAAATTTATCACCGACAGCACCACGGAAAAGACGAACATGAGGAAGTAGAACTTCATCAATGTATCGTTGGCCCGTCATAGTCCCATTCGCAACCACATGTAGGCGCGTGCGGCCACACCATGATATTGCATGTCGGATATTGGTCCTTTTCCTGGATATTTTCTGGACGATAAGCAGTACCACTCTCGCGCCAGATCAGTTGGCGTCTACAATCCGATGACAGACTGAACCTACTCTCATCTGAGAATAGTACGCATGCCCAGTCCTGTTCAGTCCAATTGTGATGCTCACGACACCATTGCAAACGGGCAGTACGGTGCTGTCTGGTCAATGGGACACACACAACAGGTCTGCGTGCGTATAGTCATCCTCCCCTTAAACGTCTGGCAACAGTTTTTCGGGAGATCTGCTTTCCTGAGGCAGCAAGAAACTGATTTGCCACCTGCTGAGCTGTAGTGCGCCTGTTCCTTTTTGCTGATAGGACGATATATCTGTCTTCTGCAGGCGTCGTACTTCTAACACGACCTCCCTCGTGCCGTCTACTACACATTCCAGTAGTTTTAAATGACTTCCACAGCCGTGAAACAACGCTGTGAGCGATGTCGAACTCCCTGGCAACATCTGTTATTTTTCGCCCTTCTTCGATCTTTCCAATAATTCGGCCACGCATAAAATCATCTATGTGATGTTGGGAAGACATGCCAAAAATTTTAAGTTTGTCTATTAAATCTTTCCTGTAAAACTTTGACTTGGAACAACAACTGTCCACACGCGTCAAAACCTTTAAAGCTCTTATGAACGCTATCACGTGATGAACAGACGTGGAAAAAAATTTGCATATATACTCATACTTCTTCTTACTAATATCCCGCACTTATTCTAATTTTCTACATTTTGCTTCCTTTCATTTTGTGGTTGCTATGGATGATAGTGTTATCCGTCCTTAGCAATTGTCCAGCAGTGTAGTTTAGTCTATATCATTAAAGTTTATGTAAAACCACATTTTCAAAGAATCTAGAAATTAAATAAATTGAAGTTTAAAAAAATAATTCCGAACGAGATTTGATTTTTGGAGACAAACTCTTTTATCGAAAAATTTATTTTAGAGAGATGCCACACGGCTTTACTAATCTGAATTTTAAACTTTGTTTAATAGGTCACCATTTTTTTTTTTAATTTTGATTTTTTAATACATAAAAGTAAGGTAAATTAAAACTGACATTAGATTCCTTATTCTGTAGTCTTTATTCCTTGTTTTAACTAAGCATCTTTATAAGAAAATAGTTTATGAAAGGAATTATACCGATAAATGAATTAACACACAATGCTATTTATTCTATTTCTCAATATACTCTTAGTATTCCGTTTCTCATATAAATTTACTAAAACTTAAACATTCAAATTCTCGATCAACAATTCTCTTTACTGCAGAGAATTCCATTCCTCAAGTTTCATGGACATAAAAAATGAAAAATCATGCTTTAAAACGTAAAAGCGTCAAGCGTACCCTTTTTCAAAAAATATTTTTGGAGATAGGAACAGTAAAAATAATTTATGTTTTATATTTTGATTATATTATTAAGCTGATTCTGTAAGTAAAAAGTCAGTTTGACTAGCCATTATTTTACAATTTTAAAAAGTTAAGAAGCTTTGAAGTTTTTTCAAACCCTTATAAAATGCTCAACTTTTAAAAATTTTTAGTCATTTTAAGTGATTTATGCTTCTTGGATTATTGTAAACAAAAGTTAGTATGGATTTGAAAATCCGTTCCCTTGTTGATTTTTAATAATTATTTTTCTAGTTAAACCTGGAAAAAACACGAAAATTTTTACAATATTAATTTTAGCATTTTAAAAAAAAAAATAACTAGAGATCTCAGACCTATATATATATATATATATATATATATATATAAAAGCCCATTACTAACTTTTATAGAGCATACGTTTGGGAGTACATACAAATAATTTCTTCAAGATTCTATCTTGAACAGAAAAAAGTCTTAGGGCTTAGAAAATACTTATAACTTCAAAATTAAAAGTCACAGAAAAACGCATTTAAAGTTTGTAAAGACATAAAACAAAAACTTATAATGCCCGTAAAACTCTAATTTTTTAATATGTTGTTTCCCAACGTATTTTCTACATTAAAACACTACTTCAATTAATTATGACTGAAAACACTTTTTTTTAATTCAAAATATATTTTTCAATAATATTGATAGCATTTGTTAAGACGTCAGTTTATTCAGCTTTATCTTAATCTAATATTTCACAAAAGTTTTGAAACACAAAGCATTTATGCACACAATAATAATGCTACTAACTTAAGCTAAAAGTCGCCAGGTTTGTACATAAAATTTAATTTTTTTTTAGTTTTAAATTTGGGCAGTTTAGCAAGTTTGACGATTTATGTTGCACGACTTTAAAATACTATAATATAGTACTACAGTATGTTTACTATATAAAGGAGCTTGGTATATAAAGGAAATATTCAGTTTTATCTGCAATACTTGTATTCGGAAGTCTAATTGCAGTATCAACTGAGGGCGTTTTTAGATTTATCATTTTCAGTTGTATTCCACCCCTTCGAATTATTGTTTCTCTTAGCAACCTGAAAACATTTTCGCCATAGCATTTTTTCAACTGGAAAAAAATGATGATAAGCTTCTAAGTTATATAAACTATTTTTTAAAGAAAAAATTGGCCTTGAAATCAATCTGATTTAAGTAACTATGAGAACTCAAAACATATTGAAGCAGAAATGATTTTAGTAATGAAAATTGAAATTAATAACCATTTCACACTGAAAGAGTTCATTGTACTCAAAAATATTTGTGATTACTTCAATTTAAGAGTGAAAAAATGCTTAAAAATAAAACCGACTCCAAAACCTAAGCTCAAAAAACTCCAAATATCTGAAACACTAATTTGTTATTAGATCCGAAATTTGGTGGCAAGCTGCATAATGATATGTTGTTGTTGTTGACTAATTCCTCCTGTCTAGCCGCAGGCTAGACCAGGTCCATGAGCCCAAGAGTCCTCAGGAAATCGTACACCAAAAGAGGACTGGAATAGATGTCCTCCCTTTCAAGTCCTGCACAAAACAAAAGATGATCTGGAGTTGCCTGTACCAAATTGCATTTAGTACAATTCTCGTAAATTTTCTGGCCTAAGTTAAAGGAAAGGCCTCTAATGTGTCCACTTGCAAGCCTACTAATAGTTGTTTGGATGACTCTATCCGCCTTGATGGAAAGGGCACCACCTGGGGCCTGCCTATTATACCAGGGGTGAGTCGGAGGAGTCTTCCATAGTTCTTGAATCAAAGATTTCGTTTTAGAAAAAATTTCCGAGAAAGTCAAAGTTCTTGTGGCACATAATGATATGTGCCACAAGAAAATGAAAACAAAAAAATTTTCGGTATATTTGAAATTTGTAGGGTACTGTGTATTCTTAACTCAAAAATACTTCTGAACTTTTTTTCTTGCTCCTTCTTAACCAATTAATTGCTTAAAAAGTTAATTGCCACCAAGTTTATGATATGTACTTCCCTCAATTGTACCAACCGAATCGTTCAAACCTATACTCAAAAGTGTTAATATCAAATCGTATTTGTTATTGGCAAAAAAAGAAAATACAGCCTTGATCTGAAAAATTTAATTCAATAGTATGATTTTGTTGAAACCTCTTTCTTGGTTTCTATTGATCAAAATAAGACTTAGAAATGGCTTTACCTATCCGTATTCATAGACATTTAAAAATTTATAAAATCATGACCTTCAAGTTATAAGATTACACTAAAAAAGGTTTTACTTAAATATTCTTTCAAATAAAAGAGAAGTTTAAATCTAGATATTTTGTAGTATACAGTAGGGAAGCAAAGGAAATAGAAATAATACTCAGGATAAGATTTTTTTAATTATGTTGCAGAAGACCTTACACATAGATTTCTAATGGTTTAAAATTATGATGGCAAAAGAATTGTTTTTTCACATAACTACAATATTCGTATTTCATAAGAGTACTCATAACCGAAAAAATAACTCTAGATCCATTAAAATTCGTTGTTCCACACACTTAAATTGAGAACTGAAAATCTGGAAACACAAAAAAGTGAAAGAAATACTGAAAAATAAATCTTATAGGTAATAAAAATTTCTTAGCCTTATGTGTTGTTCTGAATTCTGTTATCCTTTGAATATGTGTCAGAAT